>OZ007568.1:15295347-15677847 GCA_963931925.1 Onchidella celtica | reverse complement strand
TTTTTGCACTGAACATGGTTCCATATAAAAGGTATTTGCAGTAATGGCTCCATGTGTCAAGAGTTGTCTCATAATAAAACACAACTTGTCAGAAAGGATATGATAGGTCAGATAGCGCTCTTTAATTCATTTCTCTTACTGGCCTAGTTAATCGGAAAAATACCAGTTTAACTTTCATTGTCAGTTATGTTAATAAAAAAAAAATAAAAAAATTTCACACTGGTCTTAATGAAAACCCCAGTGGATCATGTTAAGTATCCACTATCATTTTACTTCAGTGGCACAGAATACAAATAAAGAATATATCTTATAAATTGTCACTATCCCTGGTGGCCCGCACAATAAAACTCCTTTTGAGGGTGACATAAGATGATGAAATAACCAAGAACAAGAAGAAATCCAAGATGAGAAACAAGAGGAAAGAACAAAACCAAGCATGAAGTAGCAATCTTCCAAAAAGAAAGATCTCCAACCACTGTCTTGATAAGTCTGAGGATGGGCTTTACAACTCATCAGCCCTGCAAAGTTTACAGATAGGACTAAATGGTTAGAGACAATGTGCTCAGTGTGGAGAAGAAGACATATATATCAGCAATGAAATTCAGAAAATATCTCAGACCTATTATATTCTGTCACTTAAGCAGGTAATCAAATGTTAGAATCATCAATTTCATTCAAAGCAGCATGACTTACCTTTGCCAAATCATCAAAAGCATTCTGAATTGCCTCCCCCAAACTACCACAGCCACACTGATTCCTCAATACAACACACAAGTCTAGAAAATCCTAAGAATAAGAGTAAAAAAATCTCATGTTACCTGATACTGATAGTGATATACAGTAATAGTTCAATAAGTATGCTCTGGTATTTTGATAACAAGACAAACAGATTCATCACAAGCACAGTTGCATAAATGTTTCTTCACTGACAAGGTGTCGCAGTATTGCTTAAGGCATAGTTATCATACTGTCTTCCAGGCTGAAAGTAAACATGCTTGAAAATGGCAATTTACTGCATAAAACATAACACTACAGAAACAACAGTGAGACAATCGCTTAATCATGTCCTATGTGCCATTTTTATAAAATTTTACAACTTTGATTTCATAATAAAGCTGCAAATCTCACATGAGTACTGTCAACAGGACACTCCATATGACAACCATTATGAATGCGTGACACAAAGCAGTATCCAAACAAGATGTTGATCAACTCAAATCTACATTCTGCTGAGGGGCGGCTGTTCTGAAATAATGGAAAATATAGATCAATATACAAAGTAATACATGAAACCAGAAAGAGTAACTAACATTATCCTTGCCATTTGTCTAGTTCAACTCATAATTTTTTGTTAGCAAAACCTATCCGAGAATCCAAACATTTTCAACAGCCCTTCTTAAAATTTATGGCATGATGAAAAAAATTCAAGAAAAATTCAAGAATTAATAATGCGGAGGAAGAAAACAAGCTGCTGCTCAAGTTGGTGTTATGTGCATTTGAAAGTAATCAGGGTAAACTTATTTTGGTGCGGCAAATGTGCCGTACAATTCTAGAATTAGTCAGAAATGCACAGGAATTTGTGGGTATATGTTAAATGCAAGCTAACCTTCAGCAGTGTGTTGATGTCAGGAATATCACTTAATATTTCAGGCATTTCCTGGCCTGTGGGTTGAGCAGCAATCTTGAGCTCCTCTCTCACCAACTTGTTATTTTCCTGAATAGCAAATAAAAAATTCATCGTCATTTTTCAGGAGTAAAAATTTGCAGGCAGTTGTTTAAAATAATTTGTCAAATAAAACATGATATGACAAGCATGCACATATGTGCAGATATATTTCAAGTTACAAATAAAAATTACATTTCAAAAACAAAACAATTTTCATAAAAAATAGTGACCATTTCAATACATAATAAACGGCAAAAAGTTATATCTCCTTACTCCAACACTTTACTCATATCAGAGATGGACCCACCTCATGAGGAAAAAAACTCAAAATTTTAACGAACATCTCACATACAGCCTTTTACAGAATTATATGACGTTTTGATATCATCTGTTGAACAACAGTCACATGAAATACCTGAAGTCAGGGTTACCCTGAGCTGGTTCCTTCCCTGCTTAAAGTCGACAAAGTCATCTTTCCATGAAGGCCTCGCTCCCATTTGATACTAATTCTGTCATAGCTCAGATATTCCCAGTGAGAAATCAGCTAACATTTTCTTTTCTTTACCATGCAACAAATCATGGTTAAATGTGAATAAATCAAATCAATTAATCAAAGTATAGTTTCACCTTAGAATACCACCAAGGAATCCATATCTCAATCAGTCTGGCCAGTCGACCATCCTGCAACATACGAGCAAATTCCTCCTTCTCTTTCCTGTTCAGACGACTCCAGACTGCACTAATGTCCTTATCTATCAAATGAAGCATAAAAATGTTAAAACTCTTTATGTGCCTTCTCAATTTCCCAACATGATGACAACAGGGCAATCCTCTTGGAGTTGAATTTGCCGAAGTTTCAAGACTACTCATTGGTAAGGAGTAAATAACTATGGAGAGCAGTGCCAGAATATAAAAAAAACAAAAAAAAACGGTGGATATCTAGTTTTATAATGGCTCACCTTGAGGTGAAAATTATTTATATTTTGAAGCAAGATATTTTGCATACTTGACTGCCCTTTTAGTGCTGCTCGGTCTTTTGAATTAACCTACTAAATAACGACTTAAAAACTGACAGCTGAAGTTAAAATATATATGGAGACAGAAGAAAATATTCTTTAAAAACTTGCTTTGGAGGGGAGGAACAAATAAATCAAGATAAGAAACAATAATAAGGCTTTGTGTCATGAATGTAAGAGAAAACAGGTTTCAAATAATTGAAAACCAAAGAAGAACCAATAATCTAATAATTTTCTGCCTCACATCCCTTCACCCAATGTCTCTCAGAGTCTTTTCTAGTATGTCACCAATTATAAGTAACATACAAATACATGTAAAATTTTCTGGTCACAACATGAAATATCTTTTCTGCTGTTTGTAGCATAATCAATGACAAAAATACTGAACCAATAAAATTTGCTTCATTTAACCTGCTTTTGAAATGAGATCGGATAAATCTAAGCAGTGTTATGATATAGAGAATAGCAATACACCAGTTTACAAAGTCACAGGAAAATTCAACATAAAAAAACATTATTCTGACTGTTTACCTTGATTCTAACCTGCTTTCCCACCTCCCGATAAGGACAAAAATACCTACCAATATCCAAATCCTGCAGTCTGTCTGCAAGATTGTCCTCTGAATCTGAAAAATGTTAAAAGAAAGGCATAAATTACTCAATGTCTCTGCAGCCAAATGAAGATCCTCGTTTCTTGAGGGCTTCAGCACCAGAGCTATTTGTCTGTTCCTCCCTGCTGTATCTTGTAATGGTATGGTGTTATGGAGGGTGCTAGAGACAATCAAATGACATGAGAAAAAAAATGTGTTTTTTCCAGGATCGTAACACCCAGTATACTCAATCTCCATATATTTACTTATGCATGACTGGGACCTTCGGTACATTCTTCTTAGGCTGACATATAAACCAGGAAAGTTCTTAAATGATCCAGAAGCTGTAAAAAATCTAGGAAATCCGCCAGTAAGTTTAAAATGAATTAACCCTTTCGTGTTTAACCCGGCCCTTTAAATATAGCCCCCGATTTGTTCATACCAGCCGAATCCAGCTTTGTCTATGTCACCCGCCATGTGTTCAACCCGGCTCTATCCATATATCCAACAGGCCAAAGTCTCCCAATTTTGTATACGACTTTTAAAGGAAGAACAGTGTATGAATAGATATAAATAGTAAATGACATCACCAGGTAATCTTCAGATGCCCACTGACCCAGTTTGAACCAAACAGCGTGAGTTAGGCCTACAAGTAATGTATTGTATTACACATAGTCATCAAATAGACCTGTTCCTCTCTCTAAGCCTACATCATATATTTGACGGCATATGCTTGTAGTACATAGTATATGCATGTACTATCATGGTGCCTTTGCCAAAATTGGGCAAAAAGAAAAAGTTGTATGTAGCGAAACATGCCCAATTTTGACATTAGCTATAGCCCTACTGCGACCCCACAGTTTTTCTGTGGTTTTTATGATATATTATGGTGCCTTTGTATGGGTAGTGTTGTATGCTTGGAAAACAAATGGGATGGGATGCGATAGCCCGTAATACATGTATTGTCCATCTGTCTCAGTGGAAGTGTCACACATCCTTGTTCACAATACCAACAAGCAGATTTTGGCATTCCCGATGTAAATAGGTTCATCTTTTAGCTCATTCATTTCTCAATACGTATGTTAAAATTCATTATTATAGATGCGACATGGGGGCTACAATTTCCATTTTAGTGAAGGCACACAGCAGTGGCTGCCACAAAGCTGAAAAATGTAAACAAATCAGGGCAGGAAGTCGGCCACTAAAGCGCTTCACAAGTAGCCAAGATAGAAACACGAAAGGGTTTAAGAGCAACACTCAAAAACAACTCTGAAGTTTTATTTGTTACTAGGCATACCATCATCGGATTCGTCCTCAGCTCGCTGATCCAAATCTTCAGTCAACATTTTTAAGACTTTCTGTTTCTCCCCTGATCTAAAAAGACAAAAAGAAATTAGTATTATTTTAATTCAGGATAATGATTTATGTCTCTCTTATCCTGCCCAAAAACTATATTCATGACAATCCTTGTTCTTAGTGTTGACTGGATGGCCGTAAGAAGTCCAATAAAACTTAAGCTGTACATGTACCTATAACTTACTCCCTGCCCACCTTAGAATCTGCCACAAGCCTTTATTCTCAGAAGTGACAGCATTGGGCCATGGTTTGATAGAAATGAAAGATATGTGAGTTCATGAAACAGATGTGGTGGTTAGAATGAGGAAGATTTAATGTACCGTTTCTGTATTATTTCTTATGTGCAGCTTTGCAACATACAACCTTTTCTTTTGCTGCATAAAGTCCTTACCATGTAATCTGCCAGATCATGCTAAAGTGACTACAGGACCTCATGAACACATTTTCTTGCAGGAACAATTTCATGTTGTGAAAACTGTGAGTGTGACAGCATCTTTATTTCCAGAATTTGTTTTCCCCTTTTGTCCATTCAAAGAACTGTATTTTTGACGTATATATAATCTTTATTTGGCAAGTTTGTTATGTTAGTGCCTGAACCAACAAATACTTTTATCATTATAACAAGATGATGCAATATTATATTGGTGGCGACTGTGTGTAACATAAGTGCATTACATCAAAAAATGAAAAATTTAACATTGTCTTCAGAAATGATCTAAAACTCCCTACAAGTACAAGTAAAAAAAAACAACAAAGCATAATTTTGAAAAAATAATAAAATTTTGTCTGTCTATACGTACGAGCTGCTCATGTCTTTGAGCTCATCGAGTACGCACTCCTTGTAAAAAGACTCAGAGCATGCAGCATGTTTCTCACTCTGGTAGCAAAGTAAAGAGCAATAGCCCATATTACAGCGAGGACATGTATACTTTGAAGCTGCTTGAAGGCATCTGAAAGATAAATTCGAATGGAAATGCATGAATGATTAAGATACAAATGGCAGAATGCAAAACAGAATGAAGGTATGAATTTAACATCACTGCTTTGAACAAGAAAAAGGGGGTGAGGCTGAGCAGAAGGGACAGGAGACAAAAACAATCAATGAACTGACATTTTTAACCCTTACGCTCTGCCAGGTGTATAGATATAATATGGTTTCCAGTTCCCAAATATTCGTGATGATGCGCTCGCAAACACGGGCAGGTGAAGCTGATCTCGTAGCACGGAAGCCATGTTTTCACATTCCAGGTCACTGACCTTTTGAAACATAATTATTATTAGATCTAGCCTACATCTTATTCCTCACTATCTCTTCTAAATCAAAGGCATTCTGACAAGAACATGCTAACCAGTGAACCACTGGTTGGAATCACAAAAACTAGGCTTTCAAAGGCTCTCCCACCGCTATCAAAAGGTTGCTAAAAAAATTTGCAGTATCACTTTCACTGAAAATCATCAGTACTCGTCGTGGATCGGCCACTCTCATAAAACAAAGCCCTTTTAACGAAATGGTGCAACCGTATAGGATGACTGTAACTGTAAAGTGTAAGCCGAAGGTTTAAAATAATTACGAAGTTATAGACGATTATCTGGCCGTGCTGGGGACCTAGATCTAGATTTCTAGATCTACCATCAAGGCATCATATTTCATAGATTAAATCTAAAATCTAGGCACTACCGGATAAGTGCGGTCCCTATCTTGCCCGCGTTCTATCGTTCGAGCGAAAACAATACATAGCTACCCCGACGGCTTTCCCTGATATGTCAATCTGACTACTGCCCAGACGAACATCGGCCTACGGCCTCGATGATACAAACTGACTAGACCCTCACGTCGTTACATTTTCGGTTGTTCCCACCCCAACTTACCTAGGCTATATCAGTCGATTGTCAGATTGATATGTAATTATGTATTATAATGTAACGACGTGAGGGTCTAGTCAGTTTGTATCATCGAGGCCGTAGGCCGATGTTCGTCTGGGCATAGTCAGATTGACATATCAGGGAAAGCCGCCGGGGTAGCTATGTATTGTTTTCGCTCGAACATCGCATTCGGAAGTCCTTCCGTTAACTAAGGAGGAAATGAAGTGGGCAAGATAGGGACCGCACTTATCCGGTAGTGCCAAAATCTAGAATCTAGTCCAGATCAGATCTAAAGATCTAGATCTAGAATGACTAGATCTAGATCTAGATTAGATCTAGATCTAGATATCTAGATCTAGATATCTAGATCTAGATCTAGATCTAGGTCTAGATCTATATAGATATCTAGATCTAGATCTAGATCTAGATCTAGACCTAGATCTAGATTAGATCTAGAATCTAGATCTAAGACAGTGGTCAAATCTAATTCAGCTGCAAATATTGTTCTTTTAAATTAAGAAAAACGGCTCTTACAATTTGCATGCCTGTAAATCGTCGCGACCTGCGGACCAAATTGTCTCCTTCGACTCCTGGTCAACTTTCGTT
The DNA here is from genome assembly GCA_963931925.1 of Onchidella celtica. NCBI lineage: Eukaryota > Metazoa > Mollusca > Gastropoda > Systellommatophora > Onchidiidae > Onchidella > Onchidella celtica. The sequence continues at coordinate 15,670,750 of OZ007568.1, read as the reverse complement.
TTCACTTCGCTCAGCTCCGCCATGTTTAAATGGAAATTTCGGGATTTGTTGTGCAGAAGAGCTCTTCGTGAAACACCACACTCGACCGTTTTCTCATCTAATCATAATAATTTATGTAGAAGAATTCTTTTAGTGCAGAAGAATTTCTTTTTGATAAGGCACAACAGAAAACACATACTGATAACCAATGTAGTTAAATAAAAAAGCATAGGCGTGGTGTATTTTGAGAAAAAACAACCCTCTCGGTACACGACAAGCCAAATTATTATCAGGTTGATAGATCCAGGTGTAAGACGACAGAGTTGATAGACTTTCTAAACATGGGGTTCTTGAAACTTTAATCACCAACTGATGAGAATGCTATCGTCATTCTCCTTTGCTCCCTAACCTCTAGTACTGCGGAACACGTGATAAGACGCCCCCCTCCCCCCACCCCCCAAAAAGTATAAAAAAGAAGAAGAAAAGACGAGCTGAGGTTTATTTTAAAAAAATTATTATTGCTCATCTTCTTTAGAAATTATATGCTAAATTAAGTTAAGCCAGGCAAAAATTCACAGTTTTCTTCTAAGTTGTGTTTCAGCTGCGACGCCACAGCCCCTGAATGTGTGTGCGTGTGTGTGCGCGCGTATGCTAGTTCCTCCCACCCACCATAGGTTAAGTTGTCAATCATCAATCATTCTTTTATAATGAACCCTTTCTCCCAAGGCTTTAAAAAAAAATAAAAAATTAGAATCAACTCGTTGTAACATCAATCTCTCTGAATTACAAATTTTCCACCCCACCCCTTTGCATCCGCGTAAAACGTTTAATTTCCCTCCGCCCATAGTTCTGTTTTTCTCTTCTGTCATGCTTGGTGAGAACCCAGGGGCACCTAATCTGTTCAGTTGTCTTGAACATGTCATTTCTGCCTATTTTCTTTGATATCATCATCATCTGCTGCTGCCGCCTCTGTGGTTGACCCTCGGCTTATTTGAAATCGAAATCGGAATGACGATACATGAGCCCACACCTCTCGGTGTAGATTTATCGATTGGCTCTTCGTTTAACGACGGTCTATGCAGCATTCCCACGTCCCACCCCCAACCAAGCAATTCACGTTCAGTGAGGACGAGAGCGACTGAATTGCAGAGATTCGCCGCCCGCGGGTCATGCGTCGAGTCTGTGCCCTATGAGCCAGCTGACAAGTCAATAGGTGTTTATATTACTGTATGTCATGTACAGAGAGACTTGCATTTTGATATTCTTGTCCGACTGCGACAAACTGGTAAGTATCAAGGGGCAAACTGTTGTTGGTGATTTCAGTAGGCCCCTACCAAATACAACCAGGCTTGCATGAACTATGAAATAAACAACACAAAAAACAAAATAAAGATGTCATGGAATTACAAGAAATAGGCCACACGGTAACTGAAATTTCTTGAAAGGTGGCGTGCGTTCCCGCAAAACTGTTCAGGTCGAAATAAATTGTTATGTGAAACGAACAGAATACGGATGGGCTGTTACGAATTTCTACTTAAAGTACAAAGTATCCCAAGTCTTGAAAAAATATAATTTTTCCTTTATTTCCATGGAAACGAATTGAAAATATTATCGATTAGCTGCGCGCGTTCGAGCAGCCATCGTGAGCGGAAACAACCCTCGCGCGCAGTGTTGTAGAGACTACTCACTGTTGCTAAAACGAGGTTACAGAAGTATGGCTGCCAAGTGCTAGAGGAAGGGCAGGATTACCTTCTTAGTGATGTAAGTTCAAGATTCTTGTTCCACGCATCCAATATTTATTATAAAACTATGTAGATCAGTGGTACATCGTAATTGCTGTTGGACTGGTTTATGATATTATCCGTATAAAGTGAATATTTCATTAACCCCACATTATCTTATCACTCACTTTTTCGTTGGATTATTGTCTATAGCCAGTGCTAGGGGCCACCATAAATTCTAACTAGAGTCTGGATCTAGTCTAGATCCATCTCGCACGCACTGAACAGTGAAACATTCGATTAGTGGTTGTGTTTCTGGATGTGACATATCAATTGGCAGTGAGTACACCTTCATATTGCATTCTGTGAATATGAATGTCGGGAGTAATTTTACTCCTTGATAATGATTTTTTTTTGTTTACGAAGTAGAGTGTGGATCAGTGGATGAGCATCTAATGAGTAAATCAAATGATTCGGTGGGGCATCTTTATTTGGGGGGGGGGGTGGTGGGGGAATGGGGACTTTGGAACTTGAAAGAGATGTTGCTTTTGACCATAAATGTCAGTATTACATGATTGGAATGTCAATGTAATACCTAAACACTCAAGATATGATAGGAATGAAACATCATGAAGTGTTTTCATTTATAATATAATCATAATTATGGAATGACGACGTGCGTTGTGTAGAGTAAGTAAATTTGATGTTTAGATGTTGTTAGTGTTGATTGTAATGAATTTGAAATACCTTTAGTTTTTAAGTATAAACGAAGATTGATTCTAGTGCAATACTAAAGTAGGGGGCCCTTGACACTTGAAGTCAAGTAGCCTATGTGATTTTGTTTCACCATTATAATTATACATTTGTCCATTTTTTTTTTCAGGTTTGTCATCGTGGTCAGCACAAGTGGCAGAATGTGAAACAAATTTATGGTTTCTAGGCATTATTTTGTGTTGCATGTTTTGGATTTAACAAATTTTTGTTGATCACACCACTGATAAAACATGTAGCTGAAAGTCATTCTAGAAAGAGGTTTAGCGTCAGCATTGACAGTGCACACAGTGTAGCCATTCCTTTTGAGCCAGAGTTTACAAAGGATATGGAGGAGTCAGGAAAAGTGCAGGAAAGGTCTCAGACAGTTCTTCGATGACTTGATGCAATGTAGTAACACTACGGCAGAAATAAGCGTAACATCATGTCATCGAGTTGTGAAAAGGACGACCGAGAGTGGTATTCCTTTTTGGCCTCCAGCCTGGTCACTTTTGGCAGTGGTTTTGTCATTATTCTTATCTATCGCATTGTGTTATGGCTGTGTTGTCGAAAGAAAAAATGCCTGCAAGTTGCTCACCCAGTGGCAAAAACAGCCTCTACCGATCAGAGACATTTTCTGAAGAGTTCAGATCCAGAAATAGGATGGATGACGGAAGCCAAAGATTGGGCAGGGGAACTGATTTCAGGACAGACAACAACAGGACGAATCCTGGTAAGTACTGTATTTAATTTGGTTTTGAGTATTGTGCACAGTTTATATACAAAGCATAAAAATTTTTCACAAGGTGTAAATTGAATGATCATTTCAATGAAAACGGCTACCAGACTACCACTTGTGAATTGTAAATTTGAGAATGGGTCAGACTGCATCTTTATATCCTTAATGCTAGACAACTCAGAGTTGTTTTGCCATTTTGATAAGCCTGCCTTGTCCTCAGGAAAAAACACAAAAAATCATGTTCTTTACAAAACTACAGTTGTCACTTCTTGCCTCTTGTTCACAGGTGGGACTGGTGTTTCTGCTGAGCATTGCATCTTTGATCATCTACTTCATTGATGCCTCGTACGTAACATTTTCTGTTCCAACAAGTTATTATTATTGCAGTCGTTGAATTTTGTCTGTTTTTGAAGAACAAAGTTTAAAATAAAAACGCATTTTTTTCTGTTTGTTGAAATGGAATTATTTGCTGTGTCCTCAGTGCAAATAAGATATAAGGGGTAAAATGTGGTCATCATTTCAGCAATTTTTTGCTTGCTTATGAATTTACAGATATTGATGAAAACCTACATTATCTTAGTCATGTTTACTTTTGAGTTAGATATAAACTGAAAACCAGTATATGTGACAAATGGATTGCACCATCCTCAGGTAGATGTTTAACAATAGGTGCATCTGATACTGATACTGTGGATATAAATTTTTTGTGTCTCCATTATGCTTTCAGATATTCTTTAATCTTATGAGTAATTTATTTAATTTTATTACATTACTTGCACGGTTACTGTACAACTAAAGTATTTTCATCCATAGGATGTAGCAGAATTTTTGATGTCACTACATAAGACTTTACAACATCTCATTTTAACAAGTAGTATGCATCTTTTTTTCTTCTGTGTTTTATATTTTTTTAATCCCAGAGCAACATATGTCATGATAAAGAAAGCAATGATCAGTAATGTTAGTGATTCATCTTTCAACATGCTTTTTAAAACAGAAAATATGACTTGGAAAAGTGCAGAAATATGAGGCAGTCCTATCACTATTCTTTACATTGTCATTTCAGGACAAACACCTCAGTTGAAACATGCCTTCCTTGGTCTTCCAGTACTACTCAGCAAGTCGATTTGGCATTCAATGTCTTCTTTATGATTTACTTCTTCATTAGGGTAATAATTTATTTGAAACATTTACTATTTAAGCAAGCAACAGATCTTCCTTTACCATTTACCAAGAAGCATTGGTTAAAATATTAAACTTCAAAATGAGCATCTTGCCTAACTTCATGGGCTAGAATTAAAAAAATTGATGAGATTAAGTAGAAATTGTCACCCTATTGGACTTGGTTAATTTATTTTTGGCATTTTATTAATTTTACTGAAATTCCGGATAAAATAGGGAGTTTGACATTGTAATGTAAGCTTCCATTTGATTATCTGCATTGTTTTAATTAATTCTGTTAAATTATCCGTAACTCCCCTAAGCCCCCCTCCATTATGCATTAAAGAAACTTGGTGGGATGAATATATTCGGTTTACATCAAATTACATTTGATTTGAAGAAATAGTTTCTAAGTTAGTGAAAATTGTAATTTTGTTGTCAGTTATCAATTCTTGTGTCAAGTCTTCAATGACAAACACAGTTTTTTTTGCTAGAATTGAATTCATGCTTCAGCATACACTTTTCAGAAAATGTTGATCCAGTAATTGCAAATTTTTAATGTTTCCAAATCTTGCTTAAAACAGCGATTGTATTGTTTTCCAGTTTGTGGCTGCTAATGACAAACTATGGTTTTGGATGGAACTCTTCTCATTTGTGGATTATTTCACGATACCACCTTCCTTTGTGGCCATCTATTTGGATAGAAACTGGTTGGGTGAGTAACACTAGTAACAGATTTCATATTTTGATGTTAGTGTTCTGTGTTTTTCCCTCTTGAAAAGTTCATGTTTTCCTCGTCATCAACATGAGCATTTAATAGAAACACTTCCAAAGTGGAAAGGAAACATTCGGGCAACTGTACTGTGGTTGATGTCAGAGAAGAAAATGATTTCTGTTTGTTACCTAAAACTGATGTATTGGGAGAACCCTATAATGAATCAACATTTCTGAAGCCTGTTTTTGTCATGTCTTTCTCGCTGCAGAATGCATCTCTAGAATTGTCAATTCTTTAAAACTCAGACATGCAGTGAAATTTATTTGTCTGTCAAAGTCATAATGAAATTGCTTTCACAACTCTTTATAAATTGATATTCTGTTGGTGTTGGGGAACAGTACTATTTTCGCCATTATCTCCATGCTTTTTCAGTAAATTTGTAGTGGAAACACTGGGGCAAAAAATGTCAGGGAATATCTGGATATGAACTGCATTGTACATTTCATTGTTATTAATGTTAAGCTATAGTATTTGTCCACTCATGAAAAAGGCATCTCCTTGAGTCTGTGAATTGCAATTTGTGATGCATTTTATATTATTTTCATATTCCGCACCTTGTACAGGGAGAGTGTTCAGGGATTGAGGGAAAAGTCAAAACTGGGAAGTGTACTTCTGGGCACAATCTGGTCTGAACTGCCAGCTGTTACTGTCACCTTTTTTCTGTCAAACAGTCATTTTTTTTATTGTGGTCTTCAGTCTTAAAGTCAACATACTGAGCATCCCCATGCATAGGAAGTGAGCAGTCACATTTAGATGTTTATCCACCTGTAAATATTATTATAATTGTGTAGTGCATTTCTAGAAAATACAGAGTCATGACAACAAGCATTTTGATAGAAGCCTTAGTTACTTAAACAATCTGTCAAACAGGTGCATTTCATCTTCATGGACTTCGGTAGCATCAAAATATTTGTTGTTATTATGACTGTATCTAGACAGTTTCACTTTAGCATTAAAATTGCATCTGGCCATTGATAACACCCCCCTAACTTATCCAATAATAAGAAAACATTTTTTGAAATTCCAGAAGTACATATTAGAGACATGTTACATAGAGTTCACACAGCTAGTTTGATGATACAAAGTGGTCATTGTTCAATATGCTGTGATTGTTTGGTCTGTGGTTACTTCTGAGGTAGTTGTATACATTTAGAATGCTACATCAAGGAAGCTTTGTGGAGAGCTTCAGTTTGGGAATGTTAGCTCCCTGAGAAATTGTGTCCCAAAACTGAGGCCTCCCACTCATACAAAAATCCGTTAACACTCGTGCATTGTGTCAGGAGAAAACTGGTGTAACAGAACAACTTAGGATAGATAATCCCATAAACAAATAAGTGCCCTCCTTCCATACACAAGTACATGTATGAACGAAATGGATGAACAGACCTCCTCCATATGTGTATATAAATTATAATTATGCATGTTTGTGTTTATGTATGTCTGTTTTTGTGTCTGAATGCTCATATTTATCAATATGCACATCGTCTGCGATGCCTCTGCAGCACGCACACACACACACAAAACCTTGCCGTGTGTGTGACTGTTGCATTTGCGGCGATGGTTTGTGGAGACTTTTTTTTTTTTGGTCTGTTTTGATCATCAAGCATTATTTGATCAGTCTCAACCCCTCAGCCAGTATTACTTCAGTATATTATAACAGTGAATGATGTGTAAATTTGGAAAAAGAAAGTTCGGGGACAGACTTTCACTGAGAGAAAGAATCATGTTTTTGTTATATCATTATCAGTAATGTGCAAATAATGTTTCGGAAAGATCGATGAAAACATAACAGGTTCGCTACTGAACTTGCTGTATCGGCGCGAAGTTACTAAACAGAGATCCAGTTCATGTTTGTCGAGTAATCGTAGTCAGTACGGCAGTATTGATCTATCAAGTGGAGCATGAAAGTGTTGATTTATAACCATCGTGATACTGCCCTTCGCGAGCTGTCGCTCTGCTTACACTTTCGCCATTCCGCTAGAGATCACAGTGTACTATATCTATGGTATCCATTGCCACCCTGACAACAAAGCTACGAGCTGTGACGAAAGAGCGACTGAATTAATCTTTGAGCGCATGGTGCTGAATAATGAAATGATCTAAGATTATTCAGCTATAATTAGAGTTTATAAAACTGGTGTGTTGGCTGCACTATTACATAGTCAGTGAGATGTACAGCACTTGTCGTACCGTCAGAGAGCTTAAAGTAATTGTAGGCTCTCTGGTACCGTATCCAACATTTTGGATAGGTTTAGGTAAAGATCCACAATTCATATGGGTTTCCATCGATTTATTCAAAGTCAGCGAAACATATTGTACAACATTTGAAAATCACTGCAAGTGTGATTTTAATTTTGAAGTGATGATAAAACAAAGCCTACACGGGCTAGACATTGCCCCTTCTAAAGTTAATCTAAGAAAAGTGACAAGGTCTTACCTGAGAAATTGCGTTGAACATGGAAAGCTGTCTTGATAATTAGACTAGTCTAGAGGCTTAGCGACATTTATTGCTTGTGAACGGAAATTTACCCATTTCTACCGACAAAAGTTGGACTTTGTGTTAGGCAAACGGACCAAACGCGGAGCATTTTCGCCGATGAAACTTGAGTGTAATTATGTTGTTTGTGGGTTACGGGGTACGATATTTAGTTTGGCGCTTGTGCTGGGTAACGACTTGCTTTTGAGTGATTCGGATTTTTGGATTGAGGAGAGAGAAGCGTTGTATAGTAGCGTATAACTTCATTAACATCAAAGAGGGTCGATATGCTAATTCTGTTTGTTTGTTTTTTTTATTTGGGAGTTCCTTTGAAGGCACGCGTAGCTTTGAGTACGCTCTCCCCCTCCCCCAAGAAAAAAAAAGAGGAGGGGGGGGGGAAGAACTGGTCAGATACATGTTTTTCTATCGTTGGGGCGGAGAGACAAACTGCTTCAATACAAAAAGAACATCTGATCCAGTTTTCTGAAAGCAAGTCGGAAGCGGGTCATTGTAGCGTATCCGGATAACTGGATTGATTTCTTTAACTGGAGATCTAAATCTGAATTTGGACTCTCGTCCAGCACTATGGCGCTATCATCAGCCATTTCAGCGTGTACCTGAGCAGCGAGTCTTTGCCTTTCCTTCATGTGTAAAAAATCTAAAGCCTGCGCACATGCGTGTCAGAAAGTTTCCTATAAATTGGCATTCACTGATGGTGAAGGTCACAGTTCCAGACGGCTCCGGGCTTCGACTGCTGTGTAAATCACTTCGCCGATGTACTAGGTGTACCTATAGTTCCACTGTTCCCAACTTGTGTCAACAATTTGCCCGAGAAGTAAACCAGCCAGCCACCGATCCCATACAAAAGAAACCTAACTCGTTAGGCAAATAATGGTTTGTCTGATGAGATTAGAATGGGGGCAGACTGACACCATCCCCTCCGGTCCGTGTGTGTTTGTATAAATATATGCATGTGTGTGTGTTTGTTTGTGTATTATTGTCTACTGTACCGACACCTGTCTTGTAGTTTGTAGTACGAAAGCAAACCTTTTCCCTAAATGGTTGACTAATGGTCATCCAACCGCTGTTACATTGATTTCCTTGTATCATTACTATTAAATGCTGGAGTGAATATGCTTGCTGTGATGTAAATTACCCATTGCTGATTAGCCTGCATTTATGCATACCTCCTGAGAGAGCGGCAATATTTGCATACGCAAGTACCTGCAATTACAAGAAAACGTGGGTTACAAGAGATAATTGTGCTGGGCTGCCAAATGCCCGATAATGAGCCTGTTTCCCTTCATTAAGGTGGATCTGCCATGAGATGCCTTGAGTTAGTTTGGCCTAGAAACCTGCGCATTTCCCTTTGTACTCACATACATGTGTTCGAATGCGAACTGTTGTCTATGGATTGCGAAGCTGTGCATTGGATGCTCGTTTACAAGTACCTGCACGTCTCGCTGAGATCGCTTTCCCCCCAACCACTGGCTCCCGTGTGGCTCTGCTATATGAATGCACCCCCCCCCCCGCTCATTTCTGCGCACTCCTTTCGGCTATATTATGTTATCAACCTGTCTTGATGTGTTCAAAAAAAACAAAAACGATCTTCCTGCCTTCTAACCCTTATTTACATCCCCGAAAGCCTGTAGACATTCCGTTTAAATGTAGTGGGAGAGTGACATTGCTTTGAATGGTTTCTAATAAGACTGATTTCTTCGTCAAACAATAAAGTTACATGTCGCTGGCCCTATGATGAAACCGCAGAAGTACATTCGTACAACTGCAGGTGATAAAAAGTTCTGTATTTTGCCAAATATTCTGTGGACTCTTTGGAGGAAACATGTCATTTTTTTCCGTAGATCTTTCTCTAGAACATTTCAAAATAATGTTATTTTCAAGCTTCATAACTAAAAATGTAGCCTACTCAAGATAAGGAAATAATTCACGTAAAGGAGTTCCTTGTTTAGTTTTGTTTTTCTTCCCTAAACTAGTTTTCTTGCATTTGTGCGGTTTGGTGATAATGCCAGCGATATGTGTCCTGGCTCTGTTGCAAGACATTCTACAATAATATTAACTTGTCAGATATTTCCTACGGGAATATCAAAAGGAAAGGAAGAAAATGGAGCGAGGAATAATAATTGAGGAAACAGAATGTCTGAAAGATGAACGAAAACGCAGCATGTTAACAGCTTAAAAATATTCGTTCGAGAAATTTCATTGGAATTTAGCTTATCATGTTTGACGTCAAGCCAGCCTTGCTAGCACTTTCCACAACAGCTCATAAAATTATATAATAACTACGAAAGAGTTTTGCTTTTTTTTTTTCCGAACAGCCGCGAGTTTGTGTGTAAGTGTGAGTGGGCAGTCTTTGTTCTTTTCTTATTGGAAAAGGCAAATAACTTAATCAGTAACAGCAGCAACAGTAACTATAACTTTGATGCGAACGCTTGTTATCAGTATCATAAGAGTAATGCAACTTCGCTCATTTGTTGGAAAAGAGAAGAGCAGATGGAAAGGTCGATATGACTGACAGAGAAGGCAGTATGTGTTTTTTTTTTTTCACTACTTGCTCAGAGGAATGACAGCTTAGCTGTGATAAAAACATTGTAGATGGCTGGAAAGTGACACGTCTATCAGTTTCATTTTTCCTACACATATGTCGTCATTACAGTTATTTTTCTTTATATATTTTGCATTTCACCATAGGAGTTTACGTCAGACTCTTAGATTATAATTTTAATGACTGTATTTGAGTTCTGTCCAAACTTGCTTGAGAGCAGAAAGTATCTAGGTTTGTGAAATCTGAAGTTAAAGCAAATTTCTTTTTATTTTTCATAAATTCGAAAACAGTGTCTAATTCGATTATATCACAGTCCAAGCATTACATCTCTAGCACGTGATGGTAATAAAGATGTATAAAAAAAAATGACACCATGGCATGACTTGACCCGGTGACAAAATAGTACGACAACCTGTGCCGCTGTTTAACGTTGTTTTGGGGATGAAAGAGAAGGAAGATGAGAAAGAAGTCTAAACAAGACAAAACATAAAGTAAATACAAACAAACAGTGCAGTGGAAGGAGAAGGAAGAGAGACTGAAATAGCTGTAGAATAAGAGGGAGATGTATTATTAACGGCGACATTCACAAATATATTTATGCAGTTTTTATAGATGTCACACTCGTAGATTTCCATGGCAACGGGGCAGCTCGTTTTACTGATTTTTGCCAGCATTCTTGGGAAGATCCATTTACTCTCTCGCCTTATGTCTTGGAGTCGACTATGGCAGTCTGATCTTCTGCCAGCAGAATTGGTACCACCTGGACAGAGAGAGAGAGTGTATTCACAGGTAACTCGTTGTTACACAAGTCGGGTGGAAGGTCCGTGCTTGCAGTTTTTTTTTTTTTAACCTCGGTTATTATGTCACCGGGCTTCCTCTACTAAAGTCGTACAAGTTGTGGCATTCATAAAAATATATTCTCATAAAGTAAAAAATAAAACTGCCAATGATGAGCTGCTGAAGAGTAGTTTTTATTGTTTGTTTCTTCACATTGCTCAGTTTTCTTCAGGTTCATCCATTATTTTATGCATATATAGGCGCCGTTTTAGACCTTCGCATGTTTACGTCTCTTCGCTGGAACACTGAGATAACTTACTTTTCTTGGGTTTCGATTGTGACTGAGTCATCGAATGCAAAAGCATGCATCTCATTTGTGCTGTGTCGTTAGTATTACCGGCAAGTTTTCATAAACACAAAATACCTGTATCTGTGGATCAGTCAACAGCTTTTTATGAAAAGTTAGAAAACAACAAACGATAACAACAAAAACCTGAGTATAAAAGTAACCAAATTTGGCACTACGTTTCAAAGAAATTGTATAATTAACCCCCCATGGAATTGTGCAATTGGCAGTTTCGTGCATTCGTTCTCACTGGAGATTTAATTGATACTTTTATATGGATGAGAGAAAAGTTATACCTTCGTAAATAATTTAATTCAAAGCTTTACGAAAGTAGATAGCTTCTGGGTTTGCCCGAGGAACGCTGGAAAAGTGAAATTTATGAACTGTGTCGTGATATTCGAGTCGTGGCGGTTCTGTCGCCAACGCTGTTCGGATATTATTCTGTTCTCAGTCTGCAGAATGCAGAATCAGGCCGCTTAATAACACAATGGCCAAGAAAAGGAGAAGCTGGGAAAGGGCAGTGAAGGTGGGCGGAAGAGGTGGAGCCGTACTTGATTAGACGTCTGTAGGTGGATAAAACACCGCTTTGGTGGTAGACGGGCCGTGAAAAAGAAACGTTAGTATGGCACAGAGCCGAGTGGCATTGGACTGAAATATCCGCGGCAGAACATGTAGTGTCTGTGTGAGCGCGCTTGGGTGCACGCCTGTTGGCAGTTGTTCTGGAAATGTCAGAGATGGTTTAGCTCTGTTGCGGTAGCTGATGCAAGTTCACCTATATGTCAGGTCGTACAGAGGTTTGTCAGACTCAGGTATTTGGAACAAGGGACTGAAATTTAAATAATCGGTTAAGATATCCGGTATTTAATCCTGTCTCAGCGCTTGGCATTCACGTCGACTTGAAATCTAAGAATGCCTACAGTCCAACATACATAGTTAATGATGCAAAGTGTTCATTGTTCATAATGCTACAATTGTATGGTCTGTGGACTCTATGGGATTAATTGTATACATTGACAATTCTACATCAAGGAAACTTTATCTAGACTCGAGAGCTTCAGCCTGGCAGTGTTAGCTCGCTGAGAAATTGTACCCTAGTATCTAGGCCTTCCACTCAAACAAAATCCATTAATGCTGGCGCATTGCGTCTGGGGAAAACAGTGATGTAATTGAACAACCGTTAGATAATCCCTTAAATAAATCAGTGCATAGACAAACTTCGATGTTCATTGTTCATCTCAGAGAGCATAGCCACATCATGTCGACCGAACATTACTATCATCATGCAGATGCTGCTGCTTGAAAACAAGGGTCACGCCAAACGCGTATTTCCTGAAGAGTCTGGCAGGGTCGCATGCAACATGAGAGGGGGGGGGGCATATTTCACGGTTTACTCTTGTCATACCTGACAGCAAATGGCGTATCTGTCACAAAGTCAGGAGCAAGCAACGGTACTGCTCACCGAGTTTTGCGACACCTTAAATAGAGGGACAGGAACCTCGTCACAGAGTCGGGAGCAAGCAAAGGTATTGCTCGCCGAGCTCTCTAACCCCTTACAAAATATCAGGGAATCTCACGCTTGCTCTGCCAAAACACCAAGACAAGACCCAAGATAGAATATAAATCAATTACTAAGTTTAATATTGGTAATAATGCTACTAAGGATAATGTTGAAATATGAATGATAATATATGATTAAACATAAACACATCAAACAGTAAGAAAGAAAAATAATAAGATCAAACGAATAAACAGATTAGTCCCGATCGACAAGGACAGATACTGTGAATAGTATGCAAATGCTTCAAAATAGTCTTACTTAAAGCTCCTGAAAAAGAATATCTTAAACTGCAGTATCAGCTGCGATCTGAAATGTAAATATCAACTTAAACAGAATTAAATCAGACATTCTAAAACACTCAAAACTAAATAATGACTGTAGTCCTTTGAACCTCACATTAAGGACAAAGTTCACATTTGTTTACCAGTCCTAGTAGTAGTAATAAGAGAAATTTCCGATCTGCAAGTCACAGACTTTAAAATATCACTTGATATAATTATATATTCACACACAGTTCCCTTCCTCCGCTCGGCTATGACTCCCAAACAGAAGTAGAATTAAATCATCGGAAGTTCCAGGCTATGTCGTTGTCATTCTGGACAGGACAAACTCCATGTGTACTCCAGGTCAAAAACTTCGGGTACAACCTCCAGGTAAAATATCCAGGGAAAATCTCAGGATAACCTCACGGTAACCTCACACAGTAACCTCACGGTAACCGCACACAGTAACCTCACGGTAACCGCTCAGTGATCTTATATGATGAACAATCAAACGGGTTATTTCACCAGCTACACGCTGATTCAAAGTATTGGGTCAACTACACGTTGATCTCCAAAATACTTTACAACTACACGTTGGTTTTATTTTAAAATACATACACTTTACCAGTCACACACTGGTTTTAAAAGTGTACCAACTACACGTTGGTTAAATTACATACGAACTTCATCCTCTCGGGATGGAAGTAAGGAGAGCTCTGTGTCAAGAACAGATTTGATTCATACATGTTTCCACTGAGCAAATTTTTGTGAGAGAGCAGTGAGTAATTTTTACAAACGTAATTATTGTGCGAGCCAGCATAACTTGGTCTCGTAAACAATTTGTTTTGAACAGTTTTTTTCCTAATAGATAGACAGAAGGTGTGGGGAAGGATAGACGGACAGCGTAGGTGTGCATGACTGAGCACTTTTTATATCTCGTGTTTTGAACTAGGTTTAGTAGAGAGGGAAGGGGTGAGTAGGAATTAAATGTTATTGAGACGTCTGTTGACGTACAGAAAATCCGTGATCCAGAGTAAAAGCTCGGGGTTTTGAACATGTTAAGAATTTATTGCTATAAAATTACATTTTATTGTCTTGAGTGATTCGACCTTTGATGTCGACCCAAGGTCGTTGCGTAGGGCTGTTACTTAAAATAACTCAGTTCGGCAGCTGAGCTAGAGGTGGTTGCACCAATCAAATGTATGAATCTGGACGGAAGGTCGAGACATAGCTTTAGTATTTAAACCCGTGCAGAGCTTAGATAGATGCCACATGTAGACAATCCATTTACGAGGTGGACGGCGATAGTCCTCAGCCAGATGAGAGACATTTAAGACGCAGTTGAGCAGTCCATATTGTGAGGAGCCTGATTTAAAGCTCCAGAGCCTAAGCTACTTGGTTTGATATGAACCCACAGCGTTTACATCCAGCGCTTTCACTCCTAGTGAGGGCCTTATGGTGAGAGTCCATACTAATTTGTAATGATGAAAGTGAACCGTTCTACTTACTTTTGAAGACAGTTTCAGAGCTACCGCCAGACAACGCATGGTTGTACAAGCATTCTCCATGGCGTGTCTAGAGGAAATGTCCATATCATAACATGTCTCATTGAATTAATAGAATTTAAACTGTTACATCCGTCGCCACGTGCGCGGATTCTATTTGGCATCTAACTCATATGACCTGCAAGTAGTTAGAGTGAATAAGTTAGTCTTTATAGAAAGCTGTAGTTTCATTAGTTAGATTCAGTTGCCTTTGAATTGATATTTATATTTATAATTATATTTGTTACATTAATTCCTGTAATTAAACTGCCCTACAGTTCTGCTAAAAATCAAAGCAATTGATTTATTTAGTTTTTAGAGTGCAAGTATTTTTTTGTGTTCGTCGATTGTGGGAGCGGACCTCGAAAGAGTGTCAGTCGAATTCTCCCCATCTAACCCACATCGCGACACTCTGCTGCTACTTTCTCATGAACAGTAGTCTTAAAGGCTGGACTCACCCGCGTAATAGCCAGGTGCCGTCCATAAATCTTATAGTATGAATGGACACTGTACGGACTTTCCAAGGATGGGTCTCGTACAGTATCCGACCACCCGCAGACATTGTAAATTGTACTTGAAAAATGACCTCTGCGGAGTGCACACTTAGCAATTCCGCGACAGTATCAATGCATCCCTGAAGCGGTTTTTTGTTCAGAAAGGAAATAACATTTCAGCCTATCCACGGTCTGTGTTACTGTTAACGTGGCACAGCGCTGGTGAATGAACACGAATAGCGAAATAAAAACAAAACTAAACAAAATAACAACAAAATAAGAAAGACAGAACCATATGACAACCCAGCCACACGATTAGACTTGCACAAACACGCAACAAAAGTAGTCCTCCAGGGACAGTGCCTTTGTTTCAGTATTATGTCACGCCATGAAGAATTGGCAAGACAAGGAAACTGTCAGCTTGCAGCGGCAATGGCGCGTTGCACTTGAGAGCGCTGCACATGCAACATCTTTATGAGGATGACAGTAATAATAAAATATTACAGGAATTATTACCGGCATTTTTAGTCGGATACTGTTATGTGTATTATTAACTTATTTTTGTCCTGTGCTTCTTAATCATAGAGGACAGGAATTTTAGAATTGCAAATGCATCGGCGCACGAACAGCTAGCCACATTTCGTGCCACTTAAATCTCTGGCAAGTAAAAATTGAATCCAATTTTTTTTTTTTTTTTTTACACATTTACATAATGTTTAGATAAGAACTTTTCGGGAAGATAACCTTCTTTCGTGTAGCACATTTATTTATCTCCTTCCCCTTTATCTGTAAGTTCCTGAAGAAGAGGCAGGCTGTATAAGCAAAGTATGATTCCTTGTGCATCATGCATGCAAGAATTGTAGCAGAATGGAAATGCAGTATTATGATGATCAAATAAGGAAGGGGTGTGTATGTTTTGAGATGGTGTGGAGAATCGGCTTCATGTGAACATCTCCTAGTCTGCAGAGATCTCTTCGAGATTAAAATTGAAATCCGATTTTCTGTTTGCCAGAGTGAAAGTGAATTCGTAACAACTTGCCTGAGAAGCAGAATGCCCGTTTTAAAAATCTTATGGAGATTGTTATATGACCTGCATTAATTTTTCTGTCTTCATTGTAGATATATGAGAGATGGGGGATGGGTGGGGAGGAGGATTCCTTCAGATTATAGTCCAAGCAATGAAAGAAAAGGTGAGCGGGGAAAAGAGGGCTGCTTTTGATTCATTACGTAAAGGAGCAAATGTAATGAATGTAATGGGTGATTATTATTTTAATTTTACCAGTTTCAGATGAAGAATTGCTGTTTAAGGACACGAAGGCATTACGTATTTATTGTGAGAAAGATTTATCGACGGATATGATTTGTCCTTTGAAGTTTGTGAAGAACATTATGCCCCTGTACAAACTCATACTACATCGTTACTATTGAAGTATACAATGCTGTAAACCTTTGCTCAGAATCAAATGGTTTTTCAGTCTATCTTTGACCCCGTTGGTTTGTCCCACCACAGGCTATCTGACAAAGAAATCCAGCAAGTCATTGGCAGTCTGATCCGCACCAAGAAATCCTATCATACTGCAATCGAAGTGATGTCACACCGAAAACTGAACAGTCTGTTGAAACATTTCATACTTAATCATGTGATCATTCTGTCACACGGCTTAAATGTAATAAAAAGATGTCAATTAGAAGCGAATGTTCTCAACACAGCGGTCTTTTATTAAAGGACGTTTCCCTACTACTCCCACTTATCAATTCAAAACCTTAGTTAACTGCTTATAAGGACCTTTTATTGGGTATGTGCCAAGGGAAAGTGAAAGGGAAAGACGAAAGTTTGCGTGAAAGACTTCATGATAGTTTCAGACCTACTTTAACCGGCATGAATTGTGATATAGAGGTCCGCGGGCCACTTATTACTTTAACGCTTTGAATTTTGTGTTTTATAATGCAGTTAAAATTGAGGCAAGAAGAAAACTCGCTGCTTCCAACTTCATGAAAAATCATTTAAATTCTCACTTATTTGGGCTGCCAGAAAAAGCAAGCACGATCGAACGCGTTAGTTCATGTTATTAATGAACTACCTGTTTGTATTGCTTAGCGCTCGTGGGACGAGTAAAAAACTCTTTGTATTCATTTCTCATCAACTGCAGTTCGGCACACATCGACCTGTATATTATGCATTCAGAGACCCGCAGACCAGTAATTTAGATCATGCAGTGTTGGACAAGGATAATCGTATTGTAGTCAGCGCCCAGAGTTCAGGGTCGCGCAACTAGGGAAATTTCCATGGGCCATCATTGCGGAGACATGTCGAGTGCCATTTTGTTTCAGTCATTGGCATCATCCGGGGGGGGGGGGGCGCTGGGAACGATTATAGAGGCATAATCATGCTATTACCAGATCAGAAGGTCAAAAGCCAGGGTCTGTGGGATATGCTCGCAATTACCTGAACATAACGAGGAGAGTTGTGTTATCGCGGTCGTGGCAATGGTAATTGTTGTCATCTTTTCAGAGAGGTAAATGGTCGTTGTTAGAGGACCCACAGTAATGCTACCAACGTCAGCATTGATGTATACATGTTTTAACAAAGAAAGTATGCATATCCACTTGTTTTGTATGCAACCACTAACTTGAGTTTAAGGTTGTTTTGCTTTCCCTCATACAAATGCGCAATTAGTCTATCGGTGAGGGGAAAGATTTTGAATAAATCCAAAAGAGACGCACAGAAGTTCTTTCCAGTTGACTGCCATGTTTGGTCAAAAGAAGGTACATAATTTTATCAGCAAAGGAAGTAGGAACTCAATTGAACAACAACGGCTGAATATTTCTGTCTCTATATTTATCTCCTGGCCCGCTTATGTAATGATTTTTGTACAGGTGTATCTTGTCAAATGGTATAGTAATTTCGGCGTTAGTGATATAACTGACGGAAGGTATTGCTGATACATTAACACCATATTACACTCTTTTCTATTCAGTGAAGATTACCAGAGCTCGGTGCCTTGGAATCACCACAGGACCCCCCCCCCCCCCTCCCAAACAAAACAAAACCAAACAAAAAACAACAACAACACGCGCTGTATAGTCTTATTTCCCACTCTTTTTGCATACTTCGGCGCCCGAGTAGAGAGGAGTCAGATAGGACCACATACTTACGAATAACCACTACAGTTTTTTTTAGTGTAATCCGGACCTACGGGGAAAAACACTAACATATATGGTGAAAGTACCAGAAACATTTATACAGAAACCTTGATCGCGAGATGTCAACAAGTTCACTGAAAACACATGGTGTTGTGGCTTGATCTGTATTGTTAAAAGCACGACTTGGCACCACGCCTCTCCGTGTACTTCCAGTTTCAAATGTTAGTCCCTGTTGATCATAGTCTTCAGGACGTTGTGGCTTGAAATTCATTTAAACATAAGGAATAGTTCAAGTTCTTTTCTTTTCTTTTATTTATGACATTCAATTGTTTCGACCAGATTTCAGCAGAATGTGATTTCAAGTGTAATTTGTTCAAGGTCAATAGTTGCAAACCTGGTAGAATTCTGATCTAATCTATAGATCTTATTTACGCACGAAAGAGAACAAGCTTTTTGTGAGCAAAGTAAAAACCGAAGGCGAGGACTTAGTTGATACAAAAGAAAATTAGATTTCAGCAGCTGTGCTTGAGGACAGCTTGGCAAAAACAGTTTTGAGAACGCCTATATAATAGTACCCCCCCCCCCACACACACACACCAAGGAAACTCGGGGAGAGGCAGATATTGATGAAATGAATCAAATCACCTGCGAAAGTGGGATGTTTCTCGGGAGAGCGCGAACATTCTTGAGTTAATGGAATTGGGCGTTCTTCTTATACATGCATTCTCCTTTCCATTCTGTGTGTGCATTCATGGCACCCGCCTTCGTCTCTCCTGGCTTCGCGTAACACATGCGGGTGCATCGTACAATCAGATGATGTGTAGTCTCTTCCATGTTATCTGTCAAGCCCGGTGTAGATGAGATAATTTAAATTCATATCCGCATTGCAAAAGAAGGAGCTAGTTTTCCCCGTGATGCAGTTACTACAACATTCTTTGTCATAGCTCTTTCGATACGTTTTCGGAACCTTGTTCCCTTGTTCTTTTCATCTACTTTCGTTTTTACAGCGATGTTGGGCATGCTCAACTAATGCATAGGCATTTTTCTGAATGCGACATGCACATGGCCAGACTTATTGGGTTATTTATTCCTTGAGCTTCTCTGAGAGCTTACTGTAGCCTTTCATACTTGACTGATTAGAGATTAATGCTGGCTTCCTTCGGTGTAGCCTGGCCAGGTATGCCGTTCTAATAACTATGCACAGTGTTTTGAATTTTTCACCACTATGAATTCCCATTGACGTTTACGGCAAAATCGATCGCTGGGTTTAACTCCGATGCATACATTTATTTTGTACAAACTGCAAGTCAAAGGCAGCATTAGCGAAATACAAATACAGGTCCTGTTATATTATTAGGACGTTTATATCCGTGCAACATGTTGTATGGATATGGACAGTGCATTTCCGTACATCATGTTTACCAAAAAGCGCGATTGGTGAAGGTTTGCTAAAAGAAAACTTGGTATGGTGTTCACGAATTTAAAGTGACAACACATGGAAAGGACAGATGGACCTGGGACTTGAGGGTCAAGTCAGTTTGTATCAATGGGCGGTAGTCAGATTGACTAATCAGGCGAAAAGGGGGTGGGGTAGCCATTGGTGATCGACGTACACTCAGGTATAATTATAAGCGCAGATCACGCAATCTCTGAGCAGAAGTCGGATTGTTTTGCTACTAAGCCGATTCATATTTTTAAAAATTATGCAAATTAACAAGGTCAGTAGTATAGTATTCCGGTGTGTGTTCTACGTCATCGAATTGTGTGCGTTGTACAGATATGCACTGTCCATATCCGTACAACATGTTGTACGGATATGGAAGCGCATATCCTTGTACGGATATGCGCTTCCATATTATTATACTTTTATGCCCCCCCCCCCCCCGCAACCCCGCGTGTGCGTTTGATTTGAAAGACACGTGCAGACATAACCCCAACCTGAAGTGACCTGATTTTCACAGGGCGGTGACATGTTCAGGATTGAAGTCGCCAAAATCTTGTGTCGGCACCATTTTTTAAAACACACACACACACACAACACACTCTCTCTCTCTCTCTCTCTCTCTCTCTCTCTCTCTCTCTCTCTCTCTCTCTCCCCCTCTCTCTCTCTCTCTCCCCCTCTGTGTGTGGTCGTCTTGATCATAGGTACATTTGTTGCGACGCGTAACTCAAGTCTCACAAGAAGGCCTGCAATGTACAGTCCATACGTAGCAGGTCAAAAGGATGAAAAAAAAAGAGGGCAGCACAACATCAACAAATCCCTTTCTTGATCTTCTAGTGTGTAAATAATGGGCAGGTTGTGGAATGGAGAAAGATGCTATTACTTTCAGCAAGTAGTAACAGAGCATATACAGAGTCCATTAGCAAATGGCTGTTGTTTCCACAACCAGTTTACCAGTTGGCAAAATTAATGAGGCGCAGTTGACAGCGCAATTATTATTATTATTAAAATTTTCCATGCCTGATACACTGAAAAGTTTCAGTACCTGAAAGCTTTGTGAAAATCAGATACATGTACTGCTTTTTTTTTTTTGTTGTGCATAAATTATTGTGGCTTCCCGGATAGTGTTGTCCATTTCTCTTGATTTCAGAGTTTTTGCAGCTGCCCTGAAACTGAAATCATTATGTCCAAAACTGGCGGAACATGCAGAACGCACCAGGGCAGGTTTTTCTTTTTTAATAAGACGATATGTGTGGAAAGCGGTTATTCTGCGAAAGTGGAGCTTCACTCCAGGTCAGATTTTGGCCAGTAGGCCTATTGATTTCCGGCCTGAGCTTCTTCTGCACCCTACAATCTTCCCTCAACCCGCCTTCATTGAATGACAATAATCAGTATTTGCAAACCAGGACCGCGATTGAAACAAGCACGAACTGTGGCGCCATTCGTTGTCATTTCAGTAACATAAGGTCTAGTTCTTGCTCTTATTTAATTCTGACGACTGACGGGGATTTATTTGCTCCTTTGCTTTACATATAATGAATTGTATATTATATTATAGCCCCGGTGGTCGCTGGGACAAAATAGAAAATTTGGGCGGTCAGTGGCTGCACATGGGCGTACGTCAGAATTCCATTGTGTACCTCCTAGAGGTTAAAGAGGGTCACATACTACCCCCCCCCCCCCTGTTTTTCAAAGTCAAGTGAAGCAAAGTTAATTCGTGATAACTTTTTTCTTTAAAAAAGAATAAAAACATGTGCCTAGGACAGTGGTTCTCAACGTGGGCGATTATCTCTCCCCCGCCCCGGACGATTTTGACAGGGGGGGGGGGGGGCGAAAACAATGGAAGGGGGCGGTAGAGGGGCGAAAACATGAATGGAGGATAATTTGGGGGCAAATTCAGGGCAGTCACTGACTTGTTCTACAGCATGCGTCCCTGGGTTTAATTTGTGAAGAGGGAAGGCCATTTCTTTTAGTACATAATTTGATAAAGAACGCTTTGTTGTATAATTATATGAGCACATTAGTAAGGTGTTGAAAAACAACTCGGGGCTTTGGGGGGGGGGGGGGAGGGGGAGAGGACTGCTTCTAAAGTCGCATCCTTGAAATCGCTATTTTTCCGCTAGACTTTTTTTCCCGGTACCGTTTTTCTTCCCCTCCTCACTCTCTACTCATACAAACTCTATACACTGATAAATGTATTGTCATTGATTTTCTAATCCGGCAATCTAACATTCTGCAGGAAGCTTTGATCGGTTTCCCAATTTGGATGTCATCAAGGTAATGGTGGCCGTAGGAATTGATGGGAAGACATTGCCCTGCCCCTGGGCAGTGATTTTGTGTGTTTCTATACATCACAAATCGGGCTGCTCCCTGTAGAGACGAACACCATCCCTTCATCAATGAAGACAAACCAGAAGATTATTATGTGAGCAGACAGACCATGTGTAAGGAGACCATGGCAGTTCTCGTTTGCAGTTTGTATGTTACATTGTGAGAAAAAAAAATATGACGTCTTCTAGTGAAAGCAGTACAACCGCAGCAACAAATGGAAAACAGCAACGTGAGTGTCGAATTTGAGACGTTAAGCACGTAAGATTACGTTAGACTTATTAGTTTGCTCTCCTCAACACTCGATTCAAGTAAACGATTTATCATTGATGGCGCGCCGGCTCCTTCGTGCTCTCCTTACTCGCCCGCATCAAACAAAAAAAAGAAAGAAAAATATGCGATTCGATTAGGACGGAGGGGCTGGAAGAGTAGAATGAAAGAAAAAAGTTAAAGCCATTCAGCCATGATACATAGCTACGTGGCTACTTTATTGCGGTCGAATTTGCTGGGAGGCTTGCCTCGATTGCTGCAGAGCTCATGCATTTTTTACGTTCCTATTGGTACTGTTTGTCTGCAACCTGATTCGAGACAGAAGTTGGAAAAACCCTGACATGACATAGAAACTGAAAATGGCAAACTTTTAAAATGGTTGAAATCATTGTCAGTATGTGGTGGGCTGAAACCACCGTTTTATGGTCCCAGACAAGTCACGGAACTTCCCAGTTGAAAATTTCCGTTTTCCCTAGTCATTTGATTGGCGTGTGTGTGTGTATGTGTGTGTGTGTGTGTGTGTGTGAGAGAGAGAGAGAGAGGGTGGGGATGGGGGAGGGCCGGGGCCAAGCTACGGCTCTAACAACAAGGATAATCGGGGGAAAAAAACAACAACTTTACCTCGGTGGATAGCAGAATGTAAAAAAAAAAAAAAAACCATTTAAAAATGATCATAATGCAGTGGTATCGAATATCGAGAAGCGAACTTGACGGTCCTTTTGGATTTCAGTGTTTTTCTCTAATCGTCTGGTGCAGATGCCCTGACATATCACCTTCTGCTTCTTTCTTTTCTTTAACCACTAAGTAGGATGGTTCGGGTTTGAATACATTTAATTTTATCCCTCACCAGAATCATGCAGTTTCATGGCACTATTGAAATTAACAGTTCCCTTCCCTTGAGTATGAACATCCAGTTCTTATATAATTATGTACAGCTTATCTCAAAAAAATGTGTACAGAAAATGAGCTGCTTAATGTTATTTGCAACTCTTGTTGAACTGGGTTGTTGTCATTTTCTGGTCCAGATCGGCCATCAGTTTGGGTACATGCGATAATTCAAATAATTACACATCTGATCTCTTTAATTTGGATTATAAATATTGGAAGTTTCTCAACTGACATTGTATTAATAAACATTCAAAGTAATCATTTTTTAGACACTATACATTATCTCTATAGGATAAAATAATCCCGTCTCGATGACCTAAAAATAGCTCATGTGTTTCTGGAGTTCAGACATGTTTCAGTAATCCGATTTCGACTCCATTCGGAATGCTGGGCACCCACCTTGAACAGGAACACTAAGCTTATTAACTGGGACCTGGAGTTGTACAATTGTCTGCAGTTACAACAAAGGTGAATTCGTGCATCTAATCCAATGTTTCTTCATCCTTTACTTTTATTTCACTGGCCTTCATAAAGCCCCACACACGTGTGCGAGGGGCCCTGTCAAGAGGTGGAAAACAACAACATCAACTATTGTACTTGAAATGTGTCTTTGTCCTACGAGTAAATACTTTTATTTATAGTTGTAAACATTTGAAATAGGCTTAATGCACTCTCTCCTCACGTCAATCAATAGAAGCAGTTTAATGTCTTCAAGGAGTTCATAAAATATTTGACAGAAGAGAATTACCATTAGCAGTTGTGTGGGTGCGCCTTTGCGACTTCATGATAGGGCCAACATGTTGTTTGAATTTAAGCTTAGAGGGTTAGTAGTGATTTAAACAACTACTACTACTACTATAAAAAACAACAATAACAACAACAACAACAACAAAAACAACAACAACAACGAAATAACCATGTAACACGTATACTTCAGTTTTGCATCAATAAAGAATTTTTTTTTTCTAATAACTGCATGCAACTGTAGCAGCTGCTAAGATACCTCCTACCACAAGCACACTCTTATACACTTGCGGTATTATTACAAGTGTCATTTACCTAATGCAGAGTTTCAGAAACTTATTCCATAAGACAACTGAAATACAAATTGTGTAACCACCCTAGTAGTTATTTAAATGTCATGTCTGTAAATCGTCATGGTGACGTTTACACTGGGTTACCTGACAAGGAAAGGTTAACATCCTCTGTCTCCAGCAAATCGATGTTAATATGCTACTTTACTAATTTTCCTGATGGAATGCTAAGAGTGGGAAAACAGACGAAACTGCAATGTTTAATGATAAGGGTTGCAATGATGACAGCATCCTAAAAAAATGTAGTTTTGATTTTCATCATCTCTATATAATAAAGCTACAACAAAACCCATAATAGTCCTATGGACTCGGAAACTACACAACGCACCGACCTGAAATTTGGCACAAAGAATTATGGGATAGCGAACATTGTTCCTATCGCTATACACAAACAAAACCGTTTGTTATTTCTGAGTTAATCGGTAAATGCGGTTATAATTAAAGACTAAATCCACGAGAGCGTTTGATCCGAAATTTACGATCAATAAGATAGTGATGTATGTTTCTAATAATAGCCCACTTCCGCCTACACATGACGTTATCACTTCCTGCGATGTGTTCACTAACAAACAAACTAACCCGTATGCAAATCATTGCCATTTGACGGATGCTGACGGGATGCGCAGGATGTCAACGCGCAAAGGGATAGCAGTAAAACTTATCTAAAAACAAACAAACAGACAAAAATAAAATAAAGCTAAAGGAACAGGCAAAATGAAGCAGGTCCATAATAATCACCCAGAACTTAAAAACTAATAAATCGATTTATCCCGGGCAGGGCCGGGCAACTCAGCTAGTTTACCATAATCCTGTTGTGAAACACATTTACAGGAAAGTTCCACACATGGAGACGTCACTGCTGTACATATCGCTCCCCCCCCCCCTCCCATTGATTATCTGTGAAATGGTGCTTGAGGAATGCCAACGTGGTCGAAATCATAATAATGAAGTGATTATTATAGTAGGGCGTGGAGGTTTTTGACCAATCAGGTCTCGTGCAATTTGCACAGTGGTCATAATTTTTTCGACAATAATGGTATGGATGCTCTTTTTGTTTTTTTCGAACGTTTTGTTCGATAAAGGAAAACGCACGGGTAAGGTAGGTTTTTTGGGTAATACAGCATTGTAATCGTCCTCGAACTGAATAAAATGGCGTGCTGTTACTGTCCGAGTCCGGAACCCAAGCAGAATAGCCAATGTAGATATGACCACCCGTTCAGAATAACCGTTTTCTGTTGTTATGGGCTTGCTGCAATGTCGGCACCAGAAACGGGCTCTGTTTTCAGCTCATTGGCTCAAGAAGCATCGCTTAAAGCCACGGACCTTAACGCAACAAACGCTCATTAGTTTTGTGACCCATGAACAGAAAACTGGCAGTTTGGCAACACTTAACTAGCAAACATTTGGACGTTTAAGAGCGCGGGAGTTTAGGTCTAAACTGTTAATTTTATTGTGACTGCCATTGCGGCTCTGGCCATTTCTGCTTCAAGTGTATCGCTTACTCCCTCCACGTTCATTCTTGAGACAAAGAGCATAATGCAACTATTCATGAGTCCCATACTCATGCATGCATATATAGGCATTTACTGTAAAAAAAATCTTATGTGTATGAACATTCTTGACATCGGTTTTCACAAGTATGGATTTGGTATGCGGAGAAAGCCGTTCTATGAATATCCATGCTTCGTTTTACGTATGGATGTCTGTTTCTTCCATTTCGGGATTGGGCATCGCTATCCAACAATTTT
Source organism: Onchidella celtica (assembly GCA_963931925.1). Lineage (NCBI taxonomy): Eukaryota > Metazoa > Mollusca > Gastropoda > Systellommatophora > Onchidiidae > Onchidella > Onchidella celtica. The sequence continues at coordinate 15,644,691 of OZ007568.1, read as the reverse complement.
CAGCAGGCCCCTTCATTTGGTGCCCCTCCCGTCTTCGGACAAAAACACAGATATTCAAGCTCGAGGGTGAAGTTTCAAGTGTGTGAGGAAGTGTAGTTGAAGCATAATATCCGTGTAAGGAACGTGCCAGGTTCCTTCTTCAACAGAACATGCTTTGGGGAAGGGGTGGGGAAAGAGGGCTTATTATCCTCAAAAAAAAAATTCCAGTGTTTTTTTTTTCTCCCCTGCTTGCATGCTGGCAGGCGGTGACATTCACACACATATCGCAGCTGAGTGTAATCATGCACTCAAAATGCAATGGCATGTCAGTTCGTGTAAGAGCAACGGGAAGAATATTGAGTACATGCATGTGTGCCTGTATTCCTGTGTGTTCATCGAGACATACGAAATGGTTATAATTGGTATAAGTAGGAGATTTAAATAATAGGGAAAAGGGTCAAATTTCAAAGACGCGAGAATCGTACCATACTCAGATTTTAAATATTTCACACTGGGAAAAAGTTTTATTTATTTATTTATTTATTTATTTATTTATTTATTTATTCATGTGTTTTTGGTTTGCGACATGCATCGTTTCTCTGACTGTTTTTCCAGATCAGACGCTGTCCTGGCAAGATCAGTGGATCCTTCTGTTAGTTGGTCCACGTAATTAATTTTATACTGAACCATACGGGATATGTCAACCTCACCCGAAGAAATCACCATATCGGTGGTATAGGATCAGCGAGCTGGTTAGCCATCGATTGAAGCAGGCTTAAGAAGAGTGTGCAATTTACCATATTCTTGCTGCTCCGTCATTTCTTTGTCTGGCCTGGGTCATTTTCTTTCTCTTTCCTCCCCATTCTTGTGTTGCAACTCACGTTCTTTTCCCCAGACTAACCAGAACGAGGAATTGAGATAATGGCGAGCAATTTTGGACAGCAGTCAAAAAAATTACTGACAGGCAAGACTGGGTTCGTATGGAGCCCGGTAGTATAGTGGTGAAAAAGACCTTTTCCATATGGACTTTTTTTTTTTAATCGCTCTAAAATATAACCATTGTTCGAAACGAGGTACATCTTTTTAGATTGTGGCGAGTGTCCAAATTGGTTCTGTATCCATAGTGAATTTGTCTTGAAAATTTTAGGGTTTGGGCGAGGGTTAAGTTTAGCTAACTGATCACGACCACCTTTACATTGGCGGCATGGCCACAGTAATATTTTGGGAAATCGGCCACAGGTTGTTAACGAAAATCCAATTGTGAGTATTTTGGCTTCATGGCCCGAATAGCCTTTACCAAATCTTTCTATATATATGTTTTTATGCGCTATACCATTATTTTCACATAGTGACACTCTCCTGGCTCACGCCCAAACTGCCGCTCTCTTTCAACGTTTTTTGTTCATGTTTCGTCGTCCATGGCATGGGAAAGAAGGATGAGTCAAAAGAGATACAGTACAGATATTCTGAACTTCATATTGATTAATTGATATGGGCGGTCAGTTGCAAGAGATCTATTTTGTCTCTGTCTCTCTCTTTTTCTGCTTTACTTTCTCATGCACGATTGAAGGATTAGCTGAACCAGACATGGCCAGGGATCCAGGCCTGTGAGGAAGACAAAATAGAAAGGGGGTCGGGTGTTAGTGGCAGCTCTCTACACGAATTGGCTCTTCGCACCAGAGAATGTGTTCCTTTGATGTTGATCAGCTTTAACTGCTCAGTATTGTATGATGAATGTAATGCACGTGTGGCATCCACTCACCCTCTCTTGCTGAAGGGCAGGGTGGCTGATGCTTCAGTGTAAACTTGACATGATAAACATAATACCATCCCTCAAAATAGTTTAGCCTACTTGGCCTGCTACACTTCCCACCCTTTCCTAAAACAAAACAAAAGAAGAACTAGGTTCATCAAAGGCGTACAGGAAGAGTTCACCAACAGCGCAAGCTGTAGACACCGCCATCATCATCAACTGTACAGAAACAACAGGCCAGTGTGTTGTTGAGTGGCCCTTGAACTGTGCAGCGAGAAGGCTGTAGGAAAGGGGAGATGAACCAGCGGTGGAGGTGGACGGCGAGACTCTTTATGGCAGGCCCACTGGCAAAGGAAGGCGGAGGAGGAAGTGTTCCACAAGTCCCGAGGGAAAAGACTAGAAGAAAGAACGGGAGAAGGAAGCAGAAGATGATGAGCTGATGGAAAGATCAGAAGAGCCCGCACAAGAAAGCGAAAAAGGAACAACGATCAGTATCCCATATTTGCTCCTTCTCTGCTTTTTGTCTGCCTTTTTTGTGGACGCACTGATATGTTTCTGGACATTTCTGTTGGGACTTTGTATCTTCTCGAAAACCTTTTTCTATTTCAGTTTAACATGCCAATGAGTTTGTTTATTTTTGGTAACCATCGATTTAAGATGCGGGGGGGGGGGGGGGGGGAGACTTTATGATGGCCACTTCATATTGTACAGGAAACCATCGTTAGGCCCTACTGCGATTGTTACGCTAACTTTCTGATAATTTCAGTTTTGCTCGCATTTAAAAGAAAAAAGAAAAGAAAAAATTACCGCACGGCAGCTGGAAACAATAATTGCTTTCCTGCTCAGGCATGTTTTGAGCATCCACTTGTTTTGTCAGTTTAATTAGGTTTAATTTTGAAATCTACAGCTAAAAGGAAAAGGGGGGGGGGGGGGAGAAATGTGTTGCACCATAATTAGGCTCAGCCACTTCAGGGATTCATCAAGCGTTTATTCCATGCCCACGTAATGGTCCAGCTGTTGCTCTTTGGTAGAGCCGACATCGTACCAACGCCGTTGAAATGAGCATTGATCGTGAACGAACGCTTAGTCAGTCCCAACTTAAGGGTCGAATCGAATGATTTTCATTGGGTTTTTTTTTCTTTTCCCCATGAAAGCATGTAAAAACCAGACTCAGGAGCTTATTGACTTTTTTCCCCCCAGATATTATGTTCTCAGTACTCCGCAGTTTCATAACTTTGTTTATGAACTTGCTTCAAGGTGGGTTTGGTCGACGATGGATGGATAAATAACGCCACCACTCGGAGTGTGTTTATGTTAGGCGTGCGACCTTCTTCCTGTTTTTTTCTTTTTGACTCATTTATTTATAAACACACGAAGGAGATGCAAGCGCCAAACTTCTGTGCCATTACTAGACACCTGTGAATTATCCCACATTTTCAACTGAATGTCAGGTGTAAAGAAGTTACACTGTCTCCAGGGTTTACTCCACTGGCCATCCAGCAAAGACGAGATACTAAGCGAGTTCTAAATATTGAATACGGTCAGTTTTGGGGCCATCCAAGTGCGTATGCATGGACGGGTAAAAATAGGGGGCGGGGATGTTGTGTCCCAGCGTGTTACTGTGAAAAGTGGACATGCGAAGAGGGGGATCTCAGGGAAGCGCACATTATATATATGCTTTTAAATTATGGTAATGAAGGAAAGGATTTGGCCCCCCCCCCCCCTGCCTTTTCAGTTCACCGGTGAATTAAGTTGCTGTATTCTTTAACAATATTTTTTTTCTAATGAAAAATCAAATAGGCCTACTTAATGTCCAGTGTCACTTAAAGTTTCAGAGAATCTCCAAAAATGTGATTAACAATTCCCCATCGCAACCAATTCAGTAATCAGAGCAGTTATCGCTGTACATCTCAGATCCAGCATTATTTTCCCCATCAGCGAGTTGTGAATCCTCTCTCTCTCCCTGATATTGCCAGCGGATGACTAGTCTACACCGTCTGAAGGGATTTCATGAGGTTTTGGCAGTTCCATGATATCAGTCATCGCATATCATACTCCCCAATCCTCGCTCTCGGTGAAGCTATAATGTCTGGATATTGTCTGTTCTCTGGCTGATATAGGTTAGCACGAACTTTGCCTGACAACGTGGCGATGTGGGCGGTGAATAAAAAACAAAAAACGGCGGGAGTGTATTTTGCAAAGTCGAATAACACAGGGAGTGTCAAATCACTAGGAAAAAATCACACTGGGTATCTTAAATCGCATGGAAAAATACACCCCCTCTCTCAGGTAGAAAACACTGCGCCCAGGTAATTTAGACTCTTCCAGTAATAAATAAAAAAACTTCCCAAGATTTCCTTGGACAAACACGCACATTGAAAGAGAAAGGGTTATTGTCTGGATTGCATGTTGTATGAGATGTGGTTTATTTGTTTTGAATTTCATAATTTGATGTTGGTGAGTTCTTTATCAGTTGCCCAATATATGAGGATGGAATTATTAAGGCGTGTTTTCATGTGTACGGAAACGGCACAAATCCACCAAGACGTGAAAAGAACGAGTTGTTTCGTAGTGTACGGAAACACCGTTTCGGTACACATGAGAACATTCTTTCTATTTCACTACTTGAAGGATTTTTCACGTTTCTGTTCCCGTTTCCGTACACATGTAAACCTAGCTCTAGTGTTGTTGTTGATTGTGTACATAAATCAAAGTGTAAACACCGATGGGAACTTTTAAGTAAAATTAAATGACTTCGAATGTTGTTAAGTTGCTTAAGATTTACGAGACATTGATGGGAGCATTAAGACTCAGTCTAGGTTTTCAAGTGTGTCGTCCGTGCGGAGTTCGGTGCATGTAATACTTCCCGAATATTGTGGTAAATTACATTTACTGCTCAAAATTGAAAAATCCGTAAATTAGCCATGTAACGTGTATTCAATTAGCCGTGATGACTTAATGAGCTTTCCGTATTTTAAACCAACCGAGGCTCCTGCAGCTCAACTTTTTCAGTGCACGCACACAGACAAACTGAAAGTCGAAGAGGATTTTTAGGTTACACAACGTGATTGGTAATTTGTTTGTTAACAGGGGTGGTCAAAATGTATCCCGATAAGGTTCAGCCGTCAATGCTCGAGCGCGCACACTTATAGTCAGTATACACATGCACGCGCACACATTATAAAAATATTATACAGGTTGTCGCGATGTGGGTTAGATGGGGAGAATTCGACTGACACTCTTTCGAGGTCCGCTCCCACAATCGACGAACACAAAAAAATACTTGCACTCTAAAAACTAAATAAATCAATTGCTTTGATTTTTAGCAGAACTGTAGGGCAGTTTAATTACAGGAATTAATGTAACAAATATAATTATAAATATAAATATCAATTCAAAGGCAACTGAATCTAACTAATGAAACTATAGCTTTCTATAAAGACTAACTTATTCACTCTAACTACTTGCAGGTCATATGAGTTAGATGCCAAATAGAATCCGCGCACGTGGCGACGGATATAACAGTTTAAATTCTATTAATTCAATGAGACATGTTATGATATGGACATTTCCTCTAGACACGCCATGGAGAATGCTTGTACAACCATGCGTTGTCTGGCGGTAGCTCTGAAACTGTCTTCAAAAGTAAGTAGAACGGTTCACTTTCATCATTACAAATTAGTATGAACTCTCACCATACGGCCCTCACTAGGAGTGAGAGCGCTGGATGTAAACGCTGTGGGTTCATATCAAACCAAGTAGCTTAGGCTCTGGAGCTTTAAATCATGGCGCTCCTCACAATATGGACTGCTCAACTGCGTCTTAAATGTCTCTCATCTGGCTGAGGACTATCGCCGTCCACCTCGTAAATGGATTGTCTACATGTGGCCTCTATCTAAGCTCTGCACGGGTTTAAATACTAAAGCTATGTCTTGACCTTCCGTCCAGATTCATACATTTGATTGGTGCAGTCGCTTCAGCTCAGCCTGCAATATTAATTTATGCTTGTCATGGCCTTGCGCCAAAATCAAGGTCAATTTTACGGTCTAGACAAAATTTAAAATGCGAAACATTAACTACTAAAATTTTCAAACCCCGTGCTTTCTACCCTTATGCACGAATTTCCGAACGCCAACTAAGCGTCTAAATAAACTACCTTTACTCGCCCCTTATCTATGTTAATCAAAATCACGGGGTCGAGAACTGCTCTGTCATTCCTAGCTATACATTTATTCTGTCTCGCCCCTCCTTCTCTCCATCCATCAGAAAAAAGGTGTTTCAAAACAAACTGTTCACGAGAACAGCTCAAGGACAAATTACGCTGGTTATAATCAACAAGATCGTAAAAATTAACTCACTGACGTCGTGACCTAGCACGGCATTTATGATCCTATGACACAGGTAATCATATTCGACTGGGAAAAATGAATTTTTTTTCTTTCGGATAATATCCCTCCTGTAGGAAGTTAACAAATTTCCGATAGTCTTTTGAATGAAACGTCTGCTGCTGACACATTATTGCCTCAGTGAATCGGTGTCGGTGGTTACAATCGGTCCCACACAGCGAAAACATTGACAGTGATTTCTGTGCACGTCTGGAGAGGCTAAATTACTCTAAGTTCTGTGACGAGCAATTTAATTCACAGGTGTTAATTCACAGTCCTTTTGTGGACCTGTTTAACTTGCCTCTCAAGCCCCCGCCCCCCCCACCCCACCCCACACACACACACACACACACACACACACACACACACACACGCACGCACGCACGCACGCACGCACGCACGCACGCACGCACGCACGCACGCACGCACGCACGCACGCACGCACGCACGCACGCACGCACGCACGCACGCACGCACGCACGCACGCACGCACGCACGCACGCACACACACACACACACACACACACACACACACACACACACACACACACACACACACACACACACACACACACACACACACACACACACACACAACAGATCGTTAGTTTCCCCTTTACCCACCCCACCCCACCCCACAGTCCTGTCTAGGGCAAACTTTGTTTCCCTGAAAGTTTTTTTTGGTCTGCCTTCTGGGGGGGGGGGGGGCGGGGGGGGGGGGGTTATTGTCCTGCCTGCAGTGTAATTTTCTTACGGAAATAGTGGAAGGGGAGTTAGATTTCTTTCTAGGAAAAATACCCGCCAAGTTTTTTTTTTTAATTGGAAATCTCCCCCTCCCCGCCTTAAAAAAACAACCCACACAGTTGTATTCAAGTTGTTTGTTTCTTTGGGACAGAAGAAGAACAACCATCTAAGAGAATGTTTAAAGCCTGTGTTGTCCCCTGACAAAAAAGGTTCATAAATAAAACGGAGAGTTAGATTTAATATTGCAATTGAAAGAATTAGATGTGGCTGAATGAAAAAGAATCAAATCAATACCCCCCAACCCACAATAACATGTATACATGTATGTCCTTTAATGACGGTATCAGCCTCGAAGCTTACTCCACTTCCACTAGACAACAGTTATGTGAACGGTTGAATTGCGTCAGTTGTGGTGCAGGATCGAAGAAAGACGTGCAACCGGGCCTTTTTCAAAAACAAGAAGAAAACCTGTTGTTATTTATCTAATTACATGTTTAACTCAGTGAGAAGTGTGTGTTTGTGTGGGGTGGGGGGGGGGGTGGAAGAGAGAAAGTCGAATGAGAGGGAAGCAATATTTAAAGTTGGGATGACATAGATCTAGTGTTTTACATAGAAAACTAAAACTGAACAGCAAAACTTAATTCCAGTATTTTCTCTATTTGGCTTTGCAATTAAACTTTGCCCTCTAACAACATTCTTGTTTAAATCGTGGTTGCTTGACAGTGTGTCTGATTCCTTGACGCAGCACTTGTTTATTTTTCTAGCTCCGCTATCCCCGGGAAGATACCCATGATTAATAAACAACGAGAAATCGCTTATCGTATCGATTTTTACTGACTTAATGCATCAAAAAGAACGTTTTGTCAATACCAACTGTACCAGAAATTCAAAAGCTCTCCAGTTTGACATGTCAATACACATATAATATCAGAAACAGTCCATGGTTCTGGCTCACAGAGAACAGCTCTTAGAACGAAGAGACTTTGTTTTCTCAGCCAACATTTTCTGGATGAATGTCATGCTTTATGCCTGTACCATTATTTCTCTCAGCATACCTGAATATTCTCTATTGTGTGTAAGTGTTGTATAAACCATTCGGCCACTATTTACATGATAGCACCGGGCCTTACCTCCAGCAGCTGGTATACTGGTTGGGATAAAGGATGTAGGAAAAAAAAGGGGCGGGGGGAGGAGGGGGGGGGGGGGAGGAAAAAGGAAGATAGAAAGAAGAAAAGGACAGACGTTTCAAATGACTTTCAAGCCTTTGGGTGCACAGGACTTTGGACCAGTTGAGGACACGCATCACCATGGTGTAGGAGATGAACATGCAATAATATTACACAGTTTAGAATTACTGATCAAAGCTCTCTGTAGGTTGAAGGGCCTCTGTGGAAACAATAATCCCCTGATTTCCTGTGGAAACGATAATCCCCTAATTTCTCTTAAACGGTGTTAGTTTTTTTGTTCAAAACACATATCGTTTTTTATTTTGTCATATTTTATAAGGTAGGCTACAGGCTGGTTGAAGTAAATGTGTGCTGAAGAGCTTTCATAATTTCGCAGTCCAGGAGGAATATTTGAACATTGGATGCGCAATGATCGACATTAAATGTTGATTTGGACACGCACATCATTTGTACATTTCGAACAAAGCATCGTTTCAAAGAGTAACCGGCCTGTCAGTCTGTCTTATTATTGATGACGGCCGTAGAAGAAATTTCTGGTGTAGATAATACCAAAGAAAAAGAAAAAAAAAAAGGAATATTGGCAGGGGGGAAAACCCAGCTGGGTCATGCTGATAGCATTTAAATTTGAGATCATTGCGCATACTTCAGTGACTTTTTAACTCATTATGAATTGGCGGTTTCAACTTGGAACGCCACAAAATGCTCTATAGCATCTTCAGAACAGAATTACTGATGTCTCCTTAATTATACCACTTGTATTTATATTGCACTCGACCCATGCTACCCATTCCGTTTAAAAGTTATATAATTGATTATTTCTTTTATCCCCCCGAGTGAAATTGGAACATAACAGCACTTTCCTCGAGATGGCTTTTCATCTTTTGTGGCTTTTGCTATTCTTCAGGTGAAGAGTGATAGGAACGGCAGTTTTGATGACTTTGAAGTATTGAATTGAGTGCCAGAGCATTCATTCCTGGGGAATAAAATATGAATTCTTTTTATTGTCAACTGACAGAAGTATCCAGCCCTGGACCAACCTACTACTCCCTCCCCTTCTCATCTCTGTCTCTCCCATATTCCCTCTCATCCTGTCCTCCCATCTTCTATCATTGCCCTCATCTTGTCTCCTCCCCATCCCACCCGATTGTTTTTCTTCAGTAACGTACCGTGGAGGTCACACGATCAGACAACAACATGTATTCTATAATCATGCTGATTCAATTACCTATGGTACCTTAGTGAAGAGCAATGCTTCGCAGGTTAATGGCTTGGTGGCCTTCCCTTCTAGGATTTGGCAAACTGGCCCCAATTGACTGCGATTCAAGGTATAGAACACTGCATCTGCCTATGCTTAAATATCTTATTGACCACAGAATGTGAAATTGATATGATCATACCTGGCTTGGATCTAACAGTGTGTAGGTTGTTTCCCCCCCCCCCCCCCAATTTAATGACTGAATGGTGTGCTTACTGAGATTAAACATGACACTGTACAATGTGCACCTGTCCTCAATTAGCCAGGAGCATCAGGGGTAATTCCTGGGACAGGCGGCCTTTAATTATATTTCGTCATGTTATAAATTATGTACCATTCAACACTCTCAAGAGTGGCGTGCACCCTTTGAATCAACTGGCCGGTCATCCTACCAAGCTCATCCCAATTGGTTCCAAAACCACCCCACCCCATCTCATAAGCACTATTGCAGGGATTTAAAAGAAGAAGAAAAAACAAAACACCAAGAGCTGCAAAAGGGGGGAGGTATGGGCAGCATGTGAACGTTACAGCAGTGTGCTCAGGGCGCATTTCGTTTAATGGACACACGTATCCTCCGTTTGGATTTGAACGTCACGCTGAGCAATGGCGTTCATTCATTCATAAGTATGACTTTACAATGTATAGTATGATCACATGAATGTATCCATGATGGGCTTGCAGAAGCTATCGATTTCACTTATCTATACGAACTTGAAACCAGCCTGATCTTGGTCTGATGTTTGTGTTAGTAACAATGTGCCTTGATTACTATTACAGTGAACTAAAACTGGAGTACTAGTTTATACGGTCTTGTATCAGCGCTCAGTATTGAATATTGTCTGATTAGCACCTACTGTCTCGGGCTATTTAACACGACAATTAGGTATATGAAGCAAAATATGGGCAAGTCTTGAGTAGATTAGTAATTTATCAAACTTCTGGTGGACTGAATTATATTTGGTCTCCCCGGAATTCGTTCTTGATTACTGCAGTTTTGATGACGTGATTTTTATATATATTTTTTTCGTTCTGGGGTTAAACTGTTCAGGCTTCACACACTGCACAACAGTCGTTTATAACTTCCTGCCACAAGGTTCTCATGTAAACTTAATGGTTCGTCAGTAATGTCCCATGTTTTCCAAGTGCTGTCCTGTTAACCAGATAATCAGTGCAATTTCTCTGCGACCTTGTGGTAATTCTGTGTGCAGCAGGACAGTTGCTGGGGAACAGCCATGACAAGCGAGGAAATCCTGGGCCACTGACCCTCATCCGGCAACAACCATTCCCTGTAAAAGGTCCTTCCGTGCACAGATAGGACTCATCAGCCACCTGCGCATCCACACACACCCCCCCCCCGCCCCGATGATTTGATGGCCTTGGTGGAGCTCGACGGACGAGTAACATAATTCTATGGCATTCTAATCCTTTGAAATCGTCATTAGTTTAACTGTGTTGATTTTGATTTGTACAAAAATCTGAGAAGTCATAGTAGCAGTTTCACAGCAGCGTTTTGTATGCCAGGAACAATGTTTGCAAAGTGACCATTGTCAATACGTTTCGAAAATTCAGAAAGAGAAGAACAAATAGCAATAGTTAGTTTATCAGTCAGCCTTCAAAATGGCCCATGCACTTACATTGTCGAATACACCATAAGGTTGATTAAATAATATCCGAATTATAATAAGAATTTTATGCCAACCTTTTCACTTTTAAGTAATTGTATCTGTGTTCAGTCATTTCGGTTTGTAATTCAATATAGATAGTCATATTGCAAATAACCAGATGCGATTGTTATTTTACTGTCGTATGTATTTGCGTGGGAGAGTGTGTGTGGGCGTATGAATGAGAGGGAGAGTGTGATTGGGTGAGTCAATGAGTGATTAATGTTCGATTAAATAGTACATAGTTTATTTAATAATAATAATAATAATAATGTATAGCATTTATATAGCGCATATCCATTTAAAATGCTCTATGCGCTTTACAGAAACAACATGTCAACCACAGAGCAGAATGGAGCTGCCTGCGAAGCGCTCAACACACTGCACTGCTTCTTTCTCTCTCCCTGTCTCGCTCACTCTCTCTCTCTATCTCAGAGCAAATTGTAACGCAGCCTGTTCGGCGCAGTTCACAACTCACAACAGTTCACAACTCACAGCAATTCACAACAACTCATATCAGTTCACACAACATACAACTCAAATAATATTTGAATATTTATTAATAACAATATATATTTAATAATGAATAATAAATTTTGTTGTTGCTGGTGGGAGAGGGGGGGGGGGCGATATGGATAAATTTTAATCTGTTAATTTCAATTTTCAATTTTGCCCGGGCAGCGGCCTTTCGGCCTGCTCTTTACGATTTCCAACTGCCAAGGTATCTTTAACGTGCGCAACGTGCACACGGGCCCTCCGAATTTTTTCGTCCTTGGTTTATATCTTGCGATCCAGCAGTTTGTAAGTTCTATCAGTTCTTGACCTGAAATGACAGGTTTACCACTTGCGGTAGCAGCGGTTTGGGCAGCATGTGATGGTATTTTACGTTTTATTTTGCCACGGAAGTCTTCCACCGTGATGATAATTATGAGTCATGTATTTTTGAGCAGTCTAAAGTTTGCCAAGTTCAGAAACGTTTTCTATTTTTGTAGCAGAAAATTCTTTTCTGCAGCGGGTGAAACCATTGTAACGAATATTTTTAGACAAGTTGCTCAGAGTCCCCATCATGCTTAACAAGTCAAGGCTGGCTTGGTTTCGATGACGCACAAACCTTAACTGATCAGCATGAATCGCACGGCGGGCTATGGCATGCCAATCAATAGCTCAAGCAGTGTGCTGGGCAGATCATGTGATAACAGGACATCAAAGGGAGCACTCAGATAGTTTCTGCAATCATCAAAGACACTGTTCATGAACAGTAAAGAAATAGTTGTGAATACTCTAGTAGTTTCGTGGAAAAAACAACAACAACGGCATAACAGTCTGCTTCTTCTAAAGTGTGCTGAATGGATACCGTGACCATCACCAAATAACCAAACTAGTGGTAAAAACTACAGTCACATTAGCGGTAAGAACAGCGACAACAGCCACATTAGGAGTAACAACAGCCACATTAGAAGTAACAACACTTACACCAGCCACAGTAGCAACGTCAACAGGGGACAAGGTGGTCTAGAGGCAAGGTGCTCGCCTCTCGTGCCAAGGGTCCCGGGTTCGAAACCCGGGCCGTGCAGGCATGTTGGAAGTTTGGGATTTTTCTCATATTTTCGTGTCCCTGATTCTATTGAGGGGTAGGATCGAGTACCTAGTCTTCTCGGATAAGGACGAAAAAATTCGGAGGGCCCGTGTGCACGTTGCGCACGTTAAAGATACCTTGGCAGTTGGAAATCGTAAAGAGCAGGCCGAACAGGCCGCTGCCCGGGCAAAATTAAATTAAATTCATCTCTACCAGTCCCTCCCCCTCCCCCCTCATCTCCCCCCCCCCCCAAAAAAAAAAAAAAAAACGCCGATCGGCGCTGCACTGTGGCGACGACGTGCCTGCTCCAGTTATAACTGGGCTGCAATGGCACAAAGGCAAAATTTCCCAAATGGAATTAAAGAGTTATACAAATACAAATACAAAACATCAGCCACAGTAGCAAAACAACAACAAAAATAGACACAGTAGCAACAACGACAACAACAACATCAGCCACAGTAGCAGCAACAACAACACAATAGCCACAGTAGCAACAACAGAAGTAGAAATAACAACATTAACAAAAGCAACAACAGTAGCAACAACGACTACACTGCAGTAACAGCCTCAACAACAACGCTGGTAAAAAAGTGACGAACCGCCACAATAAGATCCCAGCGTATTAAAAAGCATTTCCTCGTAGTTGTCGGCGTCTTCAGGAATCAGGAAATTGTACTGTCTGGTGGTACGTTTCTCCCCGCGAGTGTTCATCTTTCCTTGGCCAGGACACCCTCAAGGGAACCGAAATCTTGATCATCCAGTCGGAGAAATTCTCATGTGTTTCTTTCTTTTTTTTTTTTTATCCTTGCAGGTCTCAGGTTCTTGAGAGCTCTCCGGTTAATGTCCATCCCAGACATTCTGACCTACCTGAACGTCCTGAAAACGAGCACTTTAATACGACTGGTCCAGTTGGTAGTATCCTTCGTCTCATTATGGCTCACAGCCGCTGGGTTCTTACATCTGGTGAGTTATGCAAGTGTTTTAATATAATACTGTAATATATTATGTCCTCACGGCTGATAGTGCTAAAAGTAATTGTGGAGTCCGCAAGAGAAGAGTGGAACAATAAAAAGGAGAATGAAATAATTGGGAGATATTAAGAAAAGGTGGTCCATGGTGTGAGTAACTGAAGGAAAGCTTGGATTGATCAGTGAAAACTTAGAGAATGTGAAGATAGAGCTAGAATGATGGAGAAATGGAAAGATGTGGCGGTGGTAGACCGTGCAGGAAAATTTGGTTGAGGAATGGATGATTGGACGCAATGAAAACGTCGACAGAGTATGGAATGAATACAGATTTTCCCTGGAACCGTACACACGATTTTGCCTCCCAGTTATGCATAAGTAACTCTTTAGGTATGGACAGTTACTCATCTACCAGGTATTCCATAGGCTTACAATCTAGTCGGTATGCTATCACAACTAACACAATTGGATCTTTGCAGTTGCAGTGACGCTCTGCATTTATAAGTCATTGAGGTTCATTTTGAAACTTGGTTTTTACAGTAGTGCAATAAGAAACGCAGCCGTACTGTAAATAGGTTTATGGAAACCAGAGAGATTAACTTTGAAGACACTGTTTTCGATATTCTCATCAAGTACTTGAAAAAAAAAATCTGATCTAGAAACCAAACGGAAAAGTTAAAGCAACCATGACGTGGCCTGTCCCAAAATGACTTTTAAAAAGACTATTGTGAGACCAGACCATATTCGGATTATGTGAGATTTGCTGTTTTTGCAGGATATTTATAGGAAAACATTGCGTGTATTTTTATTGTGATGTTGACATATTGTGTGTTTAAGGGGTAATTGGCCATGTGGATTTCAACAAGAATGAGAGCACGAAACCTCAAGATCGACTCTGTTACAGTTTTTGTTTTTTTGTTTTGTATGAAACGGGCCTTAAACCGTAGATTCTCATTTTCTTAGTTTCATATCGTTCCATTGCAGAAGAGCAAAGAAGAATTTTGTCTGAGTGCATATTTTTTGGAAGGGGTTGGAGTAAGGGGACAAGCAAACCCATTGAGGGGTTCGTTTTGGGCGTAATACCTAGCAACAAAGGAATGGCTTTGTGTTGTTTCATGAAGTCAATGTATGTTAATGTTAGGACAGTTTTACAATGGTGCCTTCTCATTTCAAACTCCCAAGTACATTTTTTCTTCTTTACCGAAAAACTTTTCATATACAATGGCGGTACCAAGGCTGGACTGTAGTGTTGATAGTAACTACAGTAACTCAGAAGACTAGTAATAAATTGTACTGTTTATGCAGTCTGCATTCCTTGAGGAGAAAAATCGATCTGTTTTGACAGCTCGCTAAATCGATAAAAATGGAGTTGTCACAAATAATACCTGTGGACGTAAGTTTATTGTTTCCCTGTTAAACGATCAATAGAGGCAGATCATGTCAACGATTTGGCGAGACCATAGCAACAAAGACCGAAGGAACAAGACACTTTTGTCGAGAAATGGATGTCATGGAATCGGTCGTTCAACTGTGTCTTGGCTAGGGCATTACCATGATATTATATACAGATGTGAAAGATATGAATTTGGCCTAATTGAAGGAGAAGTATGAGGGGGGGGGGGGAGGAGGGCGATGGCGATCCAGAGAAAGAGGCATGGACACGATAGGATTTTATTCTGTTCTGTGAAGGAAACTCTAAATAATTTGCCAAAGACACTGTGTTTATATAAGTTATTAGGGAAAGCAGAAGGCCGTGGGCAAAGGAGAGAAATTAGAAGTATTTTATGAAGGGCTATGAAGGAATTATGATTATCAGGGGGGGGGGGGCAGAATTAATAAATATAATTACATCGGTTGGGCAGCCGTAATAGCGTAGTGAGGGAAACAGACGCACCACCAGCCGCAGGAGGAAGCATTCCTGTCTGCCCTTGCTCGTCTCTTCGTGCCTCCATCCTTCATCCTGATTACTTCTCTCTCCCCCCCCCCCCCCCTTTTTTTTTTTTACACATACAGAGAGAACAATACACGAACACATAAAACGTGACGTCGGCGTCACGAAAATGGGAATGAAATACAAACAGGAACCACTCTTACCACATCTTGTGGCACCATTTGGATGACCACTATTAGCGAAATGCATCAGCAGTCACAATGCAGCTAGCACTGTATGATGTTGTTGTTCATCGAGCCTTCTGGTTTACGGACACCTTTATGTCCTCTATCGGCAGGGTAAAATACATGTACTCTAGTTTCTACAACCAAGGTGACATTCGTACATAGCCGGCATTCGTATCCTATCAGCCTATCCATTTTCTGGCCATTATGTTCAAATTATCCCCGCGAGTTTATTCTCCATTTGCATGTATGTACTTGCTGTTTGTTCAACCACACCGGAGTTCAGGTTCTGACTGCTTTATGTTATTGTGTTGTTATTGAGCTGAACAAGTCTCCTTTATGCCCGGCCACGCCTTAGATCCGGCCGTTGTTTGGTCTAGAAAATATACTTAATTATAAAGATAAATATTCTCCGATTAAGCATTAGCACATGATTTTCATAGCCTTCTGAAAACGGCCGCGCTGCGGTATGAATGACAGTAAATAACGAGTCTCTAGGTGACAAATCAGGACATGGCTAATTCTGTGAGAGAAATCAATGTGTGGTTCACCATTGAAAGCCATATTCGCCATCGGGTAGTTTTCTGTCCACATGTTTGAGCGCAAAGAAGTCAACAGAGAGGAAACTTGATGAAAGTGCGTTATGAAAATATTGATCAGTGGTCTATTGATTACTTGTTGCGAGAGGGTATGCTTTTAATGGAATACAGTATTCATGATCCAGCTTACTGGTGGAAAATGGCGTGCTGTCCAATACAAATATACATTCAGTTAGTTGTTTTGAATGCTGGAGCAGTGTAAAATAATATTTGTTATGTCCGGGGGGGGGGGGGGGGGGAGGATACGACAAATTGGAAAGGTTTAGTTTGCAGAAGGGCAAAATATATTGTTTGAATATTGAATATGAATCGCCCAAACACACTAAGTTTCACATTTGCCCTCCAAATGTATGGCCTGACATCTTTCTTAGTGTTTGGCATTTAAAGGGACTACAACAAAAAAGAAGCAGACCAGCGAATCAGAGTAAAAACATTCAGAGTAAAGAATTCAGATGGAAGTGATAGTGCGAAAAGAAGAAGTCGAACGAGCGAGCGAGCGAGAGAAAGAGAGAGAGAGAGAGAGAGAGAGAGGACAGAGAGAAAAGAGAGAGAGAGAGAGAGAGAGAGAGAGAGATAGAGATATACTGTCCCAACAGATCAAATGGCATAAGGTGACGGCCACTAGATCGAATGGTATAAAATGAAGGATGCTAAATGGAATGGCATAAAATGAAGGGCACTAAATCGAATGGCATAAAATTAAGGACACTAAATCGAATCGCATAAAGTGAAGGACACTAAATCGAATGGCATAAAGTGAAGGACACTAAATCGAATGGCATAAAGTGAAGGACACTAAATCGAATGGCATAAAATTAAGGACACTAAATCGAATGGCATAAAATGAAGGACACTAAATCGAATGGCATAAAATTAAGGACACTAAATCGGATCGCATAAAGTGAAGGACACTAAATCGAATGGCATAAAGTGAAGGACACTAAATCGAATGGCATAAAGTGAAGGACACTAAATCGAATGGCATAAAATTAAGGACACTAAATCGAATGGCATAAAATTAAGGACACTAAATCGAATGGCATAAAATTAAGGACACTAAATCGGATCGCATAAAGTGAAGGACACTAAATCGAATCACATAAAGTGAAGGACACTAAATCGAATGGCCTAAAATGAAGCACTAAATCGAATGGCATAAAATAAAGGGCGCTTAGAGAAGATGCGCAGATGTGCACTGTATTCAATTTGTTGCCGTTTTAAGTGAAAGTTGCTGTATTGTCTAATTTTATGACCTGGGGAGATTACAGTACGGATACATTTTGGCTGTATTTTTCCTCTCTCTTGGTGAGTCCCTGGGAGCGCCTGGGAAGAGGGCAGAGTAGGAGTGCCCAACAGCTTGTTCGAATTTTCTGCTTACCCTTGAACAACCTGGATTATTTAGCTAATTTAGCACAAGAACCCGCTAGCTTTTTAGTGAGCCTAATGGGATTTGCAGCCTTCAGCTTCGCTGATGTGCGTTTTTTCCAAGCCCAGTGAAGTCTGTTTATCATCTAGTTGATTGTATGGAAGAAAGAGCGTTGGTATATAATTATATAATGACAACGGTAGTAAGTATAAAGAAAACTGTTAGGGTCTGCATAGTATTCCATCTTTGGTTTCTGATTTGTAGTCTGCCCCTCCTCATCTCCAAACGAAACAGACAAAACGAATAATAGGAACAGAAAGAAAAAAAGGGAGTGATGTTGGTGTGTCAATTCATAGTTAGGGCTGTGGGGATTCACCTACGAAACTGACTGACAGGCAAACTTCCTAGTAGGTTTGCATATCTTTCATGTTCTTATTAGATGTAAGTGTAACGAGATATGAAAATAAAAAGGCCACTGTAATATTTATTGACGTAACCCGGAATTTTATAGAGATAGGGGAAGGTTTTCACATACTGTCGGTAGGTATCAAGGCCATGCTACCAGTACTTGTGGAATTTGATCAAGAATTTTTTTTTCAAGGCGGATTTAGTTTTAAATATTAAGAGATTTTTGTCGTTAAACATCAACTTATAACCTTGCGCCATAGCAAAGACATTTCTCCTCGTTGGTACATTTTGGTAGTTTTCGGTATATTTATGACAATTTCGCAGCATGAGAAATTTAAACTACCATACAGTTTGGAGACGGCAGAGAGATGTTTGATCGGTGATCACATTGCTGACTTACACTATCTAGTTGTTAAGAGAAGTGAAAAAGATTTGAGAACTGTAGAATTCTGAATGTGTTGCGTTCCCACGGTGTGCAAGGCCATACCAGCTCACACCATAAATTCTCAAACTGTTGCCAGATTGTCCAATATGTCGCAGACAATAAAGTTTATAGGGAATAGTTGATAAAAAAACTATCGATTAAACTTTGTACATTTTCACTTCATCAACATGTCACTTGTCATGTAGCGAGAAAAAAAGGTCATGAAAGAATATATTATAATGCTGCTAAGCTGAACATGTGCCGTGCGGCGTGTATTTCCGTGACCATAAAAGAGTAAATGAGAGGTAATGGGTAGGAAAAGGCGCTTTGCGACAAAACTGTCATTCCCTGACAAGCTATTAGCATCAATGACATGGTATAGCTCACTGAATTTGATGGTCAATAATTTATATGTCAGTCTTGGCATTATGCCAGTTGCGGAAAGGGCGCCTATTCATACTATTTTTCCATTTCTTTTCTTTCCGCTGCGGGGAAAGTATCCAAAGAATCACAATACACCAGGGAGAAGGAGAAGATGGCTGTCTCAAATCGGTTACATCGGCTGTGCGTCTGTCAGTCGGAGGAGCGTGCCTTGTAATCTTTCGACTGCGGTCTTCTCCTCTCTCTTCCCCCCCCCCCCCCCCATACCCAGTTACCTCATATTATCAGATCTTGTATTCTTGTTCGTGTGCACCAAAAATAATTAGAGAAAATAACCTTTGTAAACTAATGAGGAGAAAATGCACAATTTGAATAAGAAGCTCTGGGACACGGTATCGTATTGGACGGTAATTTAGCAGGGAACCTTAAGTTTACTCACATCTGATTAAAAGGAAAAAAAAAAATCTTGCCATCCACAATAGTAGCCGTAGCATTAAAGTGGTCAAGCCACACTTCCGTTGTAAATATAAACAGGAAACAAGTACGTGTAATTAGGAGAAATGCAGGAGCTGACGGGAAATAATCAAAACTGCGGCCAGAAACCTAGGACCTCTTGACAGAAAACAAGACCAGGAAAAAAAAAAAGTTCGCGGCATTTCAAGTGCTTAAAGCTTGAGCCATTTCTTTTAACGAAACCGTCAACTTTGTTGGGCAGTAAGTTATTGGAATAATGAAGAGCATTTTTCTTTCTAAATTTTGGTTTTTTTTTTTTTTTTTACTGTTTTGAGGAAACTTACTAGAAGTGTTAGTTGTATTAACCATAGAATGCTAACCTTTGACATTTAGTTGTCACTTTGTAAATTAAATTCGCATGAAAACCAGATCTTACTGTCTGGGGCCCAAAGAGGGCTGGCATACTCTGAGCTACGGGATACTGTAAGGACCACAGTAAAACTGGGGTCGCAGCAAGGCTACTGCTCCAACTCGTTTTCCCTCAAAAGTTGATACAGAAAATTAGCGTAAAACGGACTCCTCTCCCTCAGACTGAACTGTAATGGCAGCAGTAGCTTACATGGAACGTGATTCTAGACTGAATGTCAGTGTCTACTGCATGTTACAAACTCAACTTATCGACATAGATCTAACACCATTTTCATAAAGGCAAATTTACACTATTGGGTTCTCAAGTTGAGCGCTTATCGTTCGCTAAAGAAGTGAAAATTATTTGCTCCCATCTCCATCTGCTCTGCGTCGGTGAGTGGAAGTTTCTAGTTTGGCTCATCATTCCATATCGTCTTACAATTTATTGGATTAGTTGTGTGCATTAATGAAATGATTTGAGGGAAAATGTAAACCGTTGATCCCACATGTGTATAGGATTTTAAACCGCACCCACAAATCCACACACATGCATACATACATTCATCAGTAATATCCAGCTTGTCCATGCAATATGCGTGCTGTTTTGGCTGCCGAACGGCAATGATCAGTTTGCAGTTTGCCTACTTATGTAATTGTACATAATTTATGTTTTTTATTGTTATAATGTAAATGCATAGTTTACATTCAATAATTCAACTATTCCTCTCGTTTTTCAAACCACATAATCCAGTAGAGCAATCCAGAAAGTAGAAGGACTATTTAAATTAAAGGATGCTGGCATAACCATACTAGCATGGATGTCAGCTCTGTCAAATTCATTAAAATTTCCTTCCGGACCTCCGCTTACCCCCTTACTCCTCACCAAAGTGTTGCCAAACGACAGCATAAACCTAGCCTTCTAATACAGCCCCCCCCCCCCCCTCAAACCTTCAAACAAAAAAAAAGTGTCGCGAGTTTTTTTTTTTTTTTTTACTTCTCTTAACAACCAGATAGTCCAATTCTTGCGTGTGTTGACTTTTGCCACTTTCCAATGACGGCCTTATATTGTAGGCTACTTAGGGGTGAAAAAAACCAAGACTGATCAGACTGGTAGTTCGCCGCCGATAAATTTTGCTCCACACCAGTACAATAGGCACTGTCCGCGGCATCTTACTGTGGAAACAATGCATTCTAGTTGATTTGGCCTCTTAGAGGTGTGCCGCGCGCAGATGGGTTCAGTCTGGTCTGTCTTTCCGACACTTCGGCAAAAGGATAGTGTGAATCCTCATGTAGTTATTAGCTTACGAGTACAAATAAGACGCATATAAAATATAGATGATGACATGTCGAAGGCGTTTTCCTCGCTGCGATTGGCATGGGTGTGGGTGGCCTGGTCAGTGCACGATTTGTACAACTAGTATAACAGTAAAGTAACAAAATACATAACATTATTGGTGTACTCACATAACAGGCATATGGGCATCCAAAAGCAACGGGCTGCTTGATAAACCCAGGCCAGTGAATAAGAAACGTACTTTAGGGCGTCTCGTAAAACCAAGCAAGAGCAAAGCGAGAGCTGGGTAAAACAATAACAACAAAACACACAAAAGCACAGCTGATAGTGGATACTGACAATTTGATGCGCTCGAATTGATAGTACAACTCACAGTAATCTCATATAACGTAATACCATTTTATTAATGACATTTGCAGGGGCCAAAAGCTACTGAATGTATAGCATACTGCCGTCCAGTGAATACGAACAGAGAAACGCAATCTGGTTATTGCATTTGTTTAATCAACTCAGAGTATCAGTATTTGCTATTCTTTCATCTTAGAAGCACACACATGAAACGTACAGACGCATAATTTTTGACACTCTTGTTTTAGTTGGCAATGGTTCCCGGGTCTGATGAAAGAGAGTATGTTAGTGAGCAAGATTGAACTCTATGAAGAGACAGCATTCCATTCAGGGTATGTACAAAAAAAGAGCAAATTTCAGGGTAGAATGAGGAATGTGCAAGAAAGCAAACTGCAACCAGAAACATGCCGGTAGTTCGCCATGCTGTCTTGGGCATGCTGAAGAAAGCATAGCGTACCACTTATGCATCATTTACACCGAGATAGGGATAGGAGGAGTAGATGCACCATCTCTTTCTGGGTATCTTGGTCAATGGAGACATGTGCCCATGAAGAAAAGAGAGGTCTAAATCCACTTTAATTGTTTTTTTTTTGATGAAATTGAGTTCGAACTTTTACTTCTTTGATTTATGTACCGCGCGGTACCGGTACTAGATTCAGGGAAAAGACACGAAGTAATTAATTTATTTAGTCTCTGGGGAGTTGGACCATAATCCATGGAAAGATTGGAATGTCCTGTACACGATCATAAGATTATCTCAGTTTCCAACAAAATGGAGTAAGACTTTTTTCCTTTTTACTGGGGCTCATATTGTAGAAAGGTTAAATAATTATTATAATTGTTGAAATCCGAGCTGCTGATTCAGCGGACGTCGTTTGATTGTTGGAACAGCCGCGGGAAGATTAGTTCTTTTCTCAAGTTTCGGATAAATGACAGAATGGAAGCGACTCCAGAAGTATGAAACAACCATAAATTGTGCCGGACAAAGTAATTAATAATTTTAAAGATACTGGTCATCATTAAATACAATGTCTGTAAGATAACAATCCTGTACATAGATGGTGGAACTATCAGTTTTTGTTTTAATGGTCTACACTACAGATTTGCACTAGTCACACAAACAAGCAGACTTTGTGTGAAACTAAGTTTGTTGGGAAACGTTAAACCAAACAAACAAGCCGGTGTTGTACCAGATCATTATTCATTTATTGACATCCGTAGACATTGGGGAGCATGAAGCAAGTAACCAGGAAAGACATGAAAAGCATAGTAAAACCGCTGGAGTTATTGGGAATAAGAGAGGAAATGGAGGAGATGGAGTCGGCAGCGCTTATTAAATTTTAAACACTAACCAGTCTGATCTTTGATCGGAAGTTCCGGCAAAGACTTGATGGCAATATGCAAAACACAAGGCACTAAAAGTTGATCTCTGCTGTCTCAAAAAAAAAAAAAAAAGTAACTCCAGTGCATTATTATGGGCACTTAGAAGCATGGGACATCAAATCGTTACCTCATTTTGGCATTTTCTATCTTTGGAAAATCTGAGGAAAGCAGTAGTAATACTTGTTGTGGAGGGCTATGCTTGCTGGGCACTGCAGTAATCGTTCATCAGCATCTGCTGATTGGCATTATCGCAGTCCATGACGTATCAGGCAGTCTGTGAGGACTGAGATAATGTTCTGTAGTACCAGAGCCGCACTGTCGCTATTTTAGCTGGGGAAATTGTGAATCGAGCTTGATATAGATCTAGGAGAAACTTGACATAATTTTTTTTTCGGCGTGTTTACGTTAATTCATATACAAGTTGTCAGGTGAAATTCTTGAAAGTTCTGGTATAGTAAACCACGATTCCTTCACTATTGTTTGAATTTGATATACTCCAACATAGTGATGGGACAAGCAATGTTAGTATTGCTTTAATATCAGTATTAGGACAAAATAAATTGTGGTTTGCAATTTCTTTTTTCAAACATTAGAAAAATTCCCATCGGCTTTGGCAGGGCGCACTGTTTGTGTGTATTGATTATATATACAGTACAGTAGTTCAGCCTGCCAAAATGGAAACTGAAAAAAAAAAAAGAAAGAGGAAATTAATTCTCTCTTCTTCTCCTCTTCTCTCCTGGCTTAACATAGAACCCTATTTATTATTCCCTTGGAAGATTCCACATGCAGAAAATAGATTTTTGTATGTTTGCTAAGGAAGCGAAAGCCAAAACAGACTGGGAGTTCCTTTGTTGAGCCACAAGCCCGCTTTTGAAGGGACCGACAATGTAGACGTGCGGTTTATCTCTCTATTGGGGAGGGGGGGGGGGGAATGAAACGTTGAATAAGGTAGCAGGCCATTCAGTCAGTGGAGGAGATGTGGAGTGGAGAGTTTGTATTGTTACACCTGTCACAAACAAAACGAAAGATACTCCCCAGTATCATCCCAATTCATATTGGAATGTCCTTTCCCTTGAAATACCCCCCCCCCCCCCACACACACACACCTTTTTTTCCCATTTCTCTCTGTTTCTTCCACCCCTGCATCTCTCACACATGATCTGTTTCGCGCAGCCTGTTTGTGCTCCTTATGTTTGTACATTCGGGATCCATTTCCATATTTTATGAAAGGCCTTTATGGCTAATGTCTAATGTCTTCTTCAAGATAGAGTTGTTTGGTGCGTGTTTGTGATGGAAGATCATAGAAACGTGGATGGTGTAATGTGGAGCGAATTGCAAGAAGACCCCAAGCCTTATCATTACTTGAAGGTCTTATGCAAATTTGACCCCATTCCATGTAGGAATCTATATGATGGGAGATCTCTACGGGTATTTGAGCAATGAACATAATAGAAGATGGGTGGTGAAAAGACTAAGCTATACGTATGTTGATTCTAGAAGTGATCTTGCAGCTCCAAATATGCACCACTGACCTGTAAAAGGACAGGTTAAATTTACTTGCTGCATAACTATAGTAAATATACAATTACTTTAAAGAGAGATAAGTAATAAGGACACAGTATAGGAACAGTTAACCCACTTGACTTGATTAGAAAGGAACAGCACATTTTCCAGTGTAGCCAGTGGACACTTATTCCAGACCAGGGGGGGGGGGGGGGGGACGGGACAAGAATGGACCTTCCCTTGCATGATATTATGTGGACAGAAAAAAGGTTTCCAAATATGTGGACAATTGGTTAGATTATGGAAAAAATTTAAATGTAAAATACCAACAAGTTGCCAAAAACTTGGGAAAATGTTCAAGCACTTTGCCATGAAATCTGTTGCCTATACTGTCTGACTGACCACAAGTTATGTTCATGTTCACTCTGATAATGACCTAATATCCCCTGGTAAACACCTTGTCAGTGAAAGACTGAGGTTCTCCCTGCTCTGGGATGCCGACTGAACTAGTAGATGTGTTTCCTGATCACTTTGAGTATAATTCGTGGTAAACAGATTCTATTTTATGCTGCTCTGTCCCAATTAAGCATCAGCATTTAATGTCCTCTCCACAACCTTTGAACCACTGCTGTCTGAACTGGTTATCTGATTCTCTTTGTCATGCAGTCCAGCACTATCCTCTCATTTCTGAGCTTATTATTTTCATGACCAACACATCTGTGTTTACTTGTACCTTTCTCTCACAATCTTCTGTTTTCTTTGAAATGGATCATCTACCACTCCTACAATGGGTTCAGTGTGGTCAGCTGGTGTGCTGTAGGTAAGGTTGTGTGTGCCCATTAAATTATATTGTTCATGGAAGTATTTCTTTACCGTCTTACAATCATAATCTTGTTTCAGCTGGAAAATTCAGGGGATCCTTTCTTCGACTTCAAAAACTTTCAACGCTTAACATATTGGGAATGTATGTACTTCCTCCTGGTGACCATGTCAACCGTGGGATTTGGAGATATCTACGCTACCACTGTTTTGGGAAGGACGTTTGTGGTGATATTTATAATGATCTTCATCGTAAGTGAAACTCTTTTAATTGTATTTGTATTTAAAAATGCAATTGGTCATCTAAATGTGCAGGCCCTATAATAATATTTCTCATCTCCCTGGTGAGATATTTAGAATTCAATATTTCATCATAAACAGAAATACCACAGCAGTTTCTAGCAACTCTTTTCAGGAAAATCATCGATCCTTTCCCTCTCTGCAGCACATGTGCAAATATTTGTGGATCACCTGAAGGGTTCAAAATCTTATTATTGATTGTTAGCGCAAGTTGTTACAATTGCATTCATCACTACTGCTGGTAATTAGAAGAATTAAATTATGTTACTGATTTGCTGGTTTTGTAAAAAAAAATGGGGTCTGGCATTTTCTGTTAAAATCATAGAGGGGATAATTAATACTCCAGACTTGTCTTGCAATCACACACTACATTAAAAGCTGCTGGTGACCTTTTGTTTACTGCAGGGTCATGTTATCCTCAAGGAGTTTGTATGAAATGAAATGAAAATATTTTGTTTCCCGGCCATATTGTAATATTTTGTGTTGTTACATCAGAAATTGATTTTCCATGCACTCATTCTGTTTGCCACTGACACAACACTGAAATATCATCAGACCTATTGAATTATGCAAGACATTTTCTGGCATTGTTTTAGATGCATTGTTTAAATTATTTGATACTTGAAACATTTCAGCATCTGTTTTCCTTTATTGGCATGGGGAAGGGCAAAAGATACTCAAAAACCTTTTGTCTTTGTCAAGCAGAAATTGCCCAATTTTTTTTTCTTTTATCCTTCAGAATATTCTTTCTATATCTGGTCATCTCTTACTGTCTGTCTGCTTGTCTCTCCCACCCACCACTATTAAAAGCTGATTATAAGATAAGATAAGATAAGATAAGATAAATTTTATTCGTCCTTGTACAAGGAAATTTGTTTTGATCATTGAATACATAACAATACAGTTACAGAAGCAGAAAGTATGATACATAGCGCGCACACACACATATATACACACACACTGATAAATTAACTAAATTAACAAAATTAACAGTGCACACAATATGCATCCCTAACCAAAACACATTGACCTGACACGCAGGACATAATTCAACTGTGCACAGATTACGATCAAGATGACGACATTATTGTAACATCCTAGTTGATGATGGAATAAACGATTTAAAGTAGCGCTCAGTTTTAGTTTCTTTGACAACAGCCTTAAACTTCTTACAGATCTTATATATTCCTTGTTCAGGGGATGTTGGGGGTCATTTATAATAATATTAGCTTTTTTAATACAAGCACCAGTGTACAGCTCATCAAAATATGGCAGATCACAGATACAAATGTTGGATGCTTTTTTAATTAAATTATTGATCTTATTTTTATCTTTTTGTAAGATGTTTCCTCCCCAACAGACAACTCCATACATCAAAACGCTCTGAATAGCCATGGTGTAAAATATTTTCAGAATGCTTTTGCTAACTTTTAAAAAGCGGAGCTTTCTGAGGAAATACATGCGCTGGTTGGCTTTCTTGTATACATATGTTACATGCGCATGCCAGTTAAGCAATGAATCAATAGTAATGCCAAGATATTTGGCCTCTGTGACAATTTCAACCTCTTCATTGTTGATGCATCAGCCTAACAGTAAAATTCATTCTCTTGTTGCTCTGTCCAGGGTTTGTTTGCCAGCTTCATCCCTGAAATTGCTGAAATTTTGGGGAAACGACAGAAATACGGTGGCTCTTACAAGAAAGAAAGAGGCAAAAGGTAATGTGAAGACATCTGATCAAAGCATTGACAAACAGACTGTCTTTGTGTGGTGCCTTGTGGGGTGCATTGTTAGGGTGGGCTTAAATGAGGCACAGAGACAAAAGTCAGTAGTTGCAGATTACAGGAAGACGTCACCAACACCCTGCCCTTTCCCAAAGTAAGAAACTATTTGTCTCCCAATGTTTTTTTTTTTTTTGACATTACATCATTATGTGACCAAAAGATCTCTCAAAATTCTGTTTGCAAGTATTTTATTCAAATTTTTAAGAGGTCATATCCCCATATGGGCATGTTTCCTTTTTGTTTGAAACACACTTTACATATGTGAAATTGTCATCGTATTCCCATACAGGCACTTTGCCTTTGGAGTTATAATTATTCAATGAGTATCATACTTGGTACAGACACAGTGCATTCAAATTCTTTAGTTTCAATTCAATTTTTTTTTTTTTTTTTGTCCTATGACACAGTGCGCCGGTTGGCAGCCTTTTTGTGCTCTGCATTTTATTACTTGTTGTTCCTGATCAACATCGGCTTTCTTTTGGATTTTTATACCAGCATGTTTATTAGGTTTCAGTGAATTCATGTGTGAAAAAATATTGTGAAAATTATGAAATTGAAGTCAGAAATTCTCAGATCAATTTTAAGATCTTCAAGTTGGAATAATTTCCACCATTGTGCTTGTGTTATTCTTGGCCTGTCACTACTCATGGCTAGTACAGGTAACATTGTTTTGACAAGTGAACACTTACACACTGAGACCTGTGTGCACACTGATGTGCTTGGTGAAGTGAATATGAACACCTTCAGTCAACAACTGTGTAAAAAAGTTACAACTATCCGAGAAAATCTTGACAGTTTTGATGCCATTGATCATTTTGATGAGTTTCAGGGAAATCCTATAGACACTTTTGGTGTTGTGTCGAATGAATCTGTAAAATCTATCATCATGGCATCGCCATCAAAATGTTGTGACCTCGATCCTATTCCTACATTTTTGGTTAGATCTTGTATTGATGAACTGGTTCCAACTATTACAAAAATAATAAACAACTCTATTTTAAGTGGGTCTGTCCCTGATTATTTTAAAACAGCCTGGGTAACACCACTTTTGAAAAAAACAACTCTTGATCAAAACATGTTGAAAAATTATAGACCCGTCTCAAACCTTCCTTTTCTTTCAAAAATCCTTGAAAAGGTGATATTACAACAACTAATGTGTCATTTGAGAAATAATGACCTGTTGGAACCATTTCAATCTGCTTACAGAAGTAACCACAGTACTGAAACTGCACTATTAAGAATCATGAATGACATATTAGTAAAGGCAGATTCTGGAAATATTACTCTGCTAAATTTGTTGGATCTATCAGCAGCGTTCGACACCATCGATCACGAAATCCTGCTCAGAAGGCTAGAAACATCGTTTGGAATCAGAGGGGTCGCCCTTAAATGGGTCGAATCTTACCTGTCAAATCGCCACCAATTTGTTGTAACCAACAAAATAAGATCTTTTTCTTATGCGCTTCAGCATGGCGTACCACAAGGCTCAGTGCTTGGTCCTATTTTGTTTACTATCTATACTATTCCACTTGTACATGAAATAAAGAAATTTAATTTACAATATCATTTCTATGCTGATGATACCCAGCTCTACAGTTCTGCCTTGCCATGCGATGTTGACAGCCTTCTGCAGCAGGCTGGAAACTGTATAACAGAAATTAAAAGCTGGATGAACCAAAACAAACTGGCACTAAATGAGGATAAAACTGAGGTTATTTTATTAGGCCGTGAGCGGGTTCTGCAAGAAGTGGACAGAACTGAGATGATAATTGGCACTAATTCAATAGAAATTTCAAAAAAAGTAAAAAACCTAGGGGTTTACATTGATTCAAATCTTTCTATGTCATCTCAGGTTAGTCACCTCATTCGTATTCTATACATGGAAATCTGGAAAATTGGTAAAATCAGACATCTTATTTCAACTGAAACTGCGGCTGTTTTAGTAAATTCTTTTGTACTTTCAAAGCTTGACTATTGCAACTCCCTTTTGGCTGGAATTTCACACAAAAAAATTAGAAAACTCCAAATTGCTCAAAACAATGCAGCGAGACTTGTTTTGAAGAAAAAGAAAAGAGATTCAGCACTGCCACTTCTGCAGAGTTTGCACTGGCTGCCAGTCGAGAAAAGAATAATGTACAAATTGTCATCCATTTGTCACAAATGTGTCAATAATACTGCTCCATCGTACCTAGTTGATTTAACTGATTACTATGTTCCATCTCGTCAACTAAAGATCATCATCTGACACTACAAAATTGAAAGTACCTAAAATGAATCTGTCCACTGTAGGAGAAAAGTCCTTTTCATTTCTTGGCCCTACCATCTGGAACACTCTTCCAAAGACAACCAGGGAAATTAATGACATTGGTTCTTTCAAACGCCATCTGAAGACCCATTTCTTTCAGACAAACTAGGCTAGGTGTTTTTCGGCAGCAACAATAGTAAATATTTTTGAATTTCTTTTGTGTATGCGTGTGTGTGTGTGTGTGTAAGAGTTTGTTAAAGCGCCCAGAGCTTGTCATCGACGGGGTTGGGCGCTATATAAATGCAATATATTATTATTATTATTATAGTTACTTGCATATCACTGAAAGTGTCAGATGTTCATGAGCTACTTGTTACATATTTTATAGACCTGTGCTTGACACAGCATGCAATAAGCAAGACATATGACACATGTTCATGTAGCTCTTTGAGCCTGAAATTGATGTTTTTTTTCCCCATCAAATAATAAAATTGTTACCTTGGTTGTTTTTGCTGGCAGTAAGATAAGAATATTTGAAAGAAAGAAAAAAAAAAGAAAAGAAAAAGGAAACCATGCTTTCCACAAATGTGTTGGCTGTGATCTTCCTGGAATTGGGCCCATGTCATAGTTTTATCATGTTATTTTTTCTCTTTGGTAATGTTCAGTGATCGTCCAACCTGTGTGCACTGACTTGCCAGTTATGGGTGCCATGCCAGTCCAGTGAATCAGTAGAATTGGTGCCATGCTCTGTTATTGGCAACACCTTGCACTGCCACTCCCATCTGATTTGATTTATCATCATTCCCCAAAATTGATTGGGCCCTGTGCAGTGCTAAGTGAATTTTGCTCATCAGATCAGACTTGGGGAGCTCTTGACTGGCTGCTTGCAAGATGATACAGAGCTAAACTGGAATAAAGATTGATGGTAGCACAAAGCAGAATACATTCGGCCCAGTTTGCAAAGATTGGAAATTTTATGTGCAGACTATAATTTCATTGGAGAGACTTCCCAGATCTCAAAAACAGTTGCTCTGTTGTTGATATGTGGCAAAAACAGCAAAACTGGCTCCGTTGATCAATTGATCACATGCTACTACTTGTCACTTAAAAAATTTACGCCACAGTTAAATACTCTTATTCAACTGATACAAAGGACATTACTTCATAAAGCAATAAGAGTATTAAATCTGTTTGTATAATAATATATTCATAATTTCAGCCATTCCATTAATGAGAGCCCAATAACTTCACCTGCAGGACATAAATGTAGCACAAATTCTTATAAAACCAGAGGAAAGTAAATGTTATTCAGAGAGAATATCATTCAAGTGATTGTTTTAATATATTACTTTGATTTTCATTTACTTCAGTCATAAATGTTTTCACCAGGGAAAAAATTTACATGCCGTTTTTTCCTTTGTTAATTTCCTTGGCATGTTGGTTCAGTTTTGTTTCTATGAACAATTTTAGAGTTTTGCCGTCAAGTTCAGGTGGGATCAAACGGACAGAAAATTTCAGGTTTCATCCAGGTGTATGTATATTTTATACATAATACATGTATATATATTAATGATTTGTTGTTGAATTTAGAGGATATTTGATTGCTCATTTTAATGTTGCACAATATTTAAGCACCAGTTGTTCTGTGTATACAAATTACATAATATTAACATGAAACTATTTTATCTGTTCACCAAACAGGCATGTCGTAGTATGTGGTTATATCACATTCGATTCAGTGTCCAATTTCCTGAAAGATTTTCTCCACAAAGATCGGGAGGATGTTGATGTTGAGATTGTCTTTTTGCACAAGTAAGTTATTGTGTTAGCGACAGTAATTGGCCCATGTGAATTTATAGTCACATGAATTTTGGTAAAAATATAAAAAAAGCCCAAAAAACAAGATAATAAACTTAAGGACACATTGCCTTGTACACTCATGAATTGTGTTTTTAAAATGCAGCTCATTTTTCAGATTTGATCTGACAGGCTAGAGGTTAAATTGTGTCATGACTTGACATGGCTAGGTCAGAAATGATATGTGACAGTGCTCTGTCATTTTTCAGCAGCCAGTCCTACTGCATATTTGGTGTTTAGATGTACTGTTAATCAGTAGCGCATATATACCAGGTAATTTTCATTGACTGAATAGCATTAGTGCTGTTTGGGTTCCAGAAATTGTGAATATTGAAAATATTGTTCCCAGAGAATGACCCTTGGAATGAGAAGTATGCAATCTTTAGTGAAAAGTGCATTAAGTGCTAATCCAAGTTTGGCCAAGTGCATGGCACTGTCATGTAGCAGACTGATTTTGATAGCCTGGTCCTGAATAGTAATGGGGGCAGCATGGTGTTAAGTTTCAGGGATTGTTATGATTAAAAGTTCGATCAGCTCAACATTGTATTCATCTTTCAACGGAATCATTTTGATATGTTCCATCACGAGTTTCATTCCTTTGAAAAAAAAACAAACATACACACACAAAAAAAAACAACAACAACGGACATTTGCTAAATTTAATACTTTAATAAGGGCTAAGGAGATTCAACATGATTATAAAGAAAGTCATAAAGCTAAGGAAATTGTAATGGCCGTCACATAATGAATTTGTTTATCTTTATCATTGTACGAAAAGTGACTTCTTCATAATAAAACCTGAAACACATTGCTCAGGTGATGGAATAAATTGAGATAGAAATTCAAAACTACTTATCTACTAGGTGACAGTACCATGTACTTGGCCAAACGTGTGTTATAGGTATATGGTAAATGAGAGAGTTTACATATGTGCTAGTGGAATTCATATGAATTAAATTTATGTCATGCTTTTGTCATCTGGTTTTAGTTTCTGTGCTTTTTCTTCCTCCATACAGAGGCTTACCTGGTTTAGAGCTAGAAGGTCTCTTGAAAAGACATTTTACCCAAGTGGAATACTTTTGGGGATCTGTAATGGATGCTAATGACCTGGAGAGAGTTAAGGTAATATCCTTTTCAACTTTGCTTAAAATGGCTGTTCCAGAAAATGTATCAGTTTTGTATAAGCGCAGGTGGTTGGCAGGGGCTTCTGGTAGGGGTTCTCTTTGTTCAATGGCTCTGTTTTATTCTGTCTTTTGCTTTTTTTTTTTTTCAAATAGCGCAATGTGACTGTGATTGTGTCAAGGTGCTTTCTCCAAACGCAAGCTTCAAACTTCAAGCTTTTATATAAGTTTGTCCGGAATTTGGAAATAATAAATTGGCTCAAGAAATAGTCCACGGAATATGTCCCCAAAAGTTGGCATGTGTTTGCATATTGTAAATCTTGTCTTTGGAGTCTTCCAATTGTCTTGGATAAGGCCCACATGTATGAACATTACTGGCAGTGATGAGGCTTCAGCTTATGGTGTTCTATTGCATATTGTAGAACTTTAGAGATATCCTTGCTTTATTCCATCCCCAGATCCAACAAGCAGATGCATGTCTTGTACTAGCCAACAAGTATTGTCAAGACCCTGACCAAGAGGATGCAGCAAACATCATGAGGGTCATCTCTATCAAAAACTACCACTCTGATATTAAAGTTATTGTACAGTTGCTACAATATCACAATAAAGTGAGAATAACTCTCCAAATATGTGAAGTCCATTACCTCTTTATTATAGCAGAAGTAGAAACATATTCCTTCTAGTTGCAGTCATTATTTATATGGTGCAGTGAGTTTGTAAGTTCATCTGAGCTCCTTGCATTCGCGTGATGAAGTCATTTTAATGTCCTGCTGTTCATATTTTAGTGTGTTAAATGATGGAGTTGTATATGGACTGGCAATTTAACATCTTGAATGAAATATGTAACTTTGTATCCACTCGTGTCATCTTTGTCTTTCGGGGACCAAACCATGACTTTTGTCATGAAAGCACAATCAGAGGTTTAACAGGAAGGAAGAGCATAAATATGGATTCATTTGGTTTCTTAATTATTCTTGATAGGTATCTGATCCACAATGGTACATGCAATTTAGATATTAATGTTGAAGATAGAATGAGAGTGGAAGCATATCTGTGTCCAATACATCGATAATCATTTTTCCAAAGCAAATTGTACATTTTGGACACATACTTAAGTCAGAGAAGTGATAATATAGCTGTCTGTGATCTAAAATCCTTCTGTCCTATCATTCTGTTATATTCTGTCTATCATCTTACCTTTTCCTTGCTTGACTGTTATCATGTTGGCATTCTTTCTCCACATGCAAAAAAACTCAGAATCCAAAATCCTTGTTTATGATTTCAAACTGCATGTCCTATTTCAAGAAACCCCCTTCTCAAAGATCAACGAAGAAACAAAATTTGAAATGAGTGATGGATGGAGAGACTGGAATATTCCGTGACATAGTTCTGTGTATTGGGAAAATAGTTTTGATTGACTTTCTTATCCTTTGCTATGCTGTTTTATCTTTAGGCATACTTGCTGAATATCCCTAGCTGGGATTGGAAAAGAGGAGATGATGCTGTATGTGTGGCTGAACTGAAACTGGGCTTCATAGCTCAAAGTTGTTTGGCCCCAGGTTTCTCAACTCTCATGGCCAATCTTTTTACCATGCGGTCTTATAAGCCGGTAGGTTGAGATACTTTTGGTTGTTCTTGTCAGTATTGGCAGAATAAATGAAAATTAAGACTTTTCACACTTAAGAAATATCACAGATTTTATGACATTAATATTAGTGCCTTTGAGGTGTTGGTGTTGAAATCTTTCCTAAGAAACTTAGTTCAGATTAATTTAGAGTCTTTTGCTCATCCAGTATCTTATCCAAAGAAATAAAATGATTAGATTCTGTTTGAAAAGTAGCAGGATTTTTATGCTTAATATCAGGAAAAAAAGAAACGAAATTAGAAACTGCAGCTGAGTGTCATCCCCTGCTATATCTTGCAGACTCCGGAGATGTCCCAGTGGCAAAGAGATTACATGAGGGGTACAGGGATGGAGATGTATACAGAATACTTGTCTAGTGCATTTAATGCACTTACCTTTCCTGAGGCAGCTGAGTAAGAACTTTGCTAAATTCTTTATTTTGTTTTTTTTTTCCCCCATTGTGAATTTAAAAAAAAATTGAAATTGGGTTTGTCATTTACTTGAAAAATTTTTCTCACGATGTAATTACGTTACAGATGAATTCATTTCAGTTTGTTTTAAGAGCTCTTGCTTTTTTTTTCTTTTTCTTCTTCTTTTTTTCTTTTTTCCAATATTGTATGTTGACATCTTCAATGCTGGTAGTATTTTGATATAACATCCCTGTTATTGTGCAAGCGACCAGTACTTGCAATTTGTCATTGACAAGACATAGATATTTGAAGATTTTGTTTTTAAAAGACAAATAAAATGGCTCCTCCACTTTGTTGTTGGGAAAAAATGAACTCTGACAATTTTTTGTTTGCAGATTATGTTTTACAAAGCTGAAACTATTGCTCTTAGCCATTGAGGTGCGGCAAGAGGACACACGAGAAAGCACACTTGCCATCAATCCGGGACCAAAAGTGAAGATAGAGAATGCTACGCAAGGGTTTTTCATAGCAGAGTCTGCAGAAGAAGTGAAAAGGTAAGACTGTTATGTAAATCATTACTGAGAATGATTGCAGAAGTAAATTGCCACGGTGACCTATGATTAAAATAGAAACAAAATAAATTATTAGGTCGAGGTTATTTTGTCACTGTCCCCTAAGACTGCAGTAAATTAAAAATTTGAAATATCGATTTTTACATATGTTCAACTACATTCAAAACCTCATTGCATGATCTTTGTTCTAGAATTCTAAGCTGAATAATCATCGAAAAGCAAACTTTCAAAAAGTCATAGTCACTGGGCCAGTTGTGCTAAAATACAATTGTTTTTTTGCTTCTCCTAAAAAGTAGTCAAAACCAGTTACTACAGCCTTAGAGAACAGTGACAAATTGAACCTTGTACCAAAAATAGTATGCAATAGGATTTTTGTTAGCATTTGTCTTGTGGCAAATATCCCAAAAGATTGTTATGATTTAGCTTAAACATAATCCTACTCCGAACCTTTATGGTAATGTTCAGTTGGGGCATGCTGAAAGGTCAGATGAAAGTGAAAATTACTCATACAGAGTCCAAACATTCAGCTGAAGATACATTTGATTTGAGAGAAGGTGTTTGCTAGAGCAAGGCCAGCAAGGTTAATTATATTCGTAAAGAAGCCAAAACACAAGAAATGTTCATATGATAAACAATATTTTATATCATGGATTAAACTACATTTTCTCCTGTAATAATATAGAGAGATGTAAAGTTTTTAACCTTTATTCACATTAATAACATGCCCATTTTGTGTACATTGATGCACAGAGCATTTTATTACTGCAAAAACTGCCATGGAGATGTTATGGATGTTCGGCAAATCAAGAAGTGCAAATGTCGACCACGTAAGTTGCTTTCTTATCTTATCTATACAAAGTAAAGATGATTTCAGACAAGTGGTTTCATGTTAAATATATTTCCAGTTTACAGCATCTTGTGACATAAATGTGATGGTTCTTGAATAATGATAAAAATAGTTCAGCAGAATCATATGTGAATCTTAGATTGAGTGTCATACATCACTTAACAGGTTTGTGTGGTAACAGACTTTCTTTCTGAAGGTTTCAATGAGATTTTGACAACATTCAAGTTTTGCTTCACACTTTGGTCAATGCAGAGATATATTTAAGCTTTGGACTGACGACTTTCTTTTTTTCATATAGCATTTTCAAGGACTTAAGCACTGGCAGTGAACTTGAATCATTAATCATTGACTATGGCATCATTATGAGTGTACATCATGCTTAAAAACAGCAGTAAAGGAGTTGGGGCAGGCTTTGTCATGTTTTTTTTTGGTTTGTCAAAGTGTCAGAATCATACAGATGTTTCGCAAACTCTCATACACATTAATTTATTTTCACACACAATGTTCTTCATAATTCTTGTTCACGTTACTCAAGCACCAATGACCAGCAGCCAGTGAAATTCAGTTGTAAGCAAACAATGCTGTGAACATTCTAAGTCAAAGATATCCTGAGAAATGCAGGAAATGTCACTGAAAGGACGTGAAAGTAAAAGAGAAATATCTCATGTGGAAAAGTGTTTGTTTATGTTTTTAATGGTGTAGTTGATCTGACTGGTCTTATCAGCGCACAAATTAAGTATATCCAGGTCTAATGTTCTGGATTTGCCAAGTGATAAACTTGATTGTAAACGTGTCTGGGATAATTTCAGATGTTTTCTCAGGTCTTTAAATAATTTTGCCCCGTTATCTTAAAAGGAAACAGTTAATGCTCCAGTGGATGCACATTGCATAAAGAAATAAATACAATGTGCTATTACATGTAATATTGATTACTTACTTAGATACCATACTTTCGTTGTTCTTTCAATTGAAATATTGACCAGGGGGCCAAAACATTTTTGAAAGTCCCAGAAATATTAAAGATACCCAGTGAAATGTAAACAAAGAAAAAAAAAAAAAAAAAAAAAATGAACATGCAATCAGTATGCATATTTATTACTTAATTGCTCAGTTTCTGGCTTTCATTTTTCTGTCCATGCAAATGTACTTAATAATGGCCAGCTTTTTATTTTGATTTCTTTCCCCTTGTGGCAATTAGTGGCAATGTTCAAGAAGGGAGCGGCAGCTGTTTTAGGTAGCATTCTATTGTTACTGTATCCCTATCAAGTTACTTAGCTGTAGACAGAGTCACTGCTCACTCATTATTCATTGTCTTCAGCTTCTGTTTGGCTAAAGTAAAATCAAAAAAAAAAAAAAAATGCATGTATATTAGAATTTTTTACAACCAAATGGTTACAGGTTTGTTCAAACATTTGAAGAGTGCCATTATTGAAAAAATATCATAAACATTTCCTGCCCAGTTTCAAATGATTTTATTTTTTACATCTTAAATGCTGTTGACAAACATGGTTAAGAATATCATTTGGGCAGAGATATTGTGGGGCAAAACAAGAATTGTAGTCTCGCAGCTTTTTTTGCACAGAGAATTGCTTGAGATAGTTTAGTTTTATCAAATTTCCCTCAGCTTGGCCTGAGAAAGCCAGGAATAAGACTGCATTAATCTTTGATTAAGTGTGGCACAACTAAAGAAGAATATGATTACATTCCTGGTGCAAAGGATCATGCAAATCTTGAACAAACCTTTATTTTTTTTGCTGTTCCTAGCACAGTTATCTGTCACAATTTGCTGCACATGTGCTTGCATCTTTATTAGTGGAGACAGTCATTTTTATATATCGCCCCCAGCATTCCGTTTGTGAAATTTATTGATGTACCCATTTGTTCACAATAAGGAGCTCTATGTCGTACATAAAACAGGAGCTTTATATAGTATTTTTTCACCTTGGTAGTTTAACCTTTTGTAGGTCTTTTTTTTTTGTTTTGTTTTCTAAACTTACCGAACCTCCATTGTCTCAAAGACGAACCTTATTTTTCTGTTTGTTAACTCATCAGCTTCGGCCTTACATTAATATATTTTGGTTAATTGTTTTTTGTTTTTTTTAATTATCACTTCTGGTAACAGTAACCCTCCACAGTACATCATAACCAATCACAAAAGACGTTCATTTGAAATCTTTACCTCAATTAAAAAAAAAAAATATATGTTGGTTGAGTTTGCGGTAGGAAAAACAAAAATTGATGGGTCTGGAATGTGTTTTATTTTGAATTTAACTTGGGCAGCCAGATTTGGTTTAAAACGGTCCATATTTTTGTTATTAAATCTTAAAAATTTATCATTGAAATTATTTATGTCAAGAATTTGACCCCTTTGTCTGCATTAATGAAACAACACAATATATAAAATTGGGACATTTTCACTACAGTCATAAGAAGCGAAGAAAAAGAAATGTAGATTCAAGATTGGAAACTTCACTGGTGTACTGAAGTATCTTTATTTGTGGGTTCCTATTGCAAAGATCTGATCTGATCAGTTCTGAAAAATAATAAAGTCACAGCATATGGAATGTCAGTACCCTAACAGCATGTTGCCCGGAGTTGCAATGAAATTACTCAATGACAAAAAAAATATAAAAATTGAGAAAACTAATTTGACAAGCTCACAAATATGTGGCAAATAAGTCCAAAATGACAGTTACTTGAAGCTATAAGAGCTTCAGTTTGGAAGGCCTTTCGATACAAATATGTGGTCATGCATGGTGATCATATAGTTTCAGCTGATCATTATTTCCAACAAATAAATGGTGGCATATATCTTGTAAAATAGTTATGGATAATTGCCATGAAGGAGAAATAACAATCATGTCATGAAATCACAAAAAAGTACGAAAAAAAAAAATCAGGAAAATATGACAATGAGGTAAGGTGAGTTAAAAAAATATAACCAAAAACAACAGCAATAAAAAACAACATCAACAACAAAACAGATAATTAATTGTGAGTGTGCATGAGAAAACCCGGCATAAGTCGGCAACATGACATTTTGAGTTCTGCACATATAATGAAAGACAAGACATTTCTGATAAATTGAAGACAATGACCCCCCTAAAACAAGATTTTGAGAAAATGGTATTTAATCCTATAAGTGGCAATAGCTAATTGACCAAGTAATATTGGAGTGATTGCTGTTAGGAGACCGTAGTCTAATAACTAAGCAGTTATAGAGATCATAGTGAGTAGTGTTCACTGCTCATCTACAGTTTACCCTGTAACATACCACGGTCCCCTAGCAACAGCCAAGTCGGAAGTTTTTTGATCTTGTTAGGAGACCGTAGTCTAATTACAAAGCCGTTATAGAGATCATAGTGAGTAGTGTTCACTGCTCGTCTACAGTTTACCCTGTAACATGCCACGGTCCCCTAAACAACAGCCAAGTTGGAGGTTTGTGTCGGACCCATATTTTCACTTCAAAGCCGTTTTTCTCAAAATCAGCTCTGCCGACTTATACCGGGTTTTCTCATGCACACTCACAATTTGTGCTTTTTTCTGTATAACAAAATCATTTGTTTTTATATTGATGTTTGATGATTAATCCATCTATCCTTATCAAGACCCATACCAGTGATCTAGAAAATTTGCAGACTATTTTACAAATCCTTCAGAGCCACAAAAACAATTCTTGCATCTTCGATTGAGGGAATGAACAGTTGAGATTTTGTTATGATGACATTTAAAAGTTATTACTCTTTCAGTATATACCATTACACTATATCAGTTATCACACATTTATTCTCCTCACTGTAAATTTTGCATGTGCATTATAAGTTTAACATTAGCATGCAAAGAAACACCTGTCTACTTTTTTTTTCTTCCCCCACTTGTTGGCCAGATCTGTCATTGTGATACTGATAATAACACTTTCTGATCCAAGCAAAAGTAAGAAATTATTGGAAATGATTTTAAAATGTCAGCTTTGGAGGGCACATGAGAAGGGGAGATCCCTGATTCATGGGGCAAATGAGAATGCTTCTAACGTGGCAAATTGATAACTTTGTATGACAGTAGACTGAAGAAACAGTGCAGTTACGCTTGTGAATGTATGTTAACGTTCACTTAATGAACAATAAAATCGGATGGAAATCAAGAAGGAGGTCCAGCTCATCAATAGTACAAAGGGTGCAAAGTAGCTGCATTACGATAACCTTTCTAGTCTCTATTAACGCTAGGTTTATGAAAGCTGAAGTCACATTGCCCAGAACATCAGACTAGCATAACAAGTCCTCTCGTAATATCTAGCCACACTAAAGTAAACATAGTGGTCATGCAGCAGAATTTGTGGTGGTAGAGTCTAAAAAGATGACCATTCCAATGTATGCATATCTTCTTCCAGTGCACCAGGTCATGCGAGATATATACTTGTCAGTTAAACCCCGGGGTGTAAAAGGTTTTAATCCGCATTTTGACTTACACTTTTCCTTTGAACTTTGGATTTGCCATTTAACGCTGTTTTATTCCGCAACAGAAACCTGTTTGACCCTGTTCATCGTTATATGTTTTACTTGCCCTCTTGGTATTCATCTGCATATGTTTTCTTTAAAAAAAAATACATATCTTCCAGCTTTTCTGTTATGAAATTTTTAGATGTTTTATATAAAATATTTATATCAAATTTAAAAAAAAAAAAGGTAATACATGTATAAATTTTAGATCTCACAGAAACAGAACCAGGTAAAACTGGGTCAGATATTTTACCAGGGGTAACTCTGAAGAAGTGTCAGTTATTACACATCATAGGATTTCTCAAGCATAAAAACACCTGTGCTCAAAATATTTAACAGCTGTAATTCATTATAGTAGTAATGTGGGTATATAATCATAATATTCAAGAGATCTACATGTTAATGCTATGTGGCATCTTTGCATTCTACAGTAAATTCTTCCACTTTTTTATTGGCTCAAATAATTTACAGGAGGAACCAGAATTTGAAGGTTTGAGTGTTTGTTACACACAGTTTGCACCATAATGAAACACCAAATTATATTCTATTTACATCCATAGTAATTTTTTGCCCATTGCATTTCCCATTACTGGCCTGTTTTCTGGTTTTGCATTACCTCATTCCATGAACTTGTGAAGATATTTGTAATTGTTGGGTAAGAGGAGAGCAAGGGTTTGACAGGGTAAGAAAGTGAGAGAAATAGTAAATTTCAGTGTGGAAGTTGATTCCTTTTTCTGTGAAAGAACTTCACAAACTCAATGAGTTTATAGTGTACATCTTTGGTAGTTTGGGAATTTCTTGCAATGTATGGATTATTTTTACTTGTTTATGCAGTCTGAAGTCTGAGTCATTGAACATGTAGAATCTGGTGGACACAGTTTCCCAGGAAAAGATGGGGAGCGAATCTAATTATGAGCTAAGCTCCAGCTTACCTTATGTTGGCTTAAATATGTGACCCTGAAAATAGTGTCTGTGGTAAAGACTTTGTTAAGGCCCAGCCTTCAGCTCATCTTCCTTGTGGTTACATACAAGGCCAAATTTCATGTACTTAGTTTGTGAAGTTCCACTGTAAGCCACTGTATCCCAGTGCTGCACATTTACATACTTTGCCATACCTCGACAGAACCCCATTATTGCAGCCCTCGCATAAGTAAATGTGTCAAGAGATTATTTTGTTCCCAATGTGGTCAGACCATTTAGTAGTGAATATTTACTACCTTCTTTCTGGCTGCTGAAAAGATAGTCATGCAAATTAGTTACCTTTCACTTATGGCTTGTCAACTCTCCAGGCTCTTTAGCATTTCAGGAAAGAAGGAAAAAAAAACAACAAAAAAAAACTGGTCAATATTAAAAGCAAATTCATGAATTTTTGGTGAGAAAAAATGCTTGAGACTCTTTCAAGTTAATGTGCCAATATAAGGTGCTGACATTTCAACATTACATACTTTTTAGTGGAGATTTATTAGAGGACACATTATTACTTAAGATCTGTAAAATAATGATAACTACCCCTTCTTGTGAAAAATGGAAGAGTAACTGTTGTTGTAGTCAGCATGAATGGCATGTGTACAACTGTTGATTAGCCATTGTATATAAATGTTTGACATTACTAACTGAATGTTTCTTCCTTCCTCCCACCTCCTTTTGCTTGAAGCCCTACAGAGAACCCCCGGTCTGACTGTCGATTCGGATAGAGATCCTGCTAATCAAGAGGGAGAGGGTGAGAGAATCAATGTCTTGATGCAGTTGGTCAGTGAGAAGTGGGATGTGGGAAGTAGTGCAGAGGAAAAAAGAACCATGGAAGTTGGAAATTAATTAAAATGAATATTGGTTTAAAATGCCCATGTTGCAGAATTTGAGAGGAAAAGTACAGGTGTGGGTTTGGAAGGGTGTGGGGTGGACATACAGAGATGAAAGGACTTTCAAATGGTGGTGGAGGTATGAAAAATGTAAGATAGTGCTGGTTTGAAGCTTAAACTTGAAAGTGAATGAAAGCTGTGCTGTTAGAATTCAGATAAACCGTTTGTAAAACTAGGAGCTGCTCCAGTACTGAAAATCCTTCACAAATGCTCTGAGCCAAAGCATGAAAAAGAGAGGCTATGCTCTGCATCTTTTCATGACCTGATTAATGATTTCAAGTGCTGAGATTAATCAGACAGAATGTATGTAGAGAGAAATCACTATTGGTCGATTTGCACTGCACATGGGAGGCTCTGCAAAACTTCTGTTAGCATGGAGTGGAAAAGAAGCCGCGGCAGTAAACAATGTCCGTTTGTACTTTTCCGCGGGGAGTAAGAGCTTACAAATGGCTTTAAATAGTTTCAGTCAACCCCAAAATATGAACAAATTACAGTAAACAGAAACACATACTGTCTTTGAAGACAGTCCCTTCCAATTCGTGTTACTGCTGCGACCTAGGTTCATAATTTGGCAGAAATGATTTTCCTTTATAAATACATACTCCCTGGATTAATCCAGAATATTTATTATGAAAAAGTTTAGTTTCATCCAGCGTCTCATGATGATTGTTGTTGTCAGGGATATGTAAGTGTTATGTTACCACATTTGTTAATGGTGAAAAACATCCATTTCTTAAAGAATGTTGACCTGATTATTA
Source organism: Onchidella celtica (assembly GCA_963931925.1). Classification (NCBI taxonomy): domain Eukaryota; kingdom Metazoa; phylum Mollusca; class Gastropoda; order Systellommatophora; family Onchidiidae; genus Onchidella; species Onchidella celtica. The sequence continues at coordinate 15,601,809 of OZ007568.1, read as the reverse complement.
ACTACTTCCATTCATCTTGAGTGGTCAGAAACTGACATGTTAGTGTGGATGGTAGAACTTCTGCAGGAAAATAAAATAGGGCAGAGAGAGGCCTTGGACACAAGATTAGATCATCAGAAATGTAGGCAAGAGCAGGAGTTTGCAAAAAGTATATAATAATCACATCAGTATTGAGGTAACAGAAAAATAAGAATACATTTTGTGAGGAAAGACAGACAAGCAGATGAAGTAACTGAAGGGCTCTTGACATAAACTGAGGATGGGATTTGGTGAAGCATGTTTGAGGCTGAAATCAGATCACTGGTATACTGAACAAGACTTTGGCAACTTCAGCAGTGCTTATAATTTATATATATCTGTTTCCAATCCCGCTAAATGTTACGGCTAGTTAGAAGTTGCTGTGAGTTTTGTATTCTGTGTATTTGTGAAGTTTTCAGGAGGGTACGGTGTAAGTATTATGTTCATGGAATTTGAGAATGAGAATTGCCTCACGGATCTTTTTGTATAAATAAATGAATACAAATAAATGAATACTTTGATATTTTTTTTTTGTTGAGAATTTGTATTTTTTCCTCTGGAAACACTAGATGCACTCTTAGATAATGCAGTGCAAGAGGGAAACAGAAGAGTTTGACTCTGCTTGTGTATTTAAGCATTTCCACATGAGGCAGTTTCTCACATGCAGAGAACTTTGTGTGGTCTATTGTATGCCATTCTCAGTATGCAACAAAAATCAAGTTGGTCATAACTACATTTCATGTGATCTATCAAATCTATCCAGATCAGGTACATTGAACAAATGAAGAAACTTAAAACCATACTTTTAGGGTCAATGAACACTTATTTATGATCCATCAATTAAGTGAAAGTATGTATAGTGCCATCATTTTTGAAACTTGCCAAAGTGGAGAAATGGAGGTGTTTGATATCACTGTGTCTTACAAACCTATCAAATGCAAGAAAGCTTGAATTTGTTGCTTTTTTAAATATTTTTTTTTACTCATTTATTTTAAATGTATTATTTTTGACATTACAGCCAAAGATAGGTCTGATGTTGAGGCAGCTCCCAAAGCTCAATATAATTCTGCAAAACCTTTTGCAAGTTCATTAGCGTAAGTATTATTTAAATGTTTGCTCCTGTCTGTTTACACACAGTGTAATTTATAACAAGAATATGTTCAATGCATTACATGGAACTATTCATCTTGGTTGGCTACCATGTTGACCAAAAACATCCGGCAACTTCTGCTTTATCGGTTTCAAATAAAGGGATCTTGTGGAGATCTATCCAAAATAACTGTTTTAACACTCCAGTGTGCTCATTTGTGGAGAGTATGGCTGGCCGGGAGAGCTGACAATGCTTTTCAAAGCTGTCATTAACAAAATGGTGATAATGATTCCTTTTTAATCATTGTGCCAGGTATTTGAAAGTACTGCAATGTCAGAATTTTGTTTTGACTGTTAATAATGATGCTCCTTGACTGCCTCAGCATTTTTGTGTGATCATTAAACATTTGATGTGGAGATATTTGGAATCTAAAACCCCTACGTCTTGTCATGTTCCATCTCCTGTTCCTTCATCTGCCAACTAGTCCATTTTAACTATTTCATAGTTATATATCTGAATCACCTTCAACATAGTTATCTATGTGAGAGTGTGTAGTTCTTTTCACCTCCACCTGCTTCAACTTTCCCTTGACTGTTAATCACTTGACTGCATTTTCAATGTGTTTTCCAGCTAACTGGTCCATTCACAAGTAATTTCAGTATGTTTTTCATTATATTTGAGTGGACCACAAATGTTGTGGAGGTAGATTTGTCCAACTTTTCATCTGAGTTTAGGCAGCCTATTTCTTTTGATTCATATTTACATTTGCAGGAATGCAGCCAAACGTGCAGTATAGTTTCTGAGTTGATATACTGAGTTTTATTTCCATTGCGTCACACCACACTTTTGAAATTGGGGGGCTTTGATGTTTTTCAGCCAGACAACTATATCAACCTCTTCAGTTTGTGTTCTGTTGCATAATTCATTGATTTGTCATTTACTCATTTACTAGGGCAGGAAGAGACTGAAAGTCGTAAATGTAATGGTATGAATGTTGAATTTAAACTACAGATATTCAAAGTTTCTGCTAACACTTGTCTTGTGGGGGAAAATTGTTCATTGAAAATTTGTAGAAGGCCACAGACTTAAAACGGAATCTTGTCCTCTGGATCCCTGATAAAGACCTCTGGTCCCCTGTTTTCAAATATGTCTCTTATCAATTCTCTGATGCCTTGAGCCTTGTCTTGATGAGATCCTGGGACTTGTTTCAGCTCTAGTGACAGCCAGTCAAGCTCTAGTCTTGACAGGCGTCATCAGCAAGGAGAGAAGAATAAACTTATAATGAAAGCCCGGAGAAGGGAGAGAGAAACTGTCATCATGCTGGATGCGCCTCTGAAGTCACGACTGTCCATGTAAACCGATATTCTGCTGTGGCATTTTCATTTGCCTGCTTCTCCCGTTTTTGTCATCTTGGTTTCTATCATTTTTTTTTCTTGGCCCCTTGCCCTTCGTCTGTCTATCTCTGTTTTGTTTCATTTGGTTTTAAGAATCCTCCTTGCCCAGTGCCCTATCCTTGTCTTAATTTTTTTTTTTTCAGCATGTCAACGAGTGAGGCAGCCTTTCCCATACAAATGTTATTTACCGTTAACAGAATAGCTGAATTGTTTTCATTTAGTCTCGTTACTTATGCCCAGTCTAGCTTGTGTAGAGGTGTTTTGTTTTTTTGTTTTCTTTGCCATAGTTCCAGTCAAGATTTTGCAGTGCTTTATGACCTAATAGGCCACATAATCAAGAAAAGGTGTGCATTTGCCATGCTGTAAGCCTGTGATTACAATAATACTGACATACTGTGTTTGTGTAGGCAGACGTTAAAGTCAACTTGGTTTGCAAACTCGCCAGGAATGAGGATGGGTCCCTATCTGGGTGTTGGGTAATAATGATAGTTCAGTTTTGTTGAGCCCAAGTGAGATTTCAGAACTTGGAATTTAATTTTTTTGTGCATAGGTTGAAAATTGTTCTTCGTAAGAGTTCAAACCATTATTTACAGTGTTCCATCTTACAGTTTTGTTTGGGATTGTAAGGCAGGTGCTGCCAGTGAATTTAATGAATTTGTGTGTTCTGCATTTTGTTACCAGTTCATTGAACAAAACATTCCATTGAAAATAATTATAAGACAAAGGTAAACATACATCTCTTCCAGACGAAGGAAGAAAAGAAAGAGTTTGGTGTGGAAGTAAGCTGGCATGTGAAGTGAAATCAAAACTGTGAAATCTTAAACTAAAGATCTACTGGAATGAGAACTTAGGCCATGGGATGAAAAATATCAGATTTTTTTTTTTATAGCTGAGCAATCACACTGCCTTTTGTTTTAAAAATGCACACTGGTAGATCTACAATTAGCACAGTTCTGTTCAGTTTGTGTCCTACCTTGAAGATTAACATATTAAGATTTAATTATTTTGGCCATTGATATATTTTGCTTGAGACACATCATTGTAAACCTCTGGGGAGTGAGTCATTTCATGCAGTGGATATCTCAAATATGAATAAAAGATGAGAATAAACATTTTTTTGTAAGCCTGCTGAGCTGATAGTTTAATTTGTTATTGTTTGTACATTCTCATCATTTATTTACTAGGGAAGGGAAGTTTAGACCATGTTAAAAGGGCCGTGTCTACCTAGTGTCCCCTCTCAAAGGCTCTGTGTTCTTTTCGAGCAAGCTTTTTGTGACTCAATTGTCATGCAAGAACTGCTCAGTTCCCACTGAACAAGAAATTGTCAACTGTACTTGTTCGTATACATTCATATGACCATGTGGTGGATTTATGTTTCTGAGATTGCATTATTTAGTTATTGTGACACAAACTGATACGATCATCATTAGTCTGAAGATGAAACTTTTTTAAGGGAAGTGTGAAAAATACAGTGCTAGTTGTGCTCAATGCTGATAAAGTTTGTTAGAGAGTTACAGCAAATGTCTCAGTATCAGTATTGATAAATGTACAACCCATGGCCTAAATTCTAAGTTAATTCTCTGTTGTAGTGAAAAAGAGAAAATAGCAAGGAAGAAACGCACTTGCATTAGAAATTGTGCGATCCTGGTGTCATAACTTGGCTGTTTGTGTTACAGAATTATACTGCACAGTCATGTTACCTGCAGAAATGTTGCTGTTCTCATTAACATCTTGTCTGTAGGAGAGTGAATGGTTAGATGATTTGTCCTCAGCCTTTTGTGAACATAAGTACAGTCTGTGACGTATTTGAAATAATGTTGTCTTTAACTATGTGGTACAAACGTGTAGATAAAACTCTGCCATATAGCAGGGTTTGCCAGCAGTAGAATGTCTGAGGTCATTCATTGAACTTCATCCGGAATGATATCTGAACCCTTCAACTGCTTGAAGCATATTTGAAAGTACGTGTATGTAGAAATGGTTATCCAAATAGTTTGTGTGAATGACCTCATGAGCAAAAATATGGTGATGATGCTATTGTGTCAGTCCTTATCATTCAGGTTTCCTTTTTTCAGATCCAAAGGTGATGATAATTTACAATAAACTCAAACTCTTGAGTTTTTTTGGATTTTTTTCTGGTTGAATTTGTTGTGTTGTGTATGTTGATCCTGATGTTTTCTTCTTTAGCCAAACCTATGGGAGAATGAGAGCATTTAAATTAGACAGGTATAATTCTTCCAGTGATATTTTATTCCAGATGTCAGCACTTTACCACAAAGTATTTAAAGAGCAATGAACCAACTCACTGGATTATGTAATATTTATTTTTTCCAATTTATTTGCACCCTTGATTTAAATGTGTTTGATAGATGACTGGGTGGATCAAACACTCCACTGTTTGCCCACTAAAGACAGGGTAATCTAACAACAAAACGTTGATATCCACAATTGGGTGAAAAAATAGTTACCAAATTTAGTTAACCATATCTTTGCGTCTCTGGAAGTGACAGTACCGATGTTTAAAGGAGTTATATAAAATGAATAGTGTTTTTGACATCTCAAAAGGATTTTACATTTTGTTTTGTTTTATTTATCAACTTGTCAGCAGAACAAATTATGCAAAGGTTACTGAGTTCAGCAAACTCATCCAACTTATGTCAGTATATCTTGAGAGAGTATGGTTATTCAAAAATCAAGTGCAGTGTTTGAAGTCTTCCACATACATCTGGTATAAGCGGAAAGTACAAGGCTCTTTATTCTGACCCCTTCTTTAGTATTTCAAAGTGATATATGTTTTCAGAAACTGTGAGAACTGCATGTTCAGAAATTGTTAGCTACCATGCTTTTAACATTCAGTTCTCCTGTGTTTGTCTGTGAGAAATCCTTTTTGTAATTGGGCTGTGGACTGTGAAGGAAATGTGTGTTCAATTTCAGGAATACGTTTATTCAGTTGATGCCCCCAGCATACCAAAGGAGCTGAATTTACTAAATTTGTTATTGTTGTTTGTCCATCTCAAGCGTAGCTGAAAACTCTATGTGGGAAACCAGTCAATTAACTCTTGCACTCATTTGGTTCTAGACTAATTTATTTTATGCTTTTGGAATTTGCACCTCAAAGGTGACACATATGAACTGAGAGGAGATTTTATTTAGTGCTTTGGTAGTAAAATGGGAGTAGGTGAGACGTCAACTTTGTTTTGGCAACTTAAGGGCTTAAGGAGCAGAGACATTAGGAAATTGTAGCTTACTGAAATGGCCAGTCATGCACCACATACTGACTTACTATTTTTTCAGTTCCTTGCCATTTACAAAACCTACACAAATAGCTATCGTTGTCTGATCACTTATCTGAGGGCAGTCTGAGTCATAGCTTATGCCATCTTACTCCAAGACAATTGAAAAAAAAAAAGCAGACAGTTGATTTTTGATATTGCTTTTTCAAAGGAACAGAAATTCAGAAGCGAAAAAGATAATTGAAAATGCTGAACAATGGACCATATTTCAATGTAATGTCATCCCCGCCATTGTCATACCTTGGTAATGAGATGCCATAAGTTAGAACTCATTTCTGCTTACTTTGGCACATTTTTGTCTGTACATTATTTTCTCCCAAAAATTTTAATTTCATCACAAAGTTCAGCACATTTAAAAAGAAAATCATTTCATTTCAAAGTCATGTAGCCACTGTAATATTGCATTCAGCTATTGAATTTACAAGTTTTATATGTGAATAGAGGTTACGTCAGTTTTATTTTCTTCTGAACCTCATTGAAGCTTCACTCTGTAAACATGCTATTAAAAATTGGTTTTGAGAATTGGAATTTGTATTAGGATTTGGGGGCTTGCCAGTATTCATTGTCAAGAATTCCTGTTTGTGTTTTGTGTATTTCAAATTCATCAGATTTCATTGGGTCATTTTTCCATATTCATCTTTTGAGATGAATGGAAGGGAGGGAGACAAATATTGCTTGGTGGGTGACCCCACATTGGGAATTGCAGACTTGCAAGAAAAATGTTAACAGTTGGACAGGGTCAATATATGGGGATTTTCAATTCATTGGATTAAAATGTCTTGGAGTTACTTACCATGTGTACAGAGCACGACTATAACAGTTATCCAGTAGGAGTTTGCATATGAGCAATGTGTCAGAGCAAATACCACACAGAACAGACTATTATTGACATATCATGAGTTGATCCCAGGTCTGCTGATATGAATGATGCAAATATGTAAATGTGTCCCTATAGAATTTGGCATTTCCTAAGCATTTTTTGGTCATGATTGTGTAATGGCACATGGATGTGTGAAGTAATTATAAAAATCTCATCTTGTCTGTCTCAACCTTTGAAAGATTCATTTGCATCGCTTGCACTGGTTTAGTAGGCTGAGTGCATCATATTTGAAGATAATTCTCTAAGATTGGCCTCTGGAGTGACATTAGGTTAATGACATGATGGTAATCTCCTGTAGATGAAGAGGTCCCTAATCACGACTGAGGTACATGAGAATTTATCTGATAATTTTTCAGAGTTATTCAGGGATAGTGTTTTGCCTATAGGGAAGGTGATTTGGCACATCTAGATCAAAAGAAAATTCAGAAGAAAAAAAATTGAAAAGTTTTGTTTCTGTATTGAAACAGTTCTTACTGTTGATAACAGAATAAAGCCTCCGTGATGTTTTACAAAGATCATGGTGTAGATTGTCTTGTGGTAAAATCAGTTTTCAAAGTGTTCACTGTACCTCGGTCTGCAAGTAATAGATGAGCCCGTCTTCCATACCACTGATGTTTTTGTTTAACTTAGTTTACCTGATTAGCTTTGTTAACCTAACCTTTTGTTGCATCCTTGTGACTTGCAGTTCAGGGCCTCTTATTTGGCAGATTGCTCAGAAAGCCAAGGAGTAAGTCTTGAAGCATCATTCTTGGTATCTGGCTCTTCCTCAGCAATAACAGCACTTTGTATTCTGCTATGAAGACTGGCAAAGTTGTTTCAGTGCATCAGTTAGACTGACATTGCATTGCATATCACTTATCAGTGCAAGAAGTATAAGAACATAAAAGGTTGCTAGCATTAATTTTGGTGTGTAAAGAAACACGTTTTAGAGGCTAGTATTTCTCCAACTCCTTATGGAGGTAGACAAAAGTTGGAACTCAGGTCACTGTGCCTAGAAATAGTGCAACTGAAACAGCTTTTGTTATCTTCATCAAACTCTTGCACTTTAAGTATAACTAACATTGTCTGACTCTTATTGTTTACTTTTTTCCTTAAGCAGTTTGGGATGGAGATGACTATCTGTGGAAGCACATCATTTTTAGCATGAATTTTCTATTGATCTCATCCATATTTGCCTTAAAACTTTTGCCCTCAGTATACTTTTTATAATTTTATCTGTATTGAAACTATCAGGAATATTGGCGTATTAAATTTGCATGATATAACCCATTTTATGGTTCAGTAATCTGAATAAGAAATTCATGAAATTAAGAATTTGAATGCATGAGAAAACAATAGGCATTTAATTTATGACATGTATTGTCATTTTCTAAGCAAGACAGAAATGCTTTCTGTTGTTGTCTACCCTAATTTCTCACTTCCTTTAAAGTTATTAAAAAAATTATGACTTTAAATCGCAGAAAAAAGCAAGGAAGATCATTTGTTGAATTGTCTGGCAGGTTCAAGACTTTGTACTTATGGATTTCTTTGGTGGTTAAAGGAATTAAATTTACTTTATTATTTCCTTCCTTTCCTCAGTTGCATAGCAATATAACACTCTTTTGCCACAGCCCTTGAATTTTCCATGCACTTCATCCTATTCTAATTATTGCAGTCACTTCCATTAATCAGTCTCCTTCACTAACTTTTATTCCCTACATCAAACAGTCATCTTCATTCATGGTGTTGCCTTGACAGGACTTGGGGCATTTCATATGGTAAAATTTAACATAATGTAAATTGTGCAGAATATTCATAAATATAAATGCAGTATGGTAATATTAATTTAGTCCATGGCTGGATGCTTTGCAGCTTTTTTCTCATCAGATTGCTACCTGCAATATTCCCTCAATGATTGCTGATCTTTATAACTTTCAGTCTTTCTCTCATGACTTGTCTGGTGCCGCACATTTTAGCGCGCACAACTTCATGGTAATTTGAAATGCCAGAGAATAGTTTTTGGTTACCCGCTGAATATAAAGATCACGTAATAGTTTTGGAAATAGACTGTTGTCATACTAATTGGCATCATACTAATTTTAGTACACAAGTTTGATGCAAATCCCAGAGCACTGTACATGATAGTATACCATGGGTCATGTTAGTTTAAAATTAGAGAGGTGAAACTGAAATGGCAGATGATGCCCTCTTGATGTGAAACATTGCACTCTGAGCTTTTCAGGCATTCCTTGACACAAGTAGCAAGGTATAAGACGGAAATGAGACTGAAGTTAGAAGATCTTAAAAATGGGGACAAATGAGATAAGCCCCAAGTAACATTTGAATACAGTTATTATTGGGTTCTAATCTTATTTCCATTTGGGTATTGAAGCACAGCAATTTTTTGTGGTCAAGAGTTGAGGAGACTGTATGATGAGCTTTGCTGAAGTTCACCAATTGAGAAACTCAAATGGCTGTCAATAGAGGTTTCATTTTGTTAGCTGATGTAAGGTCCATAAGCTGTTTTGCACGAAAACAAAGTGTCAAGGTGGCAGAATCACTGAAATGCTTTGATTTCAAGTTCATCCATTGATTCAAATATTCCAGGTGAGGAGCCCCATCAAAATACACAAAATGATGCTCTTTCAGGAGATAATTTGAATTTCTCTGTGCAATAAAAGAGTTGTTTGCCTATTAGCTTAATCTGTCATTGAAAAGATTTTTTTGTACTGGGATGCTTATATTTACCTCATTTTTTCACTAATATCCCTCATATTTTTTATCTTTTATATTAGTGGTGAAATAAAAATTCAAGGCTTGTTAGTGCAAAATATGAAAGTACAACACCGACAAACAAGTAAATATTTGTACTGGGTAGCTAAATATGAATTTGTTCATTTATTAGCACAGCATTTATGAGAAGAGGAACCAGACATCATGCACAGTCTTGACACTTATGTGTTTATCACACTGGATAAGGATTTAGTAAAAGCTTACATGTGATGTATTGATCCAATAAGTATTTGAAATTCATACATTGCACCCTACTGTGTTTCAAGTGAAAATGAGAGAAACTTGATGTGCAGATATTGAGCACTGACATTTTATGAACTAACACCATATACACCATTCTTGTTCACAAACCTTATAGGAGGTCACAAATCTTGGCATAATGCAGAAAAACAGACTTTTAGCCCAACACTTTTTGATTTCACGATGATATAATGTAATCATGTCATCCATCCAACCATTCAAGGAAAAAAAAATAATGAAAAAAAAAACACCAATCAACCAAAAGAAAAGAAAGCATGATCAGAGTGACAGAAGAAAAGACTTGGACCTCAGCATGTTTTGTTCATATGTATTGGCCATTCATTCCTTGTTCAGGAGTGTGACCTTTTCTGTATCACGTCTATCTTCTAAATTAGGCAGTCATTATTTAATGTGCTTCAGGATTATGAAATCTGTTACAGAGCTCCTGTTATATATATAATATAGCATTTTCATCTTTTCACCAATGGTAATTCTTGAATATGTAATGGCTTATATAATCTTTTATGATTCTTGACAGTATTACCTTCATTTATAAAATCTTACTATATGTTTGTAATTTCTATTAAGTATGTTATGTAATCTTGTATCCTGTCATTTGATATGTATATTGATGGCCCCATATATCTTAAAATATCAGTAGTGTCCAAAGGCATGATGGCATGTTTAATATAAATATTTTGTTCCCAGCTGCTGATCCTTTATTGTAGTGAATGAAATAGTGTTAACGCCCTTACTAATTGGAACTGGCTTCAGTTATAGTACTCGGATATCAGTGGCTGGCAGCATGTTTGTATTATATGTCTTCATTGTTCTATTGTTTACAATTTCATTTTAATTGTCTGTTCCATTTTCAGTATATCTGCAATAATATATAATGTTCAGCTTTTTACTTTTTAAATGCGCAGCAAATCACATATTACTGTTAAATTCTTGAAATTCGTGCAGATATTCACATTTATCTAAGCCACCATTGAACCTCTGTGAATTCCAGCATTTCCTATTAATTATTCCCTTGCCTAATTAATTAAAACAGTAATTGTGAAGATAGAGAAGATAAAGATACATAATTTTGGCACGTGAACTTTCAAAAGACCATTGTATTACTTAGCACCCCTGCATCTTTAGAGCCAAGAAAAGAAAAAGAGGTGGGCCAGTCATGTAAATAAAGGAACTGTAGGTGACTGACAAAACTTTAAAGCTGAGTGGTTACTGCTGAAAATCATTGATGTGTTCAATATCTGAATTTATACATGGCACATTTCTCTGTCAGATGTATGTAATTTGTCACACAGTCCCAGCTCCAACTGTGTTACAGGATTACATGTTCTCTGATAAGAGGTTTAAATAATAATTGGAATATATGTTTATTTTTCATATATTGACAAAGAAGCAGACAATAGGAAAGCTCCACACAGAAAGTGTAATATTTCCAGCAAAAGGGTTGTGTTCAGTTCCTCTCTTGCAGTCGCTCCTGCTGTACTGGTCTTTTCAACTAAGAATTATGTAAAGTAATTATTGGTCATTACATTTTCAACATGATTCCTTGCAAGGAGCAAGCCATGGAATTTTCTTGAGGCATTTTTATTCCAAAAGTTCTCTTGGTTGAAATTTTCATGCTAAGTCCCAAAAGTAAGTTTCATTCCTCTGTGATTTCCACAAAAAGGAAGCACTTTCAATGAGTTCTGACTGGATGACACTTCAGTTTAAGCTAACTGTCAATACCAAATTGTAAAAAAAGTAGAGATATTAATGTTTTTGCACACCCATCATAGATCCTTTGCTCCAAACATGGATCATCACTCAATGCAAGTGTCTGTCTCCATATATGACATCCATGTTGTCACCAAATTCATGATTCCTTGGGTTATACACACATTAGGAGATAAACACCCAAGCATTCAGACTATTAGAAAATGGGTTATGGAGATTCAAGAATGCCTAGTTGACGTCAAAGATTCTCAACATTGTGGATGCCCTATCTCTGCAGCAAGATGCACTGAAAGTGATGTGCATATATATTTTTTTTTGACACCAAGGGCTTTGTATTGAACTCACTTGTCCCTCTGGGCACAACCCTCAACTGAATATTATGAGATGGTGTTTCAGAAGAAATTGAGACCTACTATAAGATAAAAGTGCCTAGAATTAATGGAACAAGGAGCTGTCTTCCACCATGATAACTCACCTGTCCACACTGTCAGAAGGGTGGTCGATGTGGTGAAGTCGTGGCTAGGGGATAAATACTCGAACATCCCCAGTACTCTCAGATTTGGCAGTGTGTATCTGCTACCTATTCCCTTAGATGAAAAAAAACCCACAAGGGACAGAGATCTGGCAATGAGGGGGATGTTGTTTTGGCCATGGATGCTGCCCTTAGGCAGATGAGTAAAGGAAATTTAGTCATGGGATTAGGCAGCTGGTTAAGCTGCATACAAAAATGTACTATCAACAGTGGTTGCTATATTGCATAGCTCTGATGTTGCAGTTTATTTCATGTAAGTTTGATGGTTCTTGAATAAAGCTCTGGATGTTACAGAGGAGGGAAACTTACTTTTGGGACAGGCCTGGTACGTAACTCCTCAGTAATACAGACTGGTGGTTCCAAGTGGAATGATTTACTGAAAGTTTCATGATCTTTTCACATGGTCGGAAAAATAAAAAGAGATGTAAAATGTAATGCTGTAAAACCAGTTGATGTTACATTGTTTTATTTTCTGCAACTGTAGGACAAATCAGCTGTAAACTGATAATTATTTATCGTCCTTATAGAATTTGATAGTGCACCACAATAGCTCAGACAATCTTAAAATCATAGACGTAATGGCAAGGGGAGTTCATAGCAACAGCCTATGTCCAACACTTGATCATCGCTGTATAACTATTGATATATGTTATTGCACCTTAAAGTGTACGCTGTTTTCAAAGCCATTATTCTATACTGGTCACACAATGCAATTCTTATTTTTTGTATATGGCAAAGCAAAATCAGCATGACTAATGAATATTTGTATTGCAGATAAAAGTTAATTTTGTGATGTGGAGATTGAAGAAAATGATTTCGATAACGCATAATAAGGTTGCATAATTTGATTATTCAGTTTGTTTTGGTGGCATTTTGAAAAAAAAAAAAAAGAATTAAAAAATTTCATCTTAATTTTTTAAGGCCTTCAACAAATGCTCAAGCTAAAGCACAAAATGAGGACACGTCAGTAGGAAACATGGATGAACCTCGAAAGTTTGATTCAACTGGCATGTTTCACTGGTGCCCAGACAGACCACTAAATGACACTCTGTTGGTCAGTTGTTGTTTTTTTCTTCTTTTGCCATGTACTTAATAATGCATAGCATTTAATAAATTAAAACACTGATGAGTGCGGGAAATATAGAGAAGTTCCAAAGGATGGCAGACATTGATATCTTTGACCTGTTATTGAAATGTCCTGAATATCTTCATTTAAATATTTTTGACCGATTGCTTTAGAATAATCTGCACATGCATAGGTATTTTCAGAAAATTTCAGAATACCAGAAGTATATTATGGTATTGTATGGTGCACTTAACCAGCACTCTGATGTGGTGGCTATTACATGCAGAAAGTAGATGATTTGGACAAAAAAAAGTTTGGGATTTGGCTGATACAGATGATTGAGAATGGACTGAATCTTCCCAGTGTATGAAACTGTGTAATTTCATTGATTGAAATAGCATAAAAGAAAGAAGAGAAAGAGTTTAATTATGACCATTTTCATGTGTGAGAATAAGTTTCCATATTTCTTTTTACAGGATCGGAGCCAAGCCTCGGCAAGTGGCTTGCGAAATCATGTTGTGGTGTGTTTATTTGCTGATGCCACATCGCCTTTAATTGGGTTGAGAAATTTAGTGATGCCATTACGCGCCAGCAATTTCCATTACCATGAATTGAAACATACAATTATTGTAGGTAATCTGGAGTACCTACACCGGGAATGGAAAACATTGCAAAACTTTCCGAAGTTGTCAATTTTGCCAGTAAGTATGGATCAATGCAAATTAAATTTGGAGTGCACAACTTAGTTAGAATACTGTCTGTTAGACATGTAAATTTTGTCAGTGGAAAGTTAGCGACATCTTTATTTTTAGAGATAATTCATAGACACACCCCTTAGCTGTCCATAATATCACAGTTGGTACAGTTGTGAAGTGGGCTGTGGCCAAAGTTAGTAAGAAAACTGAGCTCTAGTAGTACCTCTGATACCTGGGTCTGCCCAAGTTAGAGTCTGGCTTAAATTTGTAAGAAACTGTGTGTGATTGGGTACCTCTGATACCTGGGTCTGCCCAAGTTGGAGTCTAGCCAAAGTTTGTAAGAAACTGTGAGGTTTAGGGGTACCTCTGATGCCTGAGTTTGCCCAAGTTGGAGTCTGGCTAAAGTTTGCTTGGAAACTTTCAGCCATATCTGGTGCCTGGTGTCTGTTCTAGACCCTTTTGACTGATGCCCTGCCTCCATTAAAATAAATGCTTTGATGCTGCTGGTATTCGCTGACATGAATTCTAAATGTCCAGTCCCTGAGCAAAGTACTTAATATATATATAGAATGCCTTTTCAAATGGTATGTTGCTGATACAAGTGCGTCTTCACATTTCAAATTTTGTAGCAGTTTGCATGCATATGTCAGAAAGGAATTTTTCATGTCATTATTTTATTGTTTTTTCAGTTTCATAGTTTGCTCATTTTGCCTTTTTCTGAAAGGGGTCCCCTTTGAACCGTGCCAATTTGCGGGCAGTGAATATCAATTTGTGTGACATGTGTGTTATAGTGTCAGCCAAAGACCGCAACATGGAAGATCCCAATTTAGTTGACAAGGAGGCAATTTTATGCTCTCTCAACATCAAGGCAATGACATTTGATGATACAATGGGACTTATTCATTCTGCTGCAAACTCATCAAAAGGTATGTTAATGTGAGCAGGTTACTGAAGAAAATGGTTAGTTTATTGATTCTTCTTTCATGAACAGAATCCATTTCTCTTTTTCTTGAGAGTGAAAGTGGACCCATTACAAAGTTTGTTGATAGTCAGTACTATATGGTGTCACATTTGCTCAGTGAGTGCTGTAATTTGGTGCAGTGCATTGCACTGATATGGGAATTTTCTTCAGCGTTTATAATATTCATCATAGAGAAAAAAAAGAGCAGCTCACCCGAAACCATGCCCTAGATAAACACTCTTAACTGACCAGTGCCGATCAAGCATTTCAATGCCTTCTATCACCATAAAACCTACACAGTATGATAATATAGAGGTACATGTAAACAAATGGGGTAATGTAAAGCAAACACTGAAGTAGCTAAGTGTGTCTGCAGATCTTGCAGAATCGGGGAAAGGAGTTATTACTTGTATCACAGACCTGTACTGTCATTCTTGCTCTCATAAATGCAGTTTGTTTTTGCTAGTGATGGCAACTTGGCTAAACATTAAAAGAAATGTATATTTCAAAGTACATAAAAGACAAATATGTTTTGCTCACCAAGCCATGTAGATCAAAGCCACCTAATTCATGTTGTCTTTTTTTGTTTTGTTTTCTTTGCAGGCTTTTTGCCAGGTGGATTTTCTCCACTCCATGAAAATACAAGAGCTCAAGCTGGATCCAATGTACCACTCATCACAGAATTGGGTAGGATTCAAGCCATTGTTGCATTGAAGTTTGATGTTTGGGGGGATGTTATCTGGTGGCATTTTGACTTTCCATATTTGGAAGTTCCATCAGTTGGTCACCATCCTTGACATTGAATAGTTTCTCCACAGAACACTAAGAATTTCAAATTTCCAGGAATTGCATTACTGTCAGACAGACCTGGTGACATGCATTCAACCAACTGCTGGGTTCGATCAAAGATACCAATTTCAAGTATAAAATTTTATTTTTGGTCCCGAATTTAGGCAAGTGAAAACATGTTAAAAGCTGGAGGCACTTAAACTGGATTGCAGAGAGTACACGACCTACTGATTTCTTTGATCTTTCAAATAATCTGTCTTCAAAATTCCACATTCCAGAACAATAATTGTGCAATTAAACAGCAAGTCAACTGGTGTTTTGTTTTTCATATGTATTATCTCTGGAAAAAATTGAAGTCTCTTGAGAAGTTATTTTAATTTAAATTGCCAACCTAATCATCCAGTAACAACCGTAGCTTATTTATCACAGTATTAGCTTATTAATCGGGCTGCAGCCACTTCTCATCTTTTCCTTCCCTCTCCAAACAGCAATTGTGGGAGCAGATTGTTCATTGCTCTTTATTTATTTTTTTTCCCATTTTCTATTTATGCTGAGCAGGATCTCCCCCTACACGTAATGGTTGTTGTCAGCTCAGTAGGCTAGTTAAGCAATTTCATCGCCATAGGTGCCTTCATGAGCATGTTTCTGACATATCCATTCAGATATTAAAACCTGGAAATGTTAGCCGATATTTTACAGCATGTGTGTAAAATGTGGACTTTTTATTCCAGCTAATGATTCAAATGTCCAGTTTCTTGATCAAGATGATGATGATGATCCTGACACAGAACTCTACATGACCCAGCCATTTGCTTGTGGGACAGCCTTTGCTGTCAGTGTATTGGACTCATTAATGAGCACAGTGAGTCGTTATTCCTTTGACCAGTAAGAAATATAATCATTCAACAAACTTTGTCCCCAGAGCTTTGCAGTTAAGCAGTTCGTTAAAAAGTGAAGGCAGACCAGTGTTGTCCTTAACTGTTATTAAAATCTTCGACTAGCAGATTTTTCTTACCCAGCTTTCAAAAGTGAAGTGATTTGAATTCTGCCCAGAAGTGAGGACATTAAAATGTTGACTTTGTCAGAATATTGTGCATATTATAGTGAAGCAAACACAATTGTTTGATAACAGATATTAGTGACACACTCATGCAAAAGAATGGGGCAATTTAGGTTTCGAATCTAAAATAGCATTGATTCTGTTTAATTTCATTCATTCTCTCCTTTTTTTCTTCTTGTTTTATTATCTTAAATTTAAGATTAACTCCTTCACCTCTGAGATTTTCTTCCAACAAGAAATTAGGAGAATTGAACAAAAGAACAAGATCTCAGACACACCAAGTACATTCAGACATAGTGGGTTCTAATTGCATGTCTGCAGTGTGTTGAATTTATTGGATCTTGTTTTGCAGGATGAAACATTTCATCTGATTTACTCTGTTAGGGCACTTGTTATGTATATGGAGTTCAGTTCATGGAGTATCACTGCAGATTTTTACTGGTATGGTAGTGCTCATTGTTGCTGCTTTCATTCTTCAGAGTTACTTCAATGACAATGCCCTCACCCTGATCAGGACTTTGATAACAGGAGGAGCAACTCCTGAGCTAGAACAGATCCTGGCTGAAGGTGCTGGGATGAGGGGAGGCTACTGCTCTCCTGCAGTGTTAGCCAACAGGGACAGATGCAGGGTATCTCAAGTATCATTATTTGAAGGACCCTTGTCTCAGTTTGGAGTAAGTGAGATGCACGCATTTTGTAGCTTTCATGAATAATATGATTCTGAAGGATGGAGAAGTGTGACATAATTTGCATCCTTTGAGGCATTTCTTTTCTTTTTTTGAATTTCTTGTGAGGCCTTAAGCGTAGCTGATGAAACAATTCTTCATTTACGGCATTTTTCCCCTTTGGAATATAATATCGCTTGTCTAGTCCCGTAAATATTTGTGTGCATTGTGATCAGAAGTAAAAGGCAACTCTCCCTTTCATAGTGCCGAAAACGAGGGTGAAAATGTTACCCTCACTTGTAATGTTACCCCCAGCTGACTGTCCATGAGCTCAGTAGGACTGTGTGAAACATTTTCAACAGAGCTGGAGAAAGCCCAATAGGGACAAGTCTCAGGCACATTCCAAACCATTTGGGTCAGGCCTTAGTGTGGAATTCAGAGCTAGATGTCTTTGCCTTCTCTCATTAGCAATATCTTTGGTGTTAAATTTTTAAATTATTTGTGATACACTTTGGGAAGCTGATGCAGGGCAGACCTCGCTGTTCTTTGTAGACTAAGTATGGTACTGCTTTGCTCCATGAAAATTGAACACTACAATGAACTACACAAGATCTTGAATATTGACAATTGTCTTGTCTCTGGTGAGACAGTATTATAATTGTACAAAATTTTCAGTGTTTCAGCTCTGTTGAGACAGTATTTTTTATGAAGTAGATATTCCAGTCAAGAATGTTGTGGCTGGGGAATTTTTGACCAGCCAGGCTCCCTGCCCTTGCTACATTGGTCATTATTCTAATACCAAGGTAGAAATGGGTGAGAATCACACCAGCACTGGTGCTGTGTTGTTGGAATACTTTCAGAATTGAGGTTAGGTGTTTCAGTAACGCAGTATTATTCATTGTGATAAAATATTGTGTATGCAAATAATGTCCCTGATTGAAATACATCATTTTATTACAATGCTATTTTCAAAATGTTTACTTCACAGCAAGGAGGAAATTATGGCGAACTCTTTGTTTATGCGTTGCGCAACTTTGGAATTCTATGCATCGGCTTGTATCGATTCAGAGACACAAATGAATCTGTGCGCAGTCCATCTTCCAAACGCTATGTCATCACCAATCCTCCAGAGGAGTTTCCATTATTACCCACAGATCAGGTAAAAAACACAGAGTGAAAATTATGCTGTATGTTATTGATATGTTATTGATCCAAAGTGAAACATGTTATTTCCATTTCTAGTCAATAAAGAACCAAATAGCATAGCTAAAGCCGCAAGAATGTGACTGTAACATACCACTGAATCCACACAAGATATGCAGGATGAAGATAAAATGTAAATTGTATGTAGCAGAATGAAATTGATGATATCTGTATGAATGGTGATGTAAATGAATCCTATGAAGCTCCATATTCATGTCGTAGTTCCTACTAATATTTTGATTCATAGTTTCTGTTTTATTTATTTTTAAATTTTTGTAAGAGTGCTGTTCTTCCTCACCCCACCCCACCTCCTTTCTCTTTGTTGAAAGTTTTGCTTTTGAATGTCTTCCTGTTATTGGTTCTTGTTTTCTGCTTGTGCAGTTTGTTTGAAGATATGAGAAGATAAAACTTGTGTTTATATCCATCAGTGCAAAAATGTGTTTTCAAAATTTACCATAACATTTTACATACTTTACTACACCTTTTTGTTGAAGCTTTGCATTTCCTGAGATACTTATCATTTGGCATCATTCATTTTTCTTTTATTATTCTTATTTTTTTGTTAGTTTGTTGTTTTTTTTTTGTTCTTATTTTTGTCCCTTATGACCATTCACCTTTACATCCAGTACACTTAGTAGTACGAAATACATTGATTTTTTCTTTTTGCTATTGGTGCCGGGTTGTTCATACAGTAGGTTTTTTTTTTTTTTTTTTGAAGTTCTATTTCACTGATTGTCAGAAAATACTGGTTTTGTGGGATTGCACATGGTGAAGAAAAAACCACAACACTAGCGATTGTTGTCACTTGCATTTAATAAGATTTTTAAACACTGTTTGAATAAAATTTGTATGAACAACTGTAGGCATAAACAAGTGTTCTCCTTAAGCAAAGAATGATTTTATGTCTGATGTGCACCATAGAATATGATGCTTGTATTCCACTGATCCTCATTTAATTTCTGAAACGTGTTCATTGTCCATAATGCTCCTGAAGCCCACAAACATTAAAAGGAAAAGAGATGCACAGCTATTTCTGTATGTATTCAGCTTTGGCTTTCATTTCAACAGAGATACAGTTTCTTCTTTCAAATCTGTGTGTACAAAGATTGAAACATTTAGCTCCCTCTCAGAATGATTCACATGGTAGTTCATCAGATATCTGTTTTCCATCGGGCACATGCCTTTTATTACAACCTATTGAACAAATCATGTGAAGTACAGTTGTTCCCGTCACCCATCTTTCACAGCTAAGGTTATAGTGGAGCATCTCCATAACAACTTTGCTACACATGTGCATGTAATTCAATAGCTGTCGGACTGCTGTAATGAGGCTGCACGGGATTTGTGGATCTTTTATCTGCTTTCACTGTTGGCAAACGAAATAGCCAGCTGAGTCTTGAATGTGATTTAAAGGTTGGCAACAGATTTGAAAGAAGAATTGTCTACAATCTGCACTTCAAAGTATAGATTTCAATATTAAAATTCATAATCATGCTTTGTATATACCAGTGTTAAGATTGTATTTATGCAAATGTGGGTTTTGCTTTTTCCATCTTTATATTTATCCTAGTTATCTGGGCATCATTAACCTTCTGAGATTTAATTGAACTTATTTTATAATTATATTGTTTTAAGTTTTCATGCAAAGCTTCTAAAATATCTTTTGTGGTTGTTGCAGATTTCATTCAAGTTTTGAAGTGTTAAGAGTTTTAAATAAAATCTTCAGTGGAATGTTTGCACACAATCAATTCCATTACCATCTAAGTTATGAAGCTTAAACACATGAATGTCTCCATACACATATCATTATAATATGTTCCACCACTTGGTACCCAAAAAAGGAGAACACTTGTATTTTTCTCTGTCCCAGCAAACTTGGTCAGAATTTTGTTGCATTGTCACAGACTTTTCAAGAGAAAAAAAGTGCATATGAATAGTGGATTGTTTGAGACTTGAAAGTAGAAACTTTTGAATGTAGTGTCACGTTTTCAAAAATGGAAAGACAGCCATAGCTGTCATATAAATGAAGTAAATTCTGATAATTTCTTTCAGATGTATCAGAAAAAGAAAAGGAAGAGCTGTATATTGTTTCACTTTTTTTTTTTACTCAGGTCTCTTACAATTGTATTAAAGAGTTGAAACAGAGTGTGAATATGTGTGCAGGTCTGTTCCTCCCCCCCCCCCCCCCCCCCAACCTCATTCACAGAGTTTTTCCTCAGAGTTTTGCATCACTGCATATGTTTATCTAGAATAATTTACTTATGATGAGTACTGTAGTGAAGAAATGGAAATGGACAAGTATGCTGGTATATGGTCTTACCCTTTTCTAAAGCATTTTCTTATAAACCTTGTTTTTGTCTCAAGCACGACTTTGCCTTGTAACAGTTTTTCTCTTGTTTGATTTATTTACCATGTTTGATCTGAAGAAGTATGTTTATTCTATTAGTTTTGAAACCATGATTTTCTCTTGGCTACTACTTCTCCCCATCCTTCCAACAGGTTTATGTCCTCACCTACAAAGCGATTCAAAATTTATAGGGGCCTCCACGTGTGAAAATATTAGTACACTGGCGACTTTTCACCAAAGCAGCTGGCCCTTAGTTGTTAAAGTGAGTGCTGGAGATGATGTCTGTAGGGTTGAGTGTTGCAGCGATAGGCTGGCTGGTGCAGTATTGTTTAAAGTTCTGAGTTTTACAATGTTCGTTTTCCCACATTTAGTTCATTGTCAATCACTTCAGTCACTCTTGAGATTAGCTATACAAGAGTTAATATCACATTTATATACTTCTATTGAAGTCACACATTTAGTCACTGAGTGCAGTGAACTTTAATTTGAGTGGCATGAAGCTTATCCATTCTGTGTATTTCAGTTTATTTAAAGTACTTTCTGATGATTTCAGTATATAAGAAAAGAAAGACAAACTGTTGAATTCTTGAATGATATAAAAGCAAGCTATCATCAACTGGCAGTTGTCTGGCTTCTCCAGCAAATCCATTTTAATTAATGCATGGACCACAGGCTCAACTTTCTGCCTGCCAACCTGCTATTTCTTATCTCACTCTCTCCTATTCAGCTAACATAGCAGTCCCAGCTGTCTTAAATCATCAATCAGGCCTCAAATATTCTACTGTTTTCATGGTGTGATGACATAGAAAAGTAAAATAAGTCATTTCAAAGCTTGAGGCTTTTAAATAATGCTAAAAAAATGAACTGATAACCTAGGTGTTTCGTTGAGGTTTGAATGAGTTGAATATTTTGGGGGGCCAAAACGGGGCCTAGATTAATGTATTACATGAAAAAGCTATTAATGGAATTAGGGTCAAATTATGGAATTAGTGATCATTTTTGAAATGGTCATCTAAGGATAAATTACTAGAAGCAGAATATGAATTGATTCTTCTGCTTTTTGAAGTCCATGAGCATAACAAAATTTTGAGCTTGGCTTCCTGATTTAGAACATGTTAGTAAGCTACATAAATTGAAGCAGGAGTAATTTAGATTAAAAGTTTATCTTTTTTTTTTTTTGCAGCTTATGATACAAGACAGTTTTGGTCCTTGTACTGCTAATGATTCTTATGTGATCTGTTTGATCAGTAAAGCACTTACATAGACATTTGAGTTGTTTCCAGGAACTTTAGAATTGCTTATCTAGGTGATTTGTCCATTTCATGGTAATGGAAAATTTGAGGCCCGATTTAGATGCATAACATTCTGATGTGAAGATGGGCTCTTTTTACTTATGGCTGCAGAAATGAGTCTAATTACCGTTTGTGAAAAGCAGAACCTGGTTGAAAATTGAATTGAATAATCCCCCAGACTAATTTGTAGGTACCTCTATCTCTAACTAATTGAAATTCGTAAAGGACACAATAGTCAATCACAGTAGGACCAGGTAATGGGGGGAATGACAAAAAGCTGCAAAAGAGGTGGATCTCAGCAGAATGGAATCCCTTTTCTGATAATTTTGTACCAAACAGCAAACAATGAAAAGTAATGAATATAGCATTTTTATTCTTTTTTTTGTTGTTTTAAAAATGCTTTGATTAGAATATTTTCTGCTGAAGAAGGTGTTTGGAGGATTGGTATATTACATCACATTGAGTGGATTTTTTTTTAATGATAATGTGCTGTTATTCAGCACTAGGCAGCAGGGAATCTGCCAAATTAAAGGGAGGGGGGACTCACTTTGTACTGACGGTTGCTTCCCCAATTAAAATTTGGCAAAAATAGAGAAAAAGCTGTATGTTGCAAAACTCCATGTAGAAACAAAGAATAAATAGTCTATACAAAAAATTTCAAAAGAATTAGAAATAGGAGAAAAAAACCAAAAAACAGCACCACAACAAGTTTTCAGAGCTTAAGTCCTTCCTCGGTGGTTCCGTAGCATTCTGGGGTGCTATCATTGAAGTTTATTAAGGGGATGGAAATAGACAGTGTTTGGGAATTTGTAACCTGAAGGTTTGCATAGACTAGATAGCCTGAACAAACATGGAAATGAGTCTGTTTTCTACATGGAACCATTTATGAGTGATGTGCAGTGGAAGAGAAACAGGCTAGTATACTCTCTTGCAGTAGGACCAAGATATGATACATATGGAGGTGAAATTTGGGGTATGGAGATTATTCAACAAGGCATAGAGTTTTGTCTTCATTACCTGAGTCCTGCTGTGTCAAGAAGTTACAGTTTGAAGAATGAAAAAAGGGTAGGAGAGATTACAGAAGGAATTCACAGAGTCTTCTGTAGATTAACTCACTGCTAAAAAAAAATTGATGAGTACATGAGCAGAACACATACAGATGCATTTCAAAATTATTGTATAGATTTGGCAAGGGATTGTTTAATGTCATAGGCTTTTCATTTTTAAAAGTTTGCATTGACTGAGCACTTTTTGTTGGTTTTTCTTCTTAAGTGAATATATTGGAAAGGTGTGATTTCAGTAATTTAACATCCCAGGATATAAAGACAGTTTGTGATTTAGAACTGTTCAGCATTTTTATTTTTGGTTGTCAGCTGTGACAGTCAGTCAGTTTATTCATCTGCATGCTGATGAGCACTATTTCATGATGTATTTAGTTCTTTTTATCATCTAAAATTACAAGTGAAATTATGACATTTGTAATTAAATTTGTCATAGAAAAAAATTTGAGCAGAATCATCAATAGTCAGTTACAGACAATAGAGGCTGAAGTTCCAAAATAATTCTGAAATCATCAACTTGTTCTAAACCAACGAAACAGACAAAACTCCTTGGCAAGTCCAAAGCCTCGTGGCTGATGAGTAATTGATTGCATAATTTTTATAGACCAGCTGCTATCAGAATAGTCAGTATTCATTAGCTGATTCTTATTGGTTGGAACTGGGCTGTTGGCTAAATTTACACACCCTTTGACTATCAGTTCCCACGCCCTCCAGGCCACTTCTACTCTCCGATGTGACCAGTAGACATCAACCTAGATAGTGCATGCTGTCTCACTACCTAGAGGTCTCTCCCTCTATGAGGTCTGTCTCCATTTTTTTTTTTTTACCCGTAACTGCATGATTGTTCTGCACCCCTTCCCAGGCACAAGTCAGTCAGGTCATGGTAGTTTACAAGTATCCTGTCTTTGACATTCTTGCCTAATCTTTTATGTTTCCAGCTAACAGAGCAACCTCAGTGATTGCCATTACAAAGAGTATCTATGCAAGCGCAAAGTGATGTCTTAGTTCCAACTTCAATCATGAAAACATGATGCCATGTTCATTTGCGGTGCTTCATTTTATTATTTAAACCCTGCCATGAATGATATGAATTATAGATTGATCAATGATTGTCTTCTACTTTTATCATATCAAAAATGTAATGGGGATGGATAAGTGAGGTGGGATGGTTAGTAGCAGGGGAATCTTCCGGAGAATGTGAGGTTGTCTTTTTCGGTCTTATTGCAGTTATCAGTCACCTCTTTCATCGCAAAGAATTTGATGCAAATTTCTTATTATAATGAATGAGGAAGTTTGTCAGCTGTATGTGAATCCTCATGAATGAAAGGCCAGTAATCATGTGTGGGAAGATTGTCATTGGGGTGAATGGCTTGAGTGTGTCGTAATGTTATAACATGGGAGCATCGTAGAAGAGAAGAAAATGGTTAGAGACACAATAGCCAGTTTCCTGTGGTCCGCAGCTTTGAGGAAAGTGATACCTGTCATCAAACCATAACCATCTTTCTGTACCCTTCTTCCCTTCCCCTCTTCTAATGACCCATACTGAAGCTTTAGGTGTTTACCATCTATGTAATTAGTAGTCACTTTAACCTTGGAATACATGGTGATTTGTAAGACCTATCAACACAACATCTGCCTTTCTATTTTGAATTTTTCATAGAATATATCTGAAAGTTTTATTGGAGCAGCTTGATCCAGTAGTGTTCTGCCATGACTCCTGGGAATGTTGAAGTTTAGTAACATATTTGGACACACCTAATGTTGGTATTATGACATCATGATACACTGACATCACATTGATCAGTAGTCTTTGACAGAAACAGGAAACATTTTAGCATATGTGAGGTGGCCTGAGAAAATAGGGCAGAGAGTGAAAATGGTATTTTCAAATTTGCAAAACAGTATTCAGTTTGTAGCAATCATTTCTGAACACAATATAATTTTAAATTTTTAAAATATCACAATTATGGACATTGTTATGTGCAGTTGAAGACAGTAACCCCCCAAAAGTTAAAACTGAGAGAAACAAACGGAGATTACCAATACTGTGTGATTGGTGACTGCAAAACACTTTTAAAACTTGTTAAAAGGCACACGAATGACTAAACTTAGTTTAAATAATTATTTTTCTATACTTTCAAATGGTTTTAAAGTCTAATATCAGTGACATTTTATTTATTTTATTGGAAACAATGTGAATCTAGTGGTAATTCAAAGGGGTCTTGTGTAGTCTTGAATGTTTATTTTTGCATTTCTTTAAACATGAAGGTGATGTTTTGTATTCATATGAATTTGGAATCACATGCAAAAGTGGCAAAGTACAAAAACAATCATATGTGACAAGATAAGGTTTGATTACTGATAAATTTGCATAAAAGCCTCCGCAAAGTACCGTCATAACAGTTGCCATTTACAAAAATGTAATTCAATAGGGGTTAGAATATAATTTTCGAAAAATAGTTTGGCTGCATAAATCATTAAATGCTATTAACACAATGTTTTGAAATTGTCTTAAGACGCCATTGATGCCAAGAACTCAATTTTGACCGCAGGTCACTTTGTTACAAAACATGAGCGAGCAAGAATTGTCCTGATTTCTCAGGCCACCTCACATATGAAAGGCATGTAAATATCCAGGTTTCTGGACTTTGGTCAGTGGAAGCTGTTGATAGATCTTCGATTGTTTGCCCATTGTTTCCAGGTGACACTGCATTAGCTCTGCATCTTTTAACAGCATACTGTTTATCACTCTTGTAGCTTAATTTTTCATGTCTGTTTTGTGAATAATGTGTTGTCACAGTATTCAAAATACCTGTTATAGTATCACTCATTGTACCTTAAAATGCGATAAACTACATCATTTTGTCATCTGGCACAGTCTTATATTTATCCAGCACCACCAATTAAGACAATTTTCCAGTGTCTGGGATCCTGTTTTCATTGCCCCACAGGAAACAGTGTGTTGACTGTATAGAAAAGACTCAATATTTCTGCTCAGTGCTCTTCATTGCTCTGACCTGGCTGTTTTTTTTTATTATCATTGTGAAATTTGTTTGTTTGTGTCTTGTGAATGGTTCTTTTTGCATATATATATTGAAGCTTTCTTCTTATCCTTAACACAGATGTTAACTAACTTTTAATTTTCAGATCAGTGGTAGCTTGTTTATGATGTTTAAATAACACTGTATTATGTTAGCTATGTAAGTTGCAACAGATAATGAATGGTATTTGTAAGGGGGAAAATGTCACAGCAAGTGTAGATGGTATTACTTCTGAATGACTTTCATTTTCAATTGCCGCAACAACATGAGATCAAGAATATTAAATGATGGCAACACAATGGATAATCTGGGGCTTGTTATAATAGAAACCAAACAGGTGTTAGTTGCTGTGCTATTGCATTCAGATTTCCTAGTCTCTCTCCAGTATCTGTGGAATGTATTCATGTAGGGAAATACATTATACATGTCTTGCTGTCAGTTGCTGAAGGACCACATGGACATTGTTGTATACATCAGCATGACAGTAAATCTTATGTGGAATTCACTTATAGTATAGTTTTCTTTAAATATTACAGATATGTTCTATCATGTGAAGGTGTGGGTGTCCAGCTATCAACTTAAAAATCTCCTGGCTAGAAAAACAATTGTAAATGCTTAGAGTGTGTGTGTCAGGGCACACATAAAATATCAGATTTTTTTACTGCTCAAGTCAATATTTGACAGCTTTGCTTGATAAGTTTAAAAAGAACTGGCCAAGAGTGACACATGAATAGTTAATACTTATGACAACAATGAGATGAAATGAAAATATACAAGAGGCAGTATTGAACTGTCTCTGTTATAGTGCCATTCCTTGAAGGGCAAATTGAAATTTATGTTTTATCAGATGTTTGTGAGGAGTTTATAAAGGAAAAACAGTGCAAAGTAAAGCTCTAGAATAGCTGTGTCACAATTTGTTAGAAATGACATGTATGGTTTTGCTACATGATGTCATGTCATTTACTGGCATCAGGATGAGCAGGTATTATGCTATATTCAGAAACTATGACAAATTCAAAGTATCAAAGCCTTTCAAAGCTACATGTAATAATTAATAGCATCCTAAACCCCATGCATTTTCTTGTATTGCATAAATTTCAATTCTGTATTTCAGTTTTGTCATTAAAACTTAATGTACCATTGTGCTAATGCTTCTTGAATGACATTGATAATTTCAGTGGCAAAGAAACATAATCTTTTGGTGTGTTTGTTTATTTATAACAATTAATGTGATGGGCTTTTTCAGACTAAGCCTTTGTGTAATGCATCACTGACTTCTGCAACCAGGAAAAAAGAAAATAACCCTGTGATGCTGCAGTAGCTTACCTGTATCTGTGTGGAATTGAAGTTTTTTAAAAGCTTCCTTAGCCATTTATAATTTTAGATAAGCAAAGTGAAAAGAGAATGAGGTTACATAGCATTACTTCACTACTGTTGTTTTGGTTTACAAGCTCAGGCATGTCACATAATTAGATGAATTAAGAGAAATCTTGTATGCCACCTAGTTGTTATTGAACCATTTTCACACATGTTCGAAAGGTCCAAATCATCTTGTCTCACTGCCACTTAGCTTAGAAGTCATGATTATATCAATAATCAAATGTCTTACATGAATATGCATTCTCTAACTTTTCATTCTTTACTCTTTACTTGTAGGCATTTTGTCTTCAGCCATTCAATTACAATGACACAGTGAGGAAATTGAGACGTCGCCCCAAGAGTAACCAGCGCTATGATTGGGAATCTGACTCATAGTAGATCCAGGCTTTCATCTGTAATTTTTCATCGTTTGCTACAATTACTGATATTATGGGCTGCTTAGGGTGAGCAATAAATGGAACTTTTTTCCAATTATATACTCTAGAGTGTTCAGAAAATATATAACTAGAGACTAAGCCTTTTATCTCTATTAAAGTTAATGACAACTTCTAAAAGGAGGCAGGCGTGGTTACAAACATATCAAATAATAGTTAATACATTTCTTTATGGAATAGTATGGAATAAAGTCAGTGAAAACTATTGTGAAGTCGCATCAGTCAATACTTTTATGACTCTCATAACAGTTGCTCATTCAGAGCAGTCCATACTGGCAGCCAGTCTTGTGTTTAAAGAGTTTACATTGAAATTTAGATGACATATCACAAATCTAGCTCATTATTTATTTTTCATATTACATTTATAATCTGAGATTTTGTACAATTCATGTTTAGTGTGGGTAATGAATTGTGTGATCATAATATAACTTCTGATTTTCACTCTTGTGTGAAAATGTTATGCTCATGTTGTGCTCATGATTATATATTTGTATCGGATAGTTTTTGATACAAGTTATAACATGAATCTTGTGAGATTAGCTTTTACTTAACGTGCCCCTGAAACAGTCACCATTAGTGAACAGTGCAGGGAATCAAAATTTCAAGATATTAACATACCTGTGCTGCAGTTGATTTATATTTTGGCGGTTTGATAAAATAATGTAATAAAATGTAATACAAATCGAAAAAATTGGAAACTAAGGTTACACAGGCTATATATCATTCAAAAGTCAAGTATGGTTAAGTTGAAATATGTTATGTACAGTCAACAGTAGCAGATTTTAGTAATTAATTTGCTACACATATTCAGTATTTTAGCTGCAGCTCTGTTCACTAACTTGGATGATATCAAGTGTGTTTTAACCTGTAAACGTGCTCCCAGACCCTGAGAGTCTCATCTGTTTTGAGCGTTTGCAAATATTTATATAATGAAATACATACAAAGTGTTGTGTGAGTGATATGAAATTTTATGTCCCATGCACGGCTGTTTAAATCGCCTCGAAAGCGGTATTCTAGTTGCCGACCGAAATCCCCCGCCGACCTCCCGCGATGCGGTCATAAATCACTTGTCAGCCGTGTGCACATCCGTGACGGCATGCCGATCCCTGGCCAGGCCTGAGTAATACGATTCCATCAATTTTCGCATACCTTTGCAACGTAATATCTTCCGATCTAATGATGCTAGAGCACCATGCGAGATCTCATTTTAAACGTCAGGATTTTACCGACAAGACGATATAATTTTTGCTCCTTACTTTACAAAATTGTGGAACTTATCGGCGGATATTTGCAGTGTGTGTTTTTTAGAGATTGAAATTTGATTTTCAACAATAAGTCACTTTGATCATCAATATCTTACACATGCCACCTTTAATTTCAATATAAAATCTATGTTTTGATAGCACAAAGGTTAATCTCTAACCTGTGCAAGTTTGATCTGTACGAAAATTCTGTGTGATTTTTTATGATTTTTTAAAAAGTGCGAGTTATTCGACGTGGTTCTGTGTCATTTTTTGGTGTGTATTTTTTGCAGTTTGTTTGATAATTAATATTGCAAAATGGAGCACCACGATGAACGTGTACACGTTGAGCGTCTCCATCAACTGTGTAGGACATGCGGTGGGAGGACACTAACCAAACAACAAAAACGGCAAAAGCGAAATGCAAAGAACTGCACGGACTTTGAGAGTGACATTTTGCTTGTTTTTGGTGTGTCCACCACCGGTGACTTGAATAACATTCATTCATCAACCATTTGTTTCTCGTGTGTGGACAAGATAAGACATGTTAAACGCCTTTCTCTCAAAGGAACTATCATTAACGCCAGGAAGTTGGCTCAGGAAAGCGCGCATTTATGGACTGAATTTCAGCCAGACATGAAGGCCGCAGACTGTGCATCATGCACACATTACTTGGAGACTGGTTTGGGCAGTAGACACGTTTCAACAGATTCCAAAACACATCCAGACAGACACCAGGCAACAATTTCCACAACAACAGCAACATGTTCAGTCACTACACTACAAGACGTAATCCCCCCATCGATGACACATTGTCATAGTTCAACATGCGAGGACACAACATCAACACAAACTATTGCATCATATACAGCACAGGACACAAACCACCACGACATAATGGAAACCACATCAGCTACATTACAAGACACACCCGACCTATCAGAAATATATAGTACAACATGCGAGGACACAACAGCACCAACAGAATACACGTCGTCATCTAGCAGTCCGGCCTTAATGAGGCGGAGTTGAGCGGCCCCCCCTATTGCTACATCAACGCCGCACAAACCTACAAAGCTTACGAAAGACAGCAACATATCACCAGCATTTAAACACGACAAGTTATTTTCTCATTCATTTGACAACATTCTTGACCAACACAACATTACACCTCAGTCATACCATAGCCGTTCATTCATCGGAAACCACTGCCACAAATACATCACTGCTAAAGTTTATAAAGACATCACTTTATTTATTATCAAGAAAACGCAGGAAAACACACACAAACAGAGCATACTCACCATGGCTTTCGTCTTGCGGGACAAATTTAATGAGATGAACGAAGCATACGCCAAAGTCCACACTTTAATTTCACATGGAAAACCTGTGCCACCCGACAACATTCCACACATTCAAACTTGCATTGCTAGGTACATGGAATTGTTCAGGTGTTCTTTCCCCAACAAAGTCATACCTAAACAACATTTTCTAGAGAAGCACTGCCTTCCCTGGATATAGAAATACGGGTTTGGTTTGGCACTACATGGTGAGCAAGGGGGCGAGCTCATTCACGCTTCTGTGGCCAAGCTAGAAAGACGGGCAGCAGCCATCAAAAACAAACAACATCAACTTCAAATCATCATCCAATCACAACATCTACAAACCTCCCCAGAACTCACAAGCATTTGCTCCACCAGTCAAACGAAGGAAGACAAAATCTTAATCTGTGATACCGGTACTATTTATTATTTCATTGTTATTAATTATTTGTGATACGTATGTGTTGGCGGGTTAAGTGCAAGCTTGATGCGACAGTGAGGAAAACGAAAAACGATTGTTCAAACTCAAATAACTCGGGACTGAATATTTTCGTACGGATGCGGTCAAGTGAGTTTTGGAATTTAACCTATTTCTCATGTTATATGATGATTTCATCACCTTAGATGGAGGCGATCATATTTATTTTCATATCTGAAATTTATTAACAATGTATTAATTTGTGAAAATACTGTTTAAGTTCGTGCCTGTATATCTCTATTACGCTGTTCAATACATTTTCATGATTTATTGTATACACTTACAATACATCGGAAAGTTATTGTGTGTTTTTGAAAGTATGGCTTGTGGACTTATTTCGGCGTGAGACTGCTTTGATTACCGATAAAAAACAGCCAGTTAAAAGCGCCAAGCGGGACCCGGGAAACCCCCCCTTGAATCGAGGTCACTGACCCAGTTAACGAGGTCGCGACCGGGTCAGGCCAAAAATAGCGTTGAGGCCGCTCGACTGGGTTCGGCAACTAGAATAGCGCCTCTTAACAGCCGTGCATGGCAAAAAGCTGCCATTTTGATGAGCCTTTATTTGTAGTTGTTGTGCAAGAACTGTAATTTAAGATTTGTAATTCATTGGATAGCTTAGGAACAAAAGATGTTGATGTATCACAGGAAGAGGTGTGATAACCGTATTCAAGGTTAGCAGTTGCTCAGTCATGTTTCAATCGTTTTTGTTCACATTTCCGTCAGCAAAGTTGAAAGAGAAAAGGAATACAATTTTCTAGGGAGATTTGAGTGTGTCCTTATCATGAAGTGGCTAAATTCTTGTTGAACACAAACATTCTTCCAACACCAACAAAATTATCTAAATTATTTCTGTCACATTTTGTAATGTGAATAAATCTCCCAAGGTCGCAAACTTGTTTCAGTTGGTTGAGGTTGGAGTACAGGAGTCAGGGTTTTCATGAATGGATATGTAACAATTCCCTTGGAAGTCTAAAAGAGTGAGGCCAGAAGCACTAGGAAAAAAAACGGGCATATATCAAGATACAGCCAGAGTGAATAAAAATCAGTTCAGATGATATAATACAATTTAATCTAGCACAACCAAGATAGTGAAGCAAGACTTCCCAGGTGATTCATAAGTAATGTTTTCTACATTTACCATAACAAATTTGTTTTGGTCAAGTGAGAAAGAATGAGGCCACCAAGGTATATTTCAAGAATTTGTTTTTGATTTTGATGCAGGCACTCCTTGTGTGGGGAACATTTCCTGTCTTGAATTGTTGTGTCTCAATATTCAAAAAAAAAAAAAAAATTGGGTAAAAAGAAAAGCATAACAACAACATTTACACTTATTTTTATTTAATTATGTTATGTTATTTGCATCATTATTTGCCAAAGACACCCCACACTATTAAGATAGATTGTATATAAAATTTGGGAAGTTGCCCCAGTATGCACCCCAAGCAAGGTGACCAGTTAATTTACCATACTTTGCATTATAAAGGTACAGCAAGTAAAGTATGCATGGTCCTGTCCCAAGTTTAAAGATTCTTTGCAAATATTTTAGAATTCTTGGCTCAGGATAGCAATATAAGCAGTGTAAACCTCCTCTGGGGAGATTGGTAAAGTATTTTATAACATGGTTAATAATAATTTTAAAAATGTCATATATGAAAATGAAGTGATAAACAAGTGAGCTCATAAGGTTTTTTTCCCAGCGTTGTTGAATCTCAGTGATGCCATTGATGCTCATTAAGTATTGCCGATGGTTGCTGTTAAGGAACTGTGGTAGTTTACACAGTAAGCTATAAATGAGCAGCAACACAGCTTAGTATTTTTTCTATTTGGCTTTGTAGTCAGACCACTGTCTCTTAACAACAGCCATTGCTCATAGTGTAATTTTTGCGTGATCACCCATTTTGTGAACAGTGATGATGGCAGAAAGATTTATACAAAATTTACACAAAGTTTGTGATAGCCAGTTGTGATCTTGTAATTTTTTGTTTGTTATTTTTATTTTGCCAAAGTATCAAGAAGATGTATTCATATTCTTAAAGGTAGGTTTATTAGACCTGGTGTCCAGCTTTTGATAATTTTCTGATTGGAAAATTTGTTGTGGCCAGCAGCATGTTTAGTCAGGATCATTCACTGATCTAGTGTTGTTAATGATAATAATACACAACATTTATATAACGCTTCATTCCGTTAACAACCAGGCTCTAAGTGCTTTACATTTACTAGCCAACCCCGCGCAAGATAACTCTTGCAAATTTTCCATGTGCCAAGCCCAGCCGTATATCTAGATCCAGGCTACATTAAAATGGCCTTTGGATTCAATGCAATGACTAATAGAACTTGCTGTTACACCACAATTTCATGTAGAAAGACACAGATGTGATAACACTGATTTTCAATCACTTTCAGTAAAGAGAGGTCAAGGACGAAATTTCCAATCATGCTTTTTGATTCTACTTGATGAAAATGCGTCTCCATTTTTGCGGCTCAAAAAAAAAAAAAAAAAAATCATAACCAAATAATATCAAAGATAATTTTTGTCTGTAGTGAATGTGTCCACATAACTCATCATCAAAAAGTAAGACAGTATACAAAATTTCATAATTTTTTATCACGTAGTCGCGAAGTTTTAGGTGATTACACGTCCACCGTTTAGCTCCATTGTTACATTTATTGCATATAATCCCACATACAATGCACAGGCATACTCAGGAAAAGAACAAAAAATGGACATTCAGAGTGTAGAAAGATTACTCTTCAGCTGATGTTTAAAAGTCAAAATTTTCAGTCTCTCTCAAAGAAAGAGGTAAAGAATTCCAAATCTGAGGCCCTTGAAAAGAAAAAGATTTTTCACCCATGGTCTTAAGGGACATCTTAGAAATTTTAAACTTTTTAGTGTCAGCAGATGATCTAAGATGCCATGATGGTACGTAGGGAGTCAAAAGATCGGTTAAATAAGCTGGTACGTTTTTGTACATACATATGTGACACAT
Source organism: Onchidella celtica (assembly GCA_963931925.1). Classification (NCBI taxonomy): domain Eukaryota; kingdom Metazoa; phylum Mollusca; class Gastropoda; order Systellommatophora; family Onchidiidae; genus Onchidella; species Onchidella celtica. The sequence continues at coordinate 15,567,836 of OZ007568.1, read as the reverse complement.
TGTAGCCAGCTTATACATTATTCGTTTCTCTGCTCTGCAATAGAGGTGATGCATGATCTCTTTTTCCTTTTCTTAAGGAGTGGTAAGCTGAAATGTAAAGTAAACATCAGCACAGATTTTGACCTGTTTATGTTCATTAATCTAGAAGTTCGGGAAGACTGGTAACTTGAAAGGAGAAAGTCCTATGATACATTAGTTGATCATTAAAGAGCATTCTTTCTGACCTTTGATGTTTTGTTAGGTGACAAACTGAAAGGAGTTTTGAATCTCACTACTACCATTCATCTTTAAGTTTTAGAAATCCATGTATGTTTAGGTAAGCCTGCCAGATCATTTGCCAACAATTGTTCTTCCTCATCTTAACAAAATGTGCACAGGCAAAATGAGATAAGAGTAAATGATGAGAGAAAAGTTGGGAAATTTTAAACTTCAAGATGGATTTTTTTGGCTGAATGTTATATTTTTTTAAGCAGATTTAATTAATTATGTATTGGCCCAGTTATTAGTGCCATTTAGATTTATGCCTCTGTGTTTGACTTAACATACTGCAATTAAAAGCAAAACTGAACTAGGAATGATATGATTCATGAAAATATTTTCTGATATTGGTCTTGCTGTTTTATACACAAAACTCCTGGAAGTAGGGGATCAATTAGGTTGAAACAAGATGTTTTGTCATAAATATGGTTCAGGGCTCATGATCGGTTAGTGATATCATTCTGGAAACTTGATAATTACATAATAGGCATTGTTATTCTAGCTTCTCATTTTTTAGAAGGTGAAAGTCTCATCTATGTTTGTACATCAGTTATAATAGCCCCCCTCCTTTCTTAATCTGTGATATGTACAAAATGTTTGTTGTTCATATCAGTGCTTGGACTTTTCTCAATCACTTTGTACTGATGGTCTTTGTTCTGTTTCCCCTCCTACTTTGTTTCGCACATTATCGCATGTTAAGTACCTTTACAATTTGGTTACTCTGCAGTCCACCATACAGCTGGTAGTGAAAATGTGACAGATTGATATTCAAACTGTTGCTGTATGTCCAGAGTGGACAGAATCCATCTTAATGCGCAAAAATTTTTTGTGTTTCTATCTCTTCTGTACAAAGAGGCTGCAGGCTCAACTGTGGCAGTAACTTTATCATTGATTGTTTGCGGCACATTTCCATGACAGTTGTGTTTGGTGAAGGACTGAGTGCAAAGTTTCATTTGTCTCTGAAAATGACTTGACAGTTGTGCACTACATATTTTCATGATGTGGAAAGAAGAATTTCTTCTGCTTATTTATTGGTGGAAATTTCAAATATACTTGCGGTAATAATAATTATATTGATTTGACACGACTAATGAATCGTAATAATATACAGTTTATTTGGATTTCTCAGTCTTACAAATAGCATTATATGTAATGGAGAATATCAGCACATTGAATAATGATTACATTTGCAATGCTGAATGCTGGTTGCCAGGATGAACTATTCTGGTGAGGCTGGCAGTGAAGAGTTAAAAAAAAAATCTGACAATTATTGAAGATATATAATTATGTTGATGCAGTGAAACAAACAATCCTTCTTGTCAAAATTTATTCACTTTCCAATCCCAGTTTTATTAATGTTTTGATCCATCTATATGACACTGATTTGGACTCAATCTGGCTAGTTTGAACATGCCAAATTTACATTTATTATTTGAAGGGGAAAACTTGAGTTATCTCATCAAACTCTGCTCACAAGGCTGATTTAGCTGCAATGTACGGGAACCATAAGATTCCTTGTCATTATGAGCAAAGCACTCCAAAGGGAGATTTTGACATGAAACCATGGGTGCAAATAATTTATTAATGTGGTCAGAAATTTGAGTTGGAGGTAAGAATTGGGGATTGAGATCAAGAAGGGATTGATAAATCTTAATACTCTCTCCTCTCTAGCAAGGGGATTGATATAAATTTTTTTCTGATTCAGAGTTGAGCATGTCAATGAGATTTTCTCAGACTGGTAAATGAATTCCATCACTACAAAATTACCAGGTACCGATATTTGACCTGCTCTGGACACTCAAGAAGTAGAGATCTTGTTCATTGCCAAACTGTCAGCTCCATAAGGCACTGAAGGAAAAGGATAGGTTAACAATCGCAAAGACCACGGAAGTTTCACTCAAAATGTCCTTTTTGATGATCGACTCGGAACAGTGCAAGAACTGTTCTCACAGTGGTGAAGGTTTCTCGTGTGATGATATTCTTTTGTCAAGGTACTTGAGATTTGCTCACAAATGGTGAAGGCAAAATAGTTATTTTTTAATATTGTAACATAGTGTGTGCAATCATTCTTTCTCTTTTTGTGCAACTGAAGCATGCATAAGACAATGTTTAATTAACATGCAAGAACTCTTATATAAAATGAGCACAAAAAAAAAAATTGTATAAACTTAACTACTCTAAGTTGTCTTTAGTTTTTGTATGCAATGTCCATGCTGTATATTTGATTTTGCATAGAAGTGTATTATGTACTAAACAAAGACAGTGGGGAAGGGTTAAACCGAAAATGGCTAAAGTGAAAATAGCGGTAAACCGAAGGAAAGTAGGAATCCCCAATTGCTGGGTTCAGTGGCCGGTCCACTATGATTTGCCATGGGCCAAGTCAAGTTACTGTGCCACCCCCCCCCCCCCCCCCCCAAAAAAAACAACCCGAGCAGAGCATGCTTTGTTCTGCCTGGCATTATAGGCCTACAGGGGTAGGGGGAGAGGGAGGGAGGCCTATAACCTCGCGGGTCTGAAATCAGACGGCAGCAGTCAAGACGTTTGGATCATCGCGGGGGTGACCTTCTGTGTAAAATGTAGAACATCAGAAGGACAATACAAGTGACCGCACAAAGCTTATTTCACAGCATCGTGTGTGGTAATGGTAACGAGAATAGCAGGACTGCAGTTCTGTACTGTCAGTTCATGCTCATATCTCTCTACTCTGAGAGTTACTTCAAATTTGCCCACGAGCAATCGCCTGTCCTCTTTCTCAATCAAAAACACAGTGCAGCGAGGATACGGGAAGTCTCTTTTGCCTTGCACTTGAATTAATTTGTCCTCTTTGATAGTTACTTGGGCTACCTCTCTTGAAACTGGCGTTTTTCAAGCCTCTTATCGCTAAACTTAAAAACTCTTTCTAAACCGAAAACAAACCAGTAGTCCGCCAATTTTGGTTTAACTGTTGTCTACTGTCTTTTTTTTTTTTTTTTTTAGTTAAGTGGGTTCAAAAAGAACAAGGATTTTTATTCCAAGAATGTTTAGTTGAAATCAAATACACTGTACTGAAATTCTTAGGTAAATGTCACATCTCAAAAGCTCAAGATCAGGAATGTGTTTGAAAATTTTGCAGCATAGGCATGAATTACTTCTCCTTTTAAAGATTCAAGTAAGAATAATAAAAGTAAAATGATGATCTTTTAGACTCTTATTGCTTCATTATCCTTTTCCATAATTTGGTTCTTGTTTTGTTTGTTTTTAGTTTCCTTTGACGTCTATTGTTGTTTTGACGCTCAGTTTATGTGAAAAACGAAAGATAAATCTTTTCAGGTCAACACACTATTACTTCCAATACCGAAGTCCTTTCTGAATGACCATTGTCAAAGTAAACTTACAATGCTTCTAGTAAAAGACACAAAATAGAATACTGGTACATACTGCTATTGACTAATATGTAAGTGTTACAATTGTCTCACATAGATCACGGCACTTCTATGTACCCATTCTACTAAGTGTGCGTTTTACATACGATGAAGTGAATTTACTTAGATGTATAAAACCTCATTTTTGTGATGAAAAATAATACTTAGAGTTAATTAATTAATCACATCCCTTACGTATGGTATCCATGTGCAACTTTGGCCATTCGGCAACTTTTGGACAAGCATGACACAAAAAAGTTGCATAAACTGCAAATTTTATTTGTAAATATATGTTGTTTGACACTGAAATTTTTTTTTTTTTTTTTATCCTGCTCTTCATTATCATCCTTTTACATGACCTTTTTTAAAGTGAATAAAATTTCTTATGAATGACCTCTCAAGTTGAAATTGTGTGTATTCTAAATTTTTGTGCCTGGGTTTGTTCCTGATGAGCAAGGGAGAAAAACCACCTTATAGACTACAAACAGAGGGGCAGAACAAAAGTTTTCCACCTGAATATGAATGAATAGGGATTGAGCTTTGAAACTTACTGTGGATTCACGCCAACTTCTTACTCGTGTGCATGCAAATTTTTGGAAATTTCCATTCACTAGACTTGGGGATAGAGCACTCGAAGTGAAAGAAGGTGTTGATCTTCTGCAAATTAAGCATCAAAATGGAGAAAATTGAGCTCAGGGCAGTTATAAAGTTTTTATTCTTGCAAGGTAAGCAGCCGCAGGACTCGTGGAGATGCAAGCAGTTTATGGAAATGTCTCTCTTTCATATGATATGATAAAATATTAATGTAAGAAATTCAAATGTGGAGTAATGCCCATAGAAGAAGGTCACCATGATGGACGGCCAGTGACAGCAGTGACAGAGGAGAATGTTCTGAAAATCAAAGGGGTTGTTGTTTCTGATAGACATATGACAATTCAGCAGCTAAGTAAGAAAACTGGGCTCAACTGAAAGAATCTTGAGTGACCACTTGAATATGACAAAGGTGTCTGCAAAATGGGTTCCTCATTTTCTGTCTCTGTCCCAGACAGTGCAAAGAAGGGAATGTTATTGTTACCAAGACTTGCTTCAATTGTGTGAGCAAAACCAAACTGAGTTTTCTGAAAGACCTATATCCATGGATGAAATTTGGGTTCATCACTATGACACAGAGTCAAAGTCTCCTTCAATGCAGTTGAAATCACCTTCATCACCAACACCAAAGAAAGCAAAGGTGCAGCCCTCAAGTGGAAAAATAATGTCCATTTTTTTGGGACCATGAAGGGATAATAATGACAAACTATCTTGAAAATGGGCACATAATCCCTGGAGACCATTATTCCAATCAACTGAAAAACTTGAGGCAAGCAAGTTAAAAAAAAAATGCAGAGGAAAGCTATGAAATGGTGTGTTGCTGCTTCATGACAATGCGCCAGCGCATACTTCAAGGAAAGCAGCAAAAACAGCAAGATTTGTGGCTTGGAAATTTTACCACTTCCACCTTATTTGCCAGATCTGGCTTCATCAGAATTGTTTCAGACAGGGAGGGGGATCATCTGTTCTCAAAGTCATCCGTTGGTGGCAGAAGCGAGGGGCTGTGCAGGGCGACTATATTATTATAGAGAAAGACTAAGGTGTGTGCAAAATGTCAACCCTCAATCTCTATTCATTCATATTCAGGTGGAAAACTTTTGGTTTCCCCCCTCATGTATGTAAATGTTGTTACACACAAACTTCAAATGAGTGTCACATGATTATCTTGGGTCTTTACAATCACAATAGCATCCATTGTCACCCCCAAAATACATGACTGTATACATACATATCGGTAAAGTTGCACAATGAGAAACAAGCAGTGTTCTCCTTTCAATGGACAGGCGTTCAAGTCAATGCAAAGGTAGAAAAATCTAGACCTCTCCCCCCTGTTTTTGTTTTTCAAGAGATCACTTTTTTCCCCAGTGAAGTTCAACTATAGTGTACTGTAAATTTATGCATTTCATTACCCTGTGGTTACAGCAGATTTTGTGCAATTATTTATCAACCTTTCTGCATCAGAATGGATTTTTTTTTTTTTTCCTTTTGAATCATTTCACTTTTCAGAACATAATCCACACACTTTCCTCACACCTTCAGACATGCTACATTCATAAAAATTTGAATGTATTGTTTTTCCTCTTCCTTGTACAAACATGCCACTGCTTGATTGCTGAACTGTTCCATTATTCAATCTCAGTCAATTTCTCTCTCTCTACTATCATCCCTTTTAGAAACAGAAATGACAGGAAAAGCAATCTCCACAATCACAGGTATATTTATTTGTTCATTATGTTCACAAGGAAACAACACTGTTCAAAGGAATCACAATCATACTGATGTCACTTAACAACATAGAGTACACAAGACAATGGCTTTGATGACAGTGATGAAAATGATGTTGATGCTGAGGAAGTCACATACAAATTAGCAATACAGCATCAAGCATTTGTGACATATCATCTTACATTTGATGAAATGAGATGTCAAGCAGAAATGCCCTCATGTAATAATATTTTACAATTAAGATTATCTACTCGCACATCAGCTTTGAATTTAATCTGGGTTATTTCTCGTTTTTCTCGATAAAACAATTGTTTACATTATAAACCGTATCTGAAATCATTCCGTCGAGGGAGAACCTGAATTACTGATGTTATTATACATCCGGACTGCCAAAGCTACACAAAGCAATAACAGCATGAACATTTTCTCAATCCAATTCTCAATTCTCTAGAATAATTATCAGTTTTCATTAGAGCAAAGCTCAAGTTTTCGGCAATTAAAGCTGGGCATTCTTCTTTCTCTCGCCTATCTCATGAAAGGATCCTCTCTAACTCATTATTCAGTATGTCACAAGTAGGCCTATGAAATTACTTGAAAAAAAAAAATACATCCCAGTAACTACTAGTGGCTTGAAAGCAATGTCTCATAATCTTCCTTCTTTAGTGTCATGATGGTCCAGTCAAGATAAATCGGACCCCACCTACTGAGAGCATAAAGAATCCGGAAAAATTCTTGACTGAATGCCCGTGTGAGAGCTTGAAACCCTCATCAATAATCAGACTGTTATGAGGTTACTTGAGGGTACTGAGATTGAGTCACAATGTGTGATGGTTGACTAAGTATCTTCCAGAGATGCTGTATACCCACCCCCTCTAAATGATAAAATAGTCTAATAGATTCAACCTCATGACAAATGAAAGAAAAGAATTCTGTAACAAAAACAGTGAAAAGATGTGCCATGGTACAGCAGCTGTCAGCACTGGAGAAATGAACTGTGTTGTCATGGAGGAAAGGTGAGCCAAACCCAAAAGTTATTCAAAAATATCTTGCTATTGAGATCCTGGCTGGATTGCTTTTTACTTAACATGATTATAAATCCTAACTGTACCGTGGAAGTTCTATCCCTCAAAAAAAAATCAAAACCAAAGCAACCTTAATGTTTCATACTGGGCCATCTTTACATTTCAGCTGAATTTTAAATATCATATTTAAACCCAGGGTACAACACACTGAAATGAATGTAAATGTAAGATGGTTGATGAATATAGTGTTACATAAATATGACAGTCATGGCAATCTACGATCCCTATGAATTTATTGCATCAACAAATAAATTTCTCAAAATTCCCTCACCTTCTAAGGAAAAAAAACAACTGTCCGCTAGAGTAAAAAAAAACAACAAAAAACTACAGTGCTTACTGTAATTCTATCTCCATCGAACTGATAAAAATGTCAAACATGCAGCAACAACTTCTGATTTTTGAAGATAATCTTGAACAAGTCCCTGTTGTGTGTTCCAGTTCTTGACCTTCCTTGAATGCTGTGTGTGCATAGATCATAGATGGTACGTCCCGCCTTCCAGTCCAGCCGCTGTGTATATAATATATACATGTACTTGTATTTCTGTTACTCTGCCCCATTTTACCAGCTGTGTTCCCAGTCACCTTCCTTGAATGCTGTGTGTGCATAGATCATAGATGGTACGTCCCGCCTTCCAGTCCAGCCGCTGTGTATATAATATATACATGTACTTGTATTTCTGTTACTCTGCCCCATTTTACCAGCTGTGTTCCCAGTCACTGCCTGTCTGTTGAGTCTATTTCAATCATGAACGTTTCTTTAAAATCTGGATCAATAACTGCTCCTATTGCATGCACAAACATAAACACGAAGGAATCTTCAATGCTTTACACACCTACACAGACAATGAGTCTCAAGAAATATCTGAGAGACTCTCTACCATCAATCATCAAATAAATAAACCAAAAGATACTATTCAGACCACAATGTTTGGCATATGAACAGTAAATAAAAACCACAGTTCATGACAAATCAGTTGGCACATTCAGTTGAGACTTTTTGGACACACACATGTATTTGATGCAATTACTGTACACCTCAATAAAATCAGGAGTGCAGGGGTGTCCATATTCTTCCACAAGGCTGTCAAAGAAAAAGTCCACTTGCACAAATATTGAGTTCATATCCCATCTATTGTTTCTTGAGTGTTGGCTTATAGCACAACACCCTCACAACTGCCTCCCTGCACTAAGCACATGTTGTAAATGAAGCCCAACTCCAAGATTCAGCACATTTGTTGGTGCACTTAACATGATCAACGAGGTGAGTTCTGACGACCAAAGTCAAGAAGGGCTATTGTTCATATAAAAGATATCTTTTGTCACAGCACAGACATTTTGCCAAATCATCACCAATTTTTCCATTTATTTTCTATGAAAGTGTGAAAACTGGATTTTAATGCCCCTCGCTAAGCTCTACACTGAAAGGTCCACAATGGCTGAGGAAAAGACTTCACCGTATGCTTTTCATCATAATGTTGAATGCCACCATCACAACATAACTAAATATTCTGTTTTTGGTTCATTTTGTTAGTAGTTTCATAAACAATCCATCAAAATTCAAATATAAAGACACCCAAGTACAACACAAAATCTATTACTATATCACATTACTTTTGATGAGCTTTCAAAATCTTAAATTTTTTGTTAGTATATTTTATCTTTTTTTAAAAAAATACATTACGAACAAAACAATGCGTAGATATACAATAAAACAAAAGTAAATAATCCCATCACTTAATGCAAAACGACAGAGAAAAACTGTTCCAAAACCATTGACATGACAAAAAAACAAGCTGCTTTCTCAAATACATGCATGTTTATGTAAGTACCATTAAAAGTTGACTCTAGTTTTCAAGCTGGACAAACCAGCACTTTTCATTTCACAAAAAAGATACACAAAATGACATGAGATTCGACAAATTTCCATGGAAGAAATGCCAATTACTAAGACAAATCACCTGTTCAGGAGGTTGTAACAGATCACAGGTTTAAAACAGTGTTGAAGATTTACCTGATCTTGTCTTTCATTCAGGGAAAAATTCATTGATTCTTTGATGCCCTTGGGCTTCGATAACAATACCAAACTTCTCTCTCAGATGTTTGGACTAGCTGCTCTAGTCTAACTTTTGAAATACACTTCGCTCAAATTGTAGTTTTCAGTGTTCTGAAAAGATGACAAACTTTGGTCATAATCCCCTAGGGTTTTTGGCTGTCTTTCTCCATGAACTAGCGAAAATGTTCACCTCTACTTCCTCTTTCACAAGCCATGTGTGTTACCTATGTAAGTTAAGGATTCTCTTCTGTATCCAGTGTTAAAAATTCTTTGAAAGAAAATCAAAACAAAAGTCCACTGAAACATAAGATGAAGGATTTGTCACACATAAAGTTACATCAGTCATATTAGTTGAACATATATATGGTTTATAGATGCAACAGGATTTGAATTGATAAATAAATTTATATATACATTCATTTTACAGAAATAAAAATTTTAATGAGAAACCAAAAGAACAGTAATTTACCATAGAATTATTTTTAAATATACTGTACATCATACAAATCAAGACAACTGGAATAACTGATCAGATAGTGACACTTCTTGTCTCTGGCATTCAAAAAGAATTTATGCCATAGAACAAAAAGTTATAAAAGTATTGTTTTCTTATCAAATAACACTTGAGACAGACTAAAAGTCATGGTGAATTACTAGATAAAGAGATCTTTTGTTTGTTCCACATCAGGGGTCCCCAAACAATCCGGGGATTTCGTAAACACTTCACGGGTTGATTGCAGGTCTAAGCTTTAGGGTTTGAAAGCTGGCGATGATGAAATATAAATGTCTCTTGTGGTTTGAGCGTCTGGGTTCAAACTTTACAATATTATTAAAGAAACTTAACATGAATATTGTGGCTCAATTTTACGTCTTTGGAAGTGTTCATGTGGGAACGTAAAGTTTTGTTTAGATGTTTTTAGCTCACTTTATTTCAAAATTTCAAACTTCCTAAAAACTTGCATCTTATATAATACTTCATGTATAACATTTATTTGTGGGTGGATGAACACCCGAGATCCATAACAGGGTTACTGACACTGCAAAAAGTTTGGGGACTCCTTTATTCGATGAAAAACATCTGAAAAGATACCTGGCATTCACGATTTTAAATACAAAGAACACTCTGATTTCAAGGACTATTTGGCTTGATAATGCCATTTCTCTTTCACACCAAATTCTTACTCATTCCTATAGTAATTCACTGATTAATGGAGTGTAGAGAAACTCTGACTTACTATCAATCATGTTTTTCTAGTTATTGATGATTATGTGCACGTTCACATTAGAAGGTAAATTAAAAAAATTAAAAATATTTCCTCTTCATGGGAACATGGTCTACAATATCCAAACGTAAATTAAATTTCCGCAATCTTCTACACTTTATCTGCTAGAGTCTAAAACACATTTTTCAGTGTAAACTGAAATACATTTGGCAACAATTCATGAGACAAAAAAAAAACAACAACAACCAAAAACCAACAACAGCACAGTTGAAGCATAGCTCACAACAGACTGCTGTTATAAATTAATTCAAAATTCTGTCCAAAAGATTTCAGAAGTTCCACCAACAATAAAAACAGAAAAAGTAATGCTAAACTGCACTGTCTCAGTCAAGTCCTGCTTGTTATATATGTACAAAATCAAGGTGGCCAAATCTCCCTCATTACTCACAAAGCACTATCACTGCAGGGAAATAACATTTAAAAATACTTCTCTGCTAAACCACCTTGTCTGAAAGTCTGTGCAATTTTCATTATCACCTAATGGTCACACTACACTGATATATTTGATCTTATTTCAATATTTACGATAAAATATCATATTCATTTGACACACGCTCATGAAGTAGCGGTTACAACGATGAAATGACACAATGAATGCTATATAAATATTCTAAATATGGTTCTTAAGGATGTCTAATATCTTCAATGTTAGAGCATGAAAAGCAACTGGTGAGTACTGTTTGATGTAACATGACTGGAATCATGGAAGATATGAGTTACGTTCTTTTATATCTTATTTCAGGGCAAATGAAAAACAGAATGGGGTGAAAAAAACAACATCCATATCAGCTCCCTTTAAAGATCTTTTTTTTTCTTCCTCAAATAATCTGAAGTGTTTCTTACCGAGTACAAAGACAGTGATAGCTTGTGGCTATTTTTCTCATGAAAATTTGGATAACTCAGTGACTGGAAAAGCGGTTGTAACTGCCACGTCCACATATTTGTCCCACTGAAAATCTCTACACTGTAAAGAGAGTTAGTATTCTGGTGAATCTTGGCATTTTGTACTGGCACAACAATTACACTACTGAACCAGGCAGTTTTGAAAGTCCAGTGAAGGAAAACCATAACATGTGAACAATTACCATAGTTTGTTTAGTCTGATGTGGTCTGACACAATGAGATCATGGTAAGAAAAATTCAAGCAGGATTGAGAGTGGCGGCAGAGACAGAACCTTACTTTTCTGATCCAGCATTCAGAGGCAGCAAGAAATTTACAGTCGAAGTTCATAAATTTTGAAACCAACTGATTCAAAATCACAAAACCAAAATCAATGGGCACATCACTTGTTTCCTGTCACTGAGTTAGACATAAGTAATATCTGAATACTGTTGTTTATTCTGCACGTGAGTTCAACTTCAATCACTAGGCCAGCAGGCTGACTTTATTCATACAATTTTAACAACAATTCAGACATGCATGACTTACTGGTATGTACACTGTTCATTGACATGGGGCTATTGACACATTATAAACATGCATTATATATATACTGATTTTATACACTTTAGTATGCCATTGAAATTCAAAGAAACATATGATAGCTGACTGTAGGCAAAAAAAAATAAAGTGAAATGATTTTACTGAATGGAAAGGTAAAGAACAAAAACATGAAAACTATGATTACTTATCAGAATAGAGATGATAATGGCAAAACAAGAACACAATTCAAATACTTTAAGTAAGATTCTCAAACAAACAGTTAATAAACTTTATAAAATAAATTTCAATTGTTCAGATATTATGTTTCCTGGCAGTAATGTTGGTATAGGAGAAAGAGGTTCCAATGCAGCAGTTCACCAAGTTATTTCAATCACCCATATTGGTAGAACAAACAAGAATAGTATTTCCAAAATTGGAATTTATTCAACTTTTTAACTTATTGAGGGAAGTAAAGATTACACTGACTTCATTAGTACCAGATTTAAATAAAACATTCAAAAAATTATAGTAATAAGCCAAAACTAATCTGATGTTTGGTGGGAGTTTTCTAAGTCACTATGCTAAGATATGCCATAATGCTACAGCAAACTATAAGACATGAGCTGTGTCTTTAACAAAACTCAGCCACAATGTTGTTCATTCAAGCAGATCTGAGAGTCTCTAGTAACTTTGATGAAATGTATTGACCAAAGCAGTTTCCACCATTTGGACAGCTGAGCAAGACTCAATATTAAGCATATTTCACACCATGTTACTGATTGAGAGCATTTTCCAAAGGATCTGAACCTAAAATGCCAAACCATTACAAGATCTTAGATGTCAAAGAAATTTACACAGCTTACCCATCATTCATGCTGACAGAGTATATATATCACTCATTCAAACCACTTCAACAAGATGGAGACCTCAAAGTGTAAATCTGGAAATTCAATTATGTCATGGTTTCTAGAGTATGACAAATGCTTTTTGAAAGGACAGACAGGTTCTTGACAATTTCCACAACCAAATGGTAATTTTGTCTCTGGTTATCAAAAGTAGAATGTATTCTCAGTCTTAGCATTTATGAACTCTGTGCTGACCAGTGGTCAGTCATAATGAAACAGAAGAGCATTAAAGTAATTGTGGTCCTTTCAGAATACTGCTTTGAAACTGAACTTGCACCCTGTAAGCATACCACATACTAGAAGAGCTGACATCTGGTGTTTGAAAACAATAAGCATAATGGAATCTGTAACATCCATTTGGCTTACCTAATATATTGTTATTCTCAAGATAGCACAAGTCTTCATGCTGCACTAGATTCTGAAGAAGTCTGTCTGGGTTGTTCTGATTTCAAAATCAAGACTAGTGACTGTTTTTTAAATTCACAGTTTTAAATCTAGAACAAATACAGTTTTGTGTGGCATGTAAACATTAACGGAAAGCAGAACTTAATTGAAACTAAGAGCATCAGTTTCTCAGAAAACTGGATGGTTTAAATAACAATGAAATAATAAATGTTCTGTTGTCATTTAAGAATACACTAACTATCTAAGCTCATTCTAATAGTACCTTAATCTGTGGCACTCTTCACATATATGGAGCAATCCTTAACAGTACAAAAAAAAGAAATGACCAGTGATATCCACTGCTATAAACTTTTCCTCCAGCTAGAACTCCACTACAACAAAGCTTGGTCATTTTCTTAATTCATCAATAAAATGTCAAGCATAAAATATTCTAGATAAAACTGATGAATATAAATATTTAGTTTAGAACAAAACAATCATTTGATAAATGTCATTCAAAAAGCTGGTTACTTCATGCTTCATGCCAAGATCAAAAGACAGAGCAGAACATTAGCATCTCTTGCCTCTTCCAAGCTGTTAAAAGTTGATGACAATGATATGCACTTTTTTTTTTAATACAATGATTACAATGAACAGCCCAATATTAGATCCACCAACACAAAAATGAGACTAGAGCAATATCACGTGCTAAAAGACAGTTCTGCCTGTGCAGAATATGACAAAATTAATATCAAAACCAATCACAACAAACAAAACTGTAGTATGACAACAACGTAAGAACAAAACAGTGAAGTAAATATGCAGGGATTTTCCAAAGTTGACAAATGATAAATCTAGAAACAAAAATTCGGGCTGGTCAGGTCCTTAGTTTAAAATTTTGGCAAAGAGATGCACATAATACAGAAAACATAGAGGCAGAATAAACGTTTTTGATAATCTGACAGAAAATCTTGGAATGTTCAAAAAGCCATATGTATATATACTTAGGAGATATCTATTCTGACACTTTATGAAATCATTATCAGCTGCAAAAAGTAGTAATGATGAAGTGTATAATGAAGGAATGCAAAATCCTGGAAATACTGAGAGTTAAATCAATGACAAAATTATGAACTTATCTTTTCAGGCCCTGAAGTAAATAAGGCAACAAAATTACATTTTTAAAACTTTTTTTCACCTGATGACCAAAACAAAATTATACAGATATCCAAAATAATGTGATGAATGTAAGCCACCAAATAAAGATTTATAACTTGTAACTGACATGTGATTGCTCCAGTGCCTTATGAAATGACTTTGCATAAAATAGACATTCATGCTGATGTTCATTATAATTTAATGAAGTTTTGTGAACATATATCTCAATGCACCAGTTTAATGATGCACGAAATGATTGGATGATTTTTCTAAATGAATTAAACTACAGTTTTTGTAGTATGACTATGAGGTCCATCTTTTGTTGTGTACATAATCTGCAATATCTATTGGTGGTTTAATTAAGTAGCAGTTAGGATGCAATTCAACTCAGTAACATAAACAAGATGACAAGAGAGATTGTAAGCACGAGTCAGTGACAAATAGGCAGGATAGGGCAATAACAACAACAAAAGCAGTGAATGCATACATGTATGATCATCCTCTGTACATAAAATGGCAAATGGGACTTCCAGGTGAACATTTTCAGTAGGGCTTAGTCTGTGGATCCAGCACTGTGATGGCAATTAGAATTTAGGTCAAGAGATTTCAGTCAGTAAAATTTAACACACACACAAAAAAAAATGTAAATAGTCATTGCACGCTTGTAAACTGTTGCTGATAGAGAGGTTGGAAAATGTGGTGTTTGGCAGATCACACTATAAAAAAAATGGTTGACAGGGAGAGGATGTGTTCATTTTCAAAGTCCAGACATATCTATGGGATTAAATTCTACACTGGTTTTCTTTGTTTTTGTTTCACTTTTACACATGCAGGATTGGCTGGCTAACTGCTCCATCAAATTTGGCAGGACCTTTCCTATCTCTTCATGGAGAACAATTTGAATTTGGTGAAACAGTTTTTGATGCGGTAAACTGAATAAATTTCATCAATTTCACACTATGATGCCAAAATCCCATAAAACTTTAATTATTCGTATGAATACCATCCTGATACCCTGTCAGAACGCGTGTGCTGAAAGTAATATTTCTATCTTCCTTGTGATATGTCTTAGCATCATCAATGACCCCTAAACTGGACGATGATCACAAAATATATTCACAGAAATGTACCTGGTATGTATTTGATTCATGCTGCTACCTGATATGTGACATGCTGATTTATGAAACTTGAATCTTACATTTTGATTCTAAGGTACCAATATAACAAGCTGAAGTTTTTGCAGAATCTGATGCTCTAGTTGTGTGATAAGTAATTATGAAACACACATAAGCCAAAATCAACAAACTGTTCAGCACAAACAAAATTTTTTCCATTTGAATTTGTACTAATTCTATGAACGCGTTATGTTGTAAGTTTCTGTAGTAACTGCCTAGATATCCTGGAACAGATCACAGACCACACACAGGGACAGGGTCAAAGGGATATGTGTTGGGTATGACAGGATATGAAGTGGTGGCAATTTACTGCTGCAAAAGCCAGGTGATAAATGGTCAAACCATTCAATACCAACATGTTTCATCAACTGAGAAATGAACATGTACTACAACTACACAGAATTACTTTTTACATGTCATGCTAGTCACTATGCCACATACACGAAACAATGACATCTCTTTAAATGATCACTGCACATTTGGTAGACAGATCTACATGACATGGTGATGGTTTAATTTTACAGCAAAGTAATTACAACTGAATACAATGTCATGAGTCATGAGCTTTTTCTTTGTGATCATGCCTTCATGCCAAAGAAAAAAAAAATTGAAAGAAAAAAAAAAAGATAACATGAAACAGAAAATAAAATATTCAGTTAAAATTTTTCCCCACTGATACAATTCAATTCAGCAAAATCAAAGTAAATAATTACAACTTGATATGATGAAGCTTTCAACTTAAATAGAAAACAAAGGTTTGTTCGAGTACAATTACAAACTTAATTTCCTAGGTGGGAAAAATAAGATTAGAACATTCCACTGGAAGAACAAACTGATTTGCACTGACAATATTACTACTGATCATAATCTTTCTCTCCTACTTGTGCCATTTTAAAGCAACAAATATGAACTTTCGTATGTTTTTTTAAAACTGATTTTAATACAGGTCATATAATAATTTGTTTACCAGTGTAGTTTTTTGTACTTTCAATACTTAATCTAGACACAAAGTCTAATAAACATAAGTTTTTTAGGATGTGACCATTCTGTTTTTGACAAATATCATTGCGGTTCAAGATATATGCAGTTCATGTGGCTTGCACTGTTTAGTTTGGTCCCAGGACTGACACATTTTTTAAATTTTCACATAGCATAATCTTGTGAAGTACAAGTAATCATTTATGTTGTAGAATACACTAGTCAAAGCTTACAGCTAAGTTAGATCATAGAAAACTGAAACAAGAAGCTGACAAGTCACATCACAAGTGAGCAGATGGTTTGTCTTCAGGCAATCAGGAAGCGGTGGGTGAGACTGTGAGAATCAAAACAAGCTCATACACAAGAACTGACCACATGTGACAAAAACTGAGATTTCCATTAGGTTAAAAACATATCTCACGATGCCTCAAATGTGCCGCAATAGTTATGTAAAAATTACCAAAAAAAATTTTTTTTAAATTAAGTATTGTGTCCCTTTGTTCAGACATATAAAGTAAAGTAACTAAAATATAACATGAGGCAGTTGTTCTCTTTTGGGTAAATAATTCAGTGCAGCAGGCAGGACAAAAAAATCAAAAACGAAACATCCAAAGAGGGGGTTGACAAGTCACCTTTGACTTACGCATATCTTCTGCAGCTCAGAAAAACTTTGAATGTTAAAAATCTGAATCAGAGTCCCTGAAAGCAACATATGTTTACAAACAGTTATGTACATGGCAACCAAATATGAATGACAATAGAAGTAATTCTAGGCTTAATGTCTACACATCAAGGGTGTGAATGTTCCTCAAGAGAGGAGGACAAAAAACTATGTCTGGGAATGGAATGCAACCATGAGCATGCATGACAAATGGGACTGAGGATGAATACTGGCATTGTGTGTGGATGCCCTAATCTTGCAGCTATCACAACACATTTATGGGAGTACACAAGCCTGGATGAACAGGTCTCATGGCACCATTCTTATACCATTATAGTGTAATTAACTTTTCAAGTGTCTCAGCTCACAGGCCCAAACTATTTAAAATTTTTCTTGAATAACTTCATAAGCCACCCACTAATTTTCATAAATTGTTCTCTGAATGTTCCCAATTTCTCACTCTTCTGGCCAGTGTATGGAATCAAACTCACTTTTTTGGTTCAACCCCACAACATGCAATTGTGCCCAGCAAAATGTCAGTTTATCAATTGAAAAACAGTTCAGTATACAAAGCTTCCTTGTGGCCACTACAAATTAAGGTACAAAAACAGCTGCATAAATGACCATTGGGTTGGCAAATTCTTGCAGAAACTTATACTGGGCAACAAAACATTAAAAAGTTCTGCCAAGAGAATAAATGAGGAATGATATCATTAGAACAAAGGTGCCTGTTGTATTGGGAATTTCTATGACAAGTCACATCACTGATTGCTGCAAGACTCTAATATGTAAGTGTTAGTGACGTGTGGCTTGTGATAGTTTTGCATTAAATGGTGATGTGCTGTTTGTCTAGGTAAGTCTGAGATACCGCATGGTCATGTCATTGCATTCACAAGATATCATAAGCATACCTAAGAAATTTTAATGTTCGGCTCCACCCATGAAACTGTTGAAGTTGATTTGAAAGTAATATCTGGCATTTACAATAAACATATTTATCAAGGCATATGCCTTGAGTCAGAATATTATATATTACGCCTTTTCGCACAACCATAAGTTTTTTCAACATTGAAATCATCCAGAATCATAACATTTGATTTAAATTAATATACACATCATTCATCCACTATACACAATAATAAACTTTATGGTTGATGAAATCCCTGCTTTATAAAGCTTCCATTGTTGTCTCATATGAATATATGAGTGATTATCTGCAAGTCCCATACAAAATGATACTTCAAAGTGGAGCTGAAAGCAAATCTGCATCAGACACCTGACTATTTCTGAAATGTTCTTCATTTGGTCCCTGTCAAAACATAAAGGTATGTTATATTCAGTTCCAGATTACTACCTGCCCCTCCCCATGGAACAGTAACAACATCAACGAGAACAACAATGACAGGACAGAGACTGAACAGTGACAAAACATGTAAGATATTACTGAAACTCGTCATCAGAGTTGAGCAGGGTAGTTTTCTCATTGAATCGGCCTTTCTTAGCTTGTGCACCAGCCTGCTGGGCTCCAGCAGGGGCATTGCCCTGAGCCTGTGGTCCCGGCTTCTGCTGCTGGGTGCCAGCCCCACCTCCAGTGCTAGATGCAGCAGATGCAGGTGAGGTGGCTGGTGGATTGCCATTGGAGACCGGCCGTTGTTGGTACTGATAGTGGTCAGTGCTCCAGGGTCCATCTTGATGATCATCTTCTTGCTTCAGGCCTTGTTGGGTGTATTGTTGGTATTGGGGATGGAAATTGTGTATGGCATCCTGGAAACAAAGATTGCACAAATATGCAAAGCTATAATACAACAGGATATAGTTACTTACTCACATCATGTAAAACCTGATACTATTTCAAACACTGCAACATTTCAAATGCTCCATCTGCATTTAGACATAATGCAAAGACTTTCCTTGGACTAAATCCAATAGCTGCCCAAGTGTTATTAATGAAATTAACTGAATTTTCCACTGATTTATTACTTACTTGAAAGCTTCCATTATTTCTGTGCCAGGTAAATTGACATCAAGCCTAATACGACTAAACTCTCAAGATTGTGCCTCAAAGGAAAGTATTAGATGTCAATCTAAAGAAATATGTGCACAGTACATTATCCAATTACCAGCTGTGATTTGTGAAATTGGCATGCTCCCTTTTAATATTGCCCTCTTTCATATATCATGATGCTAAATAGAGTGCCACAATTTCATTTTGCAAATTACACAAAGGGGCTGACATATCTGTATCATTTACCTCATAGGCAAAAAAAGTTATATATAAGAAGCAACCAAATCTAGTGACTAACCTGCATGATATCTCTGGGGTTCATCGTTTCCTTCAAACTACTGGAAATAGACTGCAGAGACACTGTTCTCCCATGAGTACTGGTGGGACCAGTGCTGTAAACACTGTGAGGGAACGCAAAACGCAGAGCAACAGATGCCATGAACATTTCCAGACAGATGAAAAAGTTTTGCCAGCCAGCAGACACGGTACC
Organism: Onchidella celtica; assembly: GCA_963931925.1. Lineage (NCBI taxonomy): Eukaryota > Metazoa > Mollusca > Gastropoda > Systellommatophora > Onchidiidae > Onchidella > Onchidella celtica. The sequence continues at coordinate 15,548,264 of OZ007568.1, read as the reverse complement.
AACACCCACTCTCTGAGTGCTATTGTGGGAGTAGATGGAGTCAATTACCTTAGCCTTCTCAAGGATAGCCAGAACTACACCTGTGTGAAAAACAAACAACTGCAAATAAACAAAACTGTTTTCTTAAGGCAGTGGTTTATATTAATTTCCAGGTCTGCAATTTCCACTCAAGCACATGATTGGACTTAAAACTTATTCCAGCATGAGTTTTCTAGTAGTAAAATAGTCACAGCAGGTCACAATTGTTATTTATTTACCACGCTGGAAAGTATAGTAAATTGGTGTTGAAACTCAAACTTGTTTTAACGGTTGGTCAGAAAGTGTTAGACAGATACAGATATTGTGCTGAACCACATTAAATCCTCTTACTTTAATGGGAGTTCTGGGGATAATTTCGTGGAAATCCGGCATGCATTTCATGGATATGTCCACTGTATAAACTACACCTATGATATTTGATCCGTCATTGTTTCTCTGTTAGGCAAGTTCTGTGGTGAGTCTAAATTGTAAATTTATTGAGGATTTCACTGCCCTGTGCATCATTATGAACTTAACATTCACTAAAAGTCACTTGTAAGTAAAGATGGCTTCTTAAAAAGACTCAACCATATTGCATTTATTTATTATTGATGGCAGGTAAATTCTACTGTTCCTCAACATTCTGTTTAATCTTCCTCCCAATCCAATATTAACATTATTAGAAATATCGTGTATAAGAAAAAGTATGGTTAAAACCAAGCAAACAAATGAGAAAATTTGATGCAATTTACAACTTCTGATTCACCTATTCCTTTATAAGAAATTCCATCACTTACCTTGCCAAAATGACAGAAAGATGACAGACTTGATGATGCAAAACTTCAGTATGGGGTCAAATGGACTTAACAGTTCCTTGGTTGCCAGGTAAAACATGATGAGAGCATACAAAGCCAAACTGACTGAGATGTTGTAGATGATGGTGATGTACAAGTAACCTCCAGCAGGCCTAGTGGCCAATTAAAAAAAACAACAATACAGAACAATCATCACTGAAAGTATTTTCTATTTTGCAAACAATATCATAGTCCAATCTCAGTGACAATGTTCACTGCTCTGAGAAAGGAGTAAAATCCTGACATGACATTCAGGACAGACTGGAAGTCATTTTGGCATAAAGATGGTAACAGTATCTCTTTTTATATTATCCCAAAATCTGTTTGTGCCTTCAGCTGTAATTGCCAGTATCCCTGATAAAGCTTATATTTACATTATAGAAATTAGAATAAAAACAAAGTTTCCATATACAATATTCCCTATAATGTTAAATGAAGACCCAGGTGGAAGAACGACCATAGCCCCAAAACCCAGTTTTTTCTACTTAAGTAAATCCTCTCTCTAATGAAGCAGGCTGATTTTCTTTATCTCCATTAACAATGCACTTGGGGACTTTCAATTTAAAAAATTCATTTTCTCAGTTTCATTGACTATGGTCGTTTTTCCACTGGGGTCCTCAAATGTATCAGTTTACAGAAAAGACGCTCAAAGACACAAAATCTCTGTATTTTCCCTCCTCAGAATTGTTCATACACCTCTCCACTCATGCTTTCCCTAGTTCTTGCACATTCGGCACCAAAGTCACATTCATTTTTTTCAAAAGACACTGCTTTGCAAAGAATAATCTCTTCAAGCCAAGTGTTACAGCACTTACGAGAAGTTTCCATCCTTGTAATATCCAAATGCTTGGAGTAATAATGTCAGGACAGCCATGATAGGTTTGATGAAACAGAACTGAAGTGTGGCCTGGCAAAGGGTAGGACAAAAATAAAGGAATGATGTAACAGTACACGGGTATAAGCGGCCTTCCAGAAAAAAGTACGAAAATCCTGAGCGCTAATAAGCAGTATGCGAAATTGCTATTGCATCCCCAGCTTTAGATGCTGTTAAAACCTGCTTTCAATATATGCTTTCCGTGTCCAAATATTCTGCCACACAAAAATATGCTTTTCCTGTCAGTGCGATGAATAGAACCATACGACTTCTACCGATCGCATAATCCCATCAAGTTCGTATCATAATGTACCTAATCTCCTAAAAATAATATCATTAATTTGATAAGAAATTAATGCAATGAATCTTACATGTGAAGCTGGTTTCCCAAAAGTTATCAAGTATTGCCTTACAGAGTGTATGGTTAAAGAACATACTAACCTGTTTACAGAAACGTAAAAAGCCAATTGTGTACTGTCTGCCAGCAAAGCAGCAAGTACAGGACAGCCAGCTTGATCTGAAGCAAAGATAAAGTTATAATCAAGATACTGTCTTTTATTAATGCCAGAAAACAATATATTTTCCAGGTTAATCTGAAAAGAAAATTCTTTACAACTCTGCTGTTTTGAAGAACATGAGCTTTTCTCACATTATTGTTTCCAGCATTTTCCAATCTCATTTGTGAATTCATGGAATAATTTGGACTAATGTGAACTTTCAATTATTTTTACCAGCGTATCTAATTCCTAAAAATCAAACTCAAAGCCTGAAAGAACAAAGCGAAAATTTGATATGAATGATCAAAATTAAGGTGCTAATATATCAATTAAAGTGAATATTAAAATTAGTTCATCAATCACAACTGCCATGTGCTGGCAAAACCTGAGAAGCACCTTCACAATAACACCTTTGTAAATGCATATTTCAATACATGTAGTTCCTTCACTGCTAACAAATTCTTACACCCAAAGTACTGAACAATATTTGAACACTCACTGTATTGGCTTGCCTCTGATCTCTGACATGATGGCCCCCTCTCCACCCAGGTATTCATAGCACAAACTAAGGAAGCTGTAGATGACAAAAGCTGGGGTGGGGAGAAAATACCAAGAGATCAGTAATGAAAATAAAATACTGCAATATAACATCAGTTCCTCATAACCATTTTCACACTGAATGATGCTGCAGACAAAAGCCAACAGTTAAAAGTTCTTGTATGAGTACATGACAAACTGTTTAGCCAATGAGAATCTCTCTATTCTGGTGCAGTCACCAACTGGAATACATTTCCTGTAAAATCCATTTCATACAGTGAATCACAAATGTTCCCTGCTAGAAGCTCTCATAATCCTTTCTCTGACTGCTCTTACACTGCAATCAATATTTCAGGAACACAGAGGACCCTGCACTTCAGCCCTGACAATGTTAGAAAATTGGAGTGTCAACACCCCACCCCTCCAAAAAAAAAGAGGGGGGGGGGGGGGGAGCAATTCTTCACTTCATTATTCATTACCATCTCCATTCCTTCCAACAAGCCGAGTCATTTATAAATGTCCTGCCCTTTCCACAACTTGTTCAGAATGTTGACCTTTCCATTAATTTTTATTTTTAGAACAACCTTGTCTTTTTTCTTCCCCCTCTCCAAATGGAGTGGTTAATCCTTGAGCGCTAGAGATTTGCCAAAGAAAACTAGATTTCCTTTCCATAACCTGACCACTTTCCTATCCCACAAACCTAATTCAGATGTCAGTAAGTTATCTTTTAATCTCCCCCCATTAGAAGGCAGTGACATATCCCCAATGCTTTACATCTGTTCAAAATCCACTCTCCTCATCCCTCCTATCCCATACCACTATGCATCTATCTTTCTTCCTTCAATTCCTTCACCAGGCTCCACCTCTGCTTAAATAATCATTTTATCAGGGCTGGGGAGCTGATATAAAAAGCTCTCTCATCTCCTCTTGAGAACCAGATCAATAGCCCAGGCGAGTGGTCTTCTTCACAGCCCTCTTCACCAAATCTAACATAGTTGCCAGCTAATAATCTGAGGGGACAACAAATCTGCTGATGCAAAAGGACTCAACATTGGATTTCCAATGAGGGGAATGCCACTGGCCACTGTTGCAGCTACCAAGTCTCCAAACAAAATGTTTCACATGCCTAAATTGTTTGTGAAAAGCGACAGAAATAATACCAGCACAAAGAGCAAGAAATAATATCAGCACAAAGAGCAAGAAATAATATCAGCACAAAGAGCAAGAAATAATACCAGCACAGGATCAGGGTCAGAAAAAGACATGCACAAAAACATGTTCTTTTTGTGTTTCCTTTTGGGTTGTGTCACAAATGCATGTGGCCACTGAAGGGGATGCGATTACAGTCTCGTGTCCCAATCAATAGGAAACTGTCAATTGTCAGGCCTGCTATAAGACATATTCTCTCTCTAAACTATAAAAACTTGCCCCTAGACCAGACGCTGCTTGATCTGTAAGTCACTGCTCTTCCATTTTCACATTGAATGGGAAATGAATTTTTTTTTTTTCCGTAACTCTCTCCACATCAGTGAGATTTATAAAAACAGCAAAAGCAAATAGGGTTTCATTTCCATCCTTCAGAAATGCAATCGCAAATTTTTAAAAATTAGTGCTTGAACCAAGGTTCTCATAACAATTCCTTTTTTAATCTGTCAACCTACATAATTATAGTTCTAGAGGTGATTTTAGGCATAATTTTTACTACAATACTGCACATAAGACCGCACGGAAAGTTTCCATTATCATATGTAAGAATCAGCAACTGCATGCTATGTTGGTCTGAAATCTACATTATATCAATAATATGCTTACCTCTGTATTTTACAGACAATAACCTGCTAATTTAATTTCAATGACCACAGTTTAGTTCAGGAAGTCTCAATAAAAGTAGATTCTCATCGGTCATATCCATTTACTGAATTCCCATAATATAAATCCAGAGTATTTATAAACATACCTACACTACATTTAAGGTCAGTTTCACAATGGACAAGACCTACAAAGTTTGTGCATAAAATCTGCCCTTTTTGTTTTTGTGTGGATGACTATGTTTAATTTTTGAAGATAGGAAAATATAATTCATGTGTTTGCTACATCTTTTGAGTTCAAAAGCTGCAATTTTGTGCACACTTTCTATCCACCAGAAGGATTTCATAAGCTAGAAACAACAGCACACGGCAAATCTATACCAGTATTAATATGAAAATACATTTTTATAGAAGATTTGGCTCATAAATCAATGTTCACATGGCAAAATATATCCTCTTGGTCAAGAGCAAGACCTATAAAGTTTGTGTATGTAACTTGCCCTTTTTGTCTATCCAGGATGTAAGTAGCCTTTCAACTAAAAGTCAGAAATTCCCAAATGCAAACTATCAGTGTGAGTAACTATTGTGTGACACTGCTAGTGTGAACCAGACCAGGATATAACCAAACAAAGATACTTGGCTAAAGAATCAGAAAATCGTACAAAAAACAACAAATTTACGTCCCTGTTGTGTGGACGACTTGGTTCAATTTGGGAGATGAGGAAACATATGTTTTCTAAGTTTTCTGTGTTCAAAAGCAACCACACAAAAAGATATGTACACAGGAATATTAGCTCATAAATCAATGTTCACAAGGCAAACTATAATCTTTTGGGTCAACAAACTCATATTCAGGGAAGATTAATTTAATTTGGCTTGTTTGTATGAGCCACAAAATTAACAACAATAAACACTGCACAAAACCCTCACAGCTTTTCAAACTAACAAACAAAGTTGTGAAGAAAGAAAAATATAGTATTTTCCCATCTCCTCTTTCAAAAAATCACAGCAACTCAAGATGAAACTAGGTTTACATCTTGTCAAAATATATCTATGTCGTGCAAAGATGACATTTTGGTAGACATAAATATGATAAATGGCTTGGGCAGCCATTCATTCTCACAACATTATCTTAAACAAAACAGTCAACTAGTGGTTTCATTCCTCAGAGCGACTGTCTGTACTAGGGAACCATCTCATGGTTGTGGACAGAATGGATCTTACAAACAACGTGCTACAGATCTGACATACAAAATGAAACTATCATGACAGTCATTAAAGCTTACACTTAAGTTCAAAATCCAGATGACCAAACAACTACGACACCCATAATACTGGAATACCCATAGAAGACAGTCTTTCCTGAGGAAATATTTTACAGGATTATCACCTGTACGCTGATGACACCCAAGTGTACATTCCCATCTGCCAAGGTGATGAGCAACAACGGATCCAGGCCATCGAGAACTGCTTACAGGATGTCAAGCAATGGATGTTTGACAATAAACTCAAACTCAATGACAGCAAAACTGAGATAATTTTACTTGGAGCAAAAAATTCTAGATCTAATGTGAAAATTGATAACTTAAATCTTGACGGTACTACCATCAACGTAACATCTGGAGCCATTAAGAACCTTGGCGTCTATTTCGACTCAGACCTGTCCATGAAAACCTATGTTACAAAACTTTGCCAAACAATGCACTTTCACTTGCGGAATATCAGTAAGATCAGAAAATGTATTGATGAAGAGACCGCAAAGATTCTGGTCCAGGCATTTATTGTCAGTCATCTAGATTATTGCAACTCTTTGCTCATTGGTATCCCTGAGGCAACTATTTATAGATTACAAAAGATCCAGAACAAGGCTGCTAGACTTGTTACTTTATCAAAAACATCAGAACATATTCAACCAGTTCTTCAAAACCTTCATTGGTTGCCTGTTAGAGAGCGTATTCGATTTAAGATTTTATGCATTGTGTTTAAATGCCTCAATCAAAGCTCACCAGAATATCTTGCAGAGCTCATTGAAAAATACATCCCACCCAAAAAATTGAGATCAGCAGAAGCAAATTTATTAGTAGTGCCCAGATCAAAAACAATCATGGGAGAAAGAGCTTTTTCAGTGTGTGCACCTAAAATGTGGAATGACTTGACTGATCATGTGAAACATTCAAACAGCTTGATCCAATTCAAAAGAAAACTTAAAACAGCGTTGTTTACAAAAGCGTATACGCAGGATATGTAACATTCTTGAGACAGTGATTAGGTATAGGTTGATGAAAATGTGTGTGTGTGACTGAGAGAACTGTTCAGCGCTTTAGAGCACTCTTCTGTGGAATCAGGCGCTATAGAAATGACTTATTATTATTATTATTATTACTATGGCTTGTCCATCTATAATTATGGTTACAATAGTCTCAAACAGAACAATTCCTTACCTTCATAGCTTTTGAGAATTTTATCAGTGCGAAAAAATTTATAAGAAACTGTTAAAATTCTATTTGTGAAATTTAGAAGCACTGAATACAAAACATAAACAAAGTACTCAAACAGACCAAACTCAAACTTACCTTCATAGCAATCCCTGAGACTGTCAAAGTAAACATAATAGTTGTCATTGTTGAAAAACATGAGACTTAGGAAGGAGTCGAATGAGTAGATGGGTACGATGAACAGGACACGCACGATCCATCTTTGTTCATTGGGGCAGGTGTAATAACGAAGATGTAAGTAGATCTGAAGAAAAAAAGAATGAACATTGGTCAGTAAAACTGGACAAATAAACTGCAGGAAAACACTATTTCTCATCTACCTATTCATTCAATCAAGAACATATTTTTTTTCTTCTATCAGTACACTGTTTGTCTGTGGGCCTCAGTCAAAGGGACAGTTTGTAATGAGCATTTTATATTTATCCGGCTTCCTCCTGGAATGAAAGCCTCTTCAATGCATATTTTCCTACCATCATTCATTTCAATTTTCTTGAGTTAGTAGGGTTAAAAATTAATTCACATTTAATGGGTTCATATTGAAATAAGGAAACTGGTCCCAGACAATTGTTAGGCAAAGGACACAGGTTAAATGAAATTCATGACAACTTTAAACAAGAAGTTGCAGAGAGACAGAGTTTAAAAAAAAGAAAAAAAAAAAAAAAAAAGAGACAATATCTCCTCTCCCAGACAGAAAGAGAGGCAAAGAGAATTTCACAACCTAGGAAACAAGACAAAGTGCCAGGAAATAAAAAGAGAGAGGGGAGAAAAAGAAAACAAGCATCAGAGGATGGAGAAAAAGAAAAATACAAAAAAACATCAGTCTTGATTCTCCACAGAGCCAGCAAATCAAACAGCCATTAAGACAATGTGACTTGTCTGGCGCCTGCGTATTTGCACTCCACTGAAGAGAAAGGATTTTACTGTTGAGATGAAAGCAGCTCAGAAGCAAAGCAAATAATGCCAGCTGTTTTTACTTTCAATCCATTTCTTCCCTATCTTGATGTCTTTTAAATTACTTCCCCTTTATTACTATTAGTACATCACACTGAAGCCGAATGCAACATCTAAAGTAAAGCTCTGCTGAATTTCCGTCTCACTAGATTATACCTCCTCTCTCTTCTGTGAGAGAGATCAGTTGGATTAATTAAACTGAAAGCGAATTAATCTGAAAATGATCTGACAGTCTGGCGTCCATACAAGGTGATAACCATAGATCCAACACATTTTGCTGTCACATATGAATTCTCAATGATTCATCTGGAGCTGACCATCTGTATTACTTTTAAAAATGTACACAGAGTGAGGATATCAGTTTCTCTCGCCCCCCCCCCCACCTTATAATCACAATGTTTAAAGCCTAGAACTGTGGCTGGTTTTGTCAAGATTTTTTTTTCATTACTGAAACTTCAGTGTAGTTATCCTTCCATCTACTTTTCTCATATCGATTTCCCCTGGTGTGTTATGCTATCCGTCCGCTTTTCCACCATGTTCCTTCCTACATCCTTCTTCAACTTTGGTAAATTCCCCTTCTCTACATTTTTTACAAATATTTTTTCCCCAGACAGCCTGAAATCTCCCGAAATGAAACCTCACAGCTACCCAGACGTAAAATGCTACGTGACTATCGTAAATGTGTTGACTGTGCAGAAATGTCACCAGAGTTCACAAAAGACAAGGCCACAGACTCGCGGGAAAAAGTAATGGACAGATGTAGGCTACTGTTCAGTAAAAACTGTAGGCTGAATCAATAATGGTATTTGGGGCCTTATGCCAGAAAATTGTGATCCTGAAGTATGTTCATAACCCTACAGACAACTCTATGTAAAAATACCACGTATAATTCTTCAAATTCTATACTGGCTACCGACCATTGTATGATTATTCAGGAGAACAGCAGCTCCCCCTTTATGAAGTCGTGTTAATAAATCTGTTTGTGTACTTGCTTGCCAGTAAGTTCATTTGCCAGTCATGGTTTTCTCACTTCATCTCAAAACAATCCGAGAAGACGGAAAGAGAAACGGGAGATGCCATGTATAATTATCCTGACCCGGCGCCCACAAAACGCCCACATTCCCCCAGAGAAGAGACCAATGCTAATTACAGTTAAGTATTATTGATCGGGTCAATGAATCATTCTCTGCTGAGATATCCTGTGCTACATTATCTGTATTTTCCACAAGTACTTGTATTTTCTATCCAAACTGTGTGTTACTCTGCTGAACCACTTTCAGATAAACACATCAGCAAAGGTAACTTCTAGTCTAGTGATACCACTGGTAGACCATGCAAAAGTTGCTACTACCCTCGGATGAAGGGCGAGAAGATAGCAGGGAGGAAACTGTGTAAGTTGGATGGATTTACAACAGAAATTCAATAAACTACACATGTGGCTGCAACTGAAAACCCTATTGTACGTCGGATTTCCATATTTTCAGGGGTTCCCCTGGTAGTTTTTCCTTACCGTTCAGTTTTAAATTTGGCAGACACGAGTGAAGGGTTTGGTGTGGTCACGTTGGGACATATCTAGTCTACGGCTTTAAATCTGTGGCTTTTGAAGCGCCCTGGATTCGTGTACGCTGTACACTTGCTTCCTGCCAATGCATTTTTGAGTACTGAGAAAAGCCAAAACAAAAAAAAAAAACGGTGCGAAATCAGGACGACGAATGATTAGTGAAAAGCTTCAACTTTGTCTCCTCTAAAAAGCGAGTCGTGGCCCTTGCTTTGTAGGGCATTAACACTGTCAAGTAGTTCGCGTGATCCTTAAGTCCTTTTCGTTGGTTGTTAATCATGAAGTGGATGAAATAATCTTTCCCAACATTGTTTGTTCGTAATATTCAGCTGCCTTGGATGTTCTCTTTGGCAGAATGTCAATAGTCGCAATTTCAGCGTTTCTGAAAGTTCTCGCTTGAGAGTCTCTTTTTTTCCCCCCTCTAGAAACCAACAATTTAAAAGACGACCACCTTTTAACATTAAATTTTCACGTTTGAAGGGCTTCTTTGGCTGCAGCGCAGTAGAATCTCTGGTAACGTATCATCTCGTCCACTGTGACAAAGTTTGTATGACTAGGAAACATGCCACATTTCCCTGAGATAGGAGATTAAACTTACTGAGGAACTGTCTTGAACATTTCACTTATTTTCGCTCGATCTCAAGTCGACACTCGTTCCGAAGTGCGCATGTTCTTTTCAAGTGTACTTCACGTTTAAAATTGTACAGGCACTCAAAGGCCGTGGTTCGCTATCAAAGGGGTTAGAATAAGAAAGGGTTTAGGTGCCACTGGCACTCATACCCCTTCTCATTCTAACTTCCTCAACTGACATGCGAGGCTCTTAAAAATAACATGTCTTAAAAAACAACAACAACAAAGAAATGGCTTAAGTCATCACACCCACAGTCGTCACTCAAATCGTCCTTTCCAAAAATTCAAACCGTCGAATCCACACCCACATAGCATCATGCATACCTCACATTCCAAAAGTTTTTAAAGTTGTAATGCAAAAGGCAGTGTTTTTAATCGATTCACCCCATGTTTCTGCTTAAAATAATCAAATCACACTCTCCGATAATGTCAAAGAAAGGATGCAGGGTCAGTCCCATTGTTTACTGAATGTTCTTCAAGAACAGCCGTGAATCTATGCACAAATTACTCCAACAACATTAAAGTTTATCAATCTCTGATCTCCATCCCCACCGGCTTCTTCCACTGCTATTTTCCACCTTTTTTTTTTTTCAAAGAAAAGAAAAATCACAGGGCTGGGGGCGTGTTTCAGTGTTGTTCCGCTCCCCCCCCCCCCCTTCAACTGTTCACCTTTTCATAAGAGGCTAAACTCTAGGAACCACACGAAGAAAAAAAAGAAAAGAAAAAAGACAAAGGCCACATTTGGCAGTAATTAGTTACCGCTGCCACCGGCAATTTCACAGGATCTTACATCAGAACAACACGGTACTGGACGCTCTGTTCCCACCCTTCCCTTTTTTCGGTCTCTCCATCCCAGTCACACGAGACTCGGGGAACTCGAACTAGCTAGGCTGAGCACGCACAAGCCCGAGTGACGACAGAACATGTGTGTGTGTGTGTGAGAGAGAGAGAGAGAGAGTATTGATTGGAGGACAGCCCTTATCGTGATGCCTCAGCTCATGCAACTTGTACAGAATCCCATTTATTTTTGGGCGACAACCATGAGCACGTGCCCATAGTCGTGCTCCAGCAAGACAAGAGGAATGAGAAAAAGCACTTCTTGGAAGGGGGGGGGGCAGAGTTAGAAAACAGCCCAGCAGAAAGAGAAAAAAAAAGCCTTAAAAAAATAGCAACAACAAATAATAAATTAATAAATTAAAGCACGACACGGATGCAGCTGGTTCACGTGAAAACGACGGAAGTATTTGACAATGGACCCGAGGAAAACTTGAGCGAGTGCAGGGAGAATTAGAGTGAGCAGTGAGCTTGGAGATACGTGAATATGTGACTGAATAGATAAAACAGCGAGTGATGAATGAGACGAAGACAAGTGATGTTTATGGATAAATGCGTAAGTGAACGAATAGCGAAGGAATGCAGCGTCGTAGTAACGACGACGTCGAGACAACAACAACAACAAACAATACCATAGCCAAACTACATGGACATCTCTAGTACATGAACAACGTAACTGTAGCCCATTTCCGGCTAACATTGCCGATGACCATAGCGATACTACCTCTGCCGAAAAAAAAACAACAGCAGCAACAAACAAATGGATATGTGATGCCCCTGGCAAACAGCGTCCTTAGGGCAAAATGTATGAAGATGTTCAAGGGGGCTGGTATCCAAGGAGATGTCCCCTATAAGTAGTTCTATCATTGAGACAGATCAAGTTAGCCGGAGAGGTAGGCCAATGGCTGCGTGGGTGGGAAGTATTTGCTCCAAGTGACAATCCATTGATCAGGCAAAAAAAGTGTCGGCCTGTAGTAGCTGAAGGGAATCGAACTGATTGTGACCATGTGAAAGGGTAAAGCGAGTATGCGAGCGAGCGAGAGAGACAGACAGACAGAAAGAGAGAGAGAGAGAGAAACAGAGAAAGAGTACAAAGTCAGGAAGCGAACAAGAAAAGAACATCACATAATGAGATACAGGGAGAACAAGTGTTTACAAGCCGAATAAAAGAACAGGAAACAGGTGAATGAAGGAAACGTACGGTGACTAGTACTCGGAAAACTCCTCTGTGGTTGTTGGACAGTGGGTTGAAGGAACGAAAGCACAATGAACAAAGCTTGCGACCGCGTGACTGTGTGAGTGAACAGACGGGTAAACCAGTGCACACATTAGCTGAACAATAAAACTGATGAATGCAGTAAGAAAAGAAGTGTGGACGGAGAGCGCTCGTTGGAGGTGCCGAGCTCCAGATTGAAACCGATTTCTCGTGCGAGCCCAAATTAGGCTATCCGTGAGCTGATGAAAGTTGCCGAGACTGAACAACGAATGGGTGTGGCGGAGACAAGAGCGGGGGGAAACATGGGTACAGACAAATGGAAAAGGGTAGGCCTACATTGTGCACAATACCGCGTTGATTAATAAAAAAAAAAAAAAACAGTGACATTACTTTTCCAATTTCGATATATTTCAATAAATCTGCTGAACACAATAATGTAACAAAATATTGCAACATATTGCGCAGCTGAATTAATCGTCCTCGGAGAAAGAGTAAAGTTGCTAACCCTTTACACGTGGGTGTAGGCCTACGCAAAGTTCATGCATACCGGGTAGTGTTTCATACCGACGCGTAAGGCCTACACCACCGTGTAACCAGTTACGCACAGTTCATGCATATGCCATTGGTCCGATGAAATTTCAGCTGCCTCTGATAATGATTTCCCTGGTCGATATAAATACGAGGTGGCGTTCATAATATTATCATCTTGGTCACGGACCACGTGATCCTGGGTTACTATTTTAAAGAACGCTCACAGGTCATTTGCCGCGTGGCAGAGTGAAAATGAAAACCATGCTCGCTCTCAGCCGTGCCGTGATTAATCGTTATTTCGTACTTCGCCTTTTGTCAAACTGAAGACAACAACCTTAAAAGCGTCTGGACTGGCCTTAGACTTCAAGAGTTGAAAATTAGAACGTTCTGGAGTTAATACTTTTGAGAATAGTGTTGACAAAACCCAATACTTTTACCTTTTGTTTTGATGTGTGATTTTTTCCTCTGAGCAACTTGGCGGCTTCGATTTTGAGGCGGAAGGTACTGTTCCATACCGACATCCTGAGGGCTACTTGTTAATTAGGTCAAATCGCGACTTAATACCTTTTGATGTTCAACTCGTTCGTGTCATAAACACCACAGTGACACTCTGATGGCTTTTCAGAAGTCCAGTGAAAGACGTGAGTTAACTGGGACAACTTGAGGGTATACCATTACAGGCATGGTCTTGGGCTATCCGTTTCCACTAACAACTGCTACTCACTCAGCATTATGTCATGAACAACGGACAAGACTTTTTCCCTGAGTTATGAGCAACTGCTGTTACTGCTGCTTATAGTCTCGCTAATGTGCAAGTTCCGTTGGCACTCAATTTTGCATGCATGAAGAGCATAGTACTATTCTGAACAAATACAGGTTGCAGGAGAGGAGAAACAGAAAGAGTGAGAGAGAATACTAGTGCAATTTCTAAGCAAACACCAGGCAGAGTGGAAAAGAAAGAGGGAAATTCGGGATGGAGGAAGAGGAGAAGCAGAGTAGGCAAGTTGAAAGCATTCAAGTCAAATGGGACCCGACGTCTTAACGCTCCATATATGGCTACACCGCTGCCTGACATGACGAGCCCAGTTCTGGTGGTGACAGGAATCATCGATCTGAGCCAGAAACGGGGACTGGGTAGCGAGGGGAGGGAGGGGGGGGGAGGACTGGGTTTGGGGACACATTATGTCAGCTCGCACGTTGACAAGACAGGGCCATTGCTGGTGGGTTACCGGTGATATTGCTCTGGGATCAGTGTCTGGACATTTTATAGAGATCAGGACTGAAAAGCAATGTATACTGCCTCCTGTCTGAAAGCTAAACAGCTCCATTTGAAAAGACCCAATTACCTGAAAGTCTGAGAGCAGTGAAATAGATTGCATGGTTTTAGCTATGTGATGTGGACATGAACAATTGGTGTTCCGGGCTAAAATGGTGGGGGAAATGACGCTATACGACAAAAAAGAATTATTTTGGGGGGGGGGGGGGGTAGGCTGCGCCCTGCTTGATTATTTGGTCATTTTCCATTCTGTGACAACTTGACAGCACTTTTTGGTCATATAAACCCATAATTCCGATGAAAAGACAGCACATTTCAGTTTATAAAATGGTGCTAAAAATGAATATGGCCTAAATTGGTGTCTGCAGTCTTTTTTTCGTAACACGGCAGCGTACTCAACCAGCCAGACACATAACGCTCGATACGTGTGGATTCTAAACTGACAGAACTTTTTTTTTTTTTGAAAGATAATTTGTGCTATCTGAAAATACATGCAATTACACCGGTTTCATATTCACACTAGGCTAACCATATTAGATCTAAGTGGTTTGTTTGTTGTTTTTCAGTGATCCACAAAGCCTGAAATTTATTAGCTCTTCACATCCTTTTCTTTAAATAAAAAAAGACAAAACAACGCACATCTTTTGTGTTTCCATATGCGATCGATTCCAAGGCATCAAAATGAATATTAAAGTAATCTCATTTTCCAAAGCCACTTACATTCAGTATTGATTATATTCATATAGTAAACAGACACTGTGCTATGAAAAGTATCACCGCCTTTGTTGTTGCTGCAGAAGTCACGGTAATATTATCATTTTCATTGTCACTGGTGTTTATGTGGAGAGAACAATGGGATGGTGTCACTTTTTACCGTCCCGTCCTTCTGACGGAGGCCAAGCCAATGTATCAATCGTGTAAAGAAGAAACACAATTTTATGATAGTTTTGGCCATTATTTTTACTAATTGTTAGCAATGTACTGGCAACGTCATCAACTGTACTTTGGGTTTGAGTTTGGTGAAAGCCCGTCGACGCAATAATGGTGACACTGTGCTAGATACAAGATGATAGAAAGAATATAACAGATCGATAGGACAGAGCGAGATCCTACCAGGAGTCCCCGCCAACCTCCCATCAAATGTGACTTTCAACCTTTCAATGTGGCGAGTAAAATCCGTAGGCCAATCTGGCAAATGAGAATGTGTGATCGAGGAACAAGAAGGGGAAAGGGGAAAATTGAAAAACACACAAACGTATCACACAAAAAAACAAAAACGATGAAGATTCGCAATACACGATTTCTAAAGCACAGCCAGGCATAACACAGTTTGTTTGTTTTTTTACTTTTTGGTGGGAAGGGGCGCGGGTCCCCTTGTTCTTGTTACAACTGAAAGCAATTCAAGCTTATCAGTAATTTTTCTAAAGAGAACTTGCTGAATCGGCGGCCAAGACGCTCAGACAGCACTTGGATAAATTAAATTTTTAATGGTGGAATGAAAATGTTTTCAAATTAGCCACTTGAGTTCCCACAGAGTAGAGGGAACAGAGCCAGCAAGAGACACAGTCAGAATTAAGGTAATCTGGAATCGTTTGTATAAACATTATTATTTAAAACTTACTAATTATTCTGACATAAATAATATATACCTCAGTTTACATTTATTATAACTTGGAAAGAGAAGAGAAGTCCGAAGGTGGGTTGGCCTGGGGACAGTTAAAACTGCTACCTTAAACGTGTGACCCCCCCCCCCCCAAAAAAAAACAACCGAACTTTCTGACATCATGAAAACGGGGTTCTTGGTAACTACACTTCCCACCCACTCCCTTTTTTTTTTCTGTATATTACCCATTCCCGTCTGTTTCTCTTTCTACCTCATTCTAAGGCGCCAAAACTAATCAGCAGCCTGCAAGCTGGCTGTTCCATTCATACCCACAAGACCATCGATGGTCCAACCGTCGAGACCCAAAGATTTCAATCCTGGCTGTTTAGAACGGAAGCCAATTAAGCTATTTTCCTCCTTCCAAACACAATGGGGAGACCTAATTAACTCTTCGTCTGATCCATGCCGTTCGTGTGTACCCTGACTTGATCAGGAAACCACGATCTAACTTACATACAATTAGTGGAAGAATTTTGCTTGGGGAACAACTCTGAGATGGCCAAGAAAATAAGAACACCTCTTGCACAAGTCTGGGATGTTTGAACAAATCAGCTAATAATCGTCCTAAAATCACAACACGTACATTATATCCTGGGCAGCTGAGGGCATCACCGCTGACAGAGATGGGCGTGGGCTTAGGATGAATAAAAGATACGGTGGAAAAGCCACGTGCCACACGGTGGTAATTTATTTGATGGCTTGCCTAGACTTTTCCCCCTCCCATCTCTTACAACTCGCATCTCACCATGATGCTATGACCAACATCACACGACCAATCCACCCGGAGTGCATACACACATAAAGAAAAAAAAAACTCTTTGTGTCTGGGTCCACCACTACAACCAAAGGGAATAACTTAGTTCTGAGTTGCGTTCTGTCTCTCTGAGAAATGTCATAGTCATCCTAACTCCAAATGATTCAATCAGCGTCCACATCCCTCTACTCGGGTTGCTGGGATTCCAGATCTAATTGTCCGCCCTGTCTCTGGGTAGACTGCGTTAACTGTCTCTGACTATTCATCTACAATCCTGTCCTCTTCTGCATGTGCCTATTCACCCATCCCTCTATTCTCTTCTATAGTTTTGTCCGTTCTCAATCTGTACACCATTCAATGACCATCTGTCAAACATCCGCCCCTCCCACTAATTCAAACTTTCGAACTCTAAATAATGTTCTTTTGCTCAATGTCTTCTGTGGACGCATTACACGTGCGTGACGTACTGTCTCCATAGGTTTATTACTTGTTTTTAAACTCGGCACGGTATCATGAGCTGTGTACGACTGTCTTTTAACCAGAGGTATCTTGAGTCTGAGTTTGGGTTTTAGTACGGCGCGTCGGCACTATAACCGCCACACTGCGCCTTTCACGGTCTATTTGCGTATTATATTCAAGTTTGGTATTCAGGCCTTCTGGATTTCACGGACAGAATTAAATAGTTCCGAATTAATTTTATTACACTGATAGCTTTTAAGACCTGCTCTGATCATGCTGGGTCCTCCTCCTGACCCCATCTCTTCAGCTGCTGTGAATGCCCATCGCCAATCCAATCTGCTCTTTTTATTTGATCTAATGCCAGGATAGCCCACGAGGAATACCGATGACCATGTTCTCCTACATCAGCTGATGGCCATTCGGTACCTTTAACTCAACATCTCTGGTACTCCGCCTTCATAATTATTATCTCTCTATCATTGTTGCAGTTGCTGATCACACTACTGATAATACATATCGCGTCTCCCGCCATTGGCATTAATGCATTCTCAACGTATGTAAGTAACATAGCAAGAACAGGCCCAACGATCATTTTGGTTATTTCACAAATGAAACTATTACTGTAGCTAGCTGACTAACTATAGCCCTAATTTGGACACTTCCCAAAATAAAAACCAATTTAGCCAATGGGGCAAGAGCACAACGCAAGACAGCGACACCTGCACCAACGTCATAACGAAACTTCGAGGCGACAGAGGGCATCCTGAATGAAATACCAATACATTTACGCACGGACTACGAAGGCTTGCTGTTCCTTCCTTTCCTGGTAATCAAAGGGAAACATTCCCTCTGGTAAGAGCACAAAAAAAAAAAAGGCAAGCTGAAAAGAAGCTTACGTTACTAAAAAATTTCACGAACAATTCATCTGATAAGTTGATTCTATGTTATCCCATGCAACCACTGTGGCGGATGTGCAAAATATGATTGCGTAAGAGGCACAATCGGTTTACTGTTATTGTACGTGTATGTACATATGTGCCAGCGGGCAAGCGCGCCATCTGCGTGAGAGAGCGAAAGAGAGAAAGAGTGAGAGGAGAAGGAGAGAGAGAGAGAGAGGGAGGGAGACAGAGAGAGAGAGGGGGAAAGACAGAGAGAGAGGGGGAAAGACAGTGAGAGAGAGGGGGAGAGACAGAGACAAAGAGAGAGAGAGAGAGAGAGAAGGGAGTAAAGAAAAAACACAAAACGCTCATTAGAAGAAAATTACACTAGCGTATAAGAATTCTCCTCAGATTTTTAAACTACTCAAGTTCATATTCAGGAGGACTCAGTACTCAGTATTTCCTATGGCTAGATTAAGACATGAACAACAACAACAACAAAAATGTGCTGAGGTAAATTACTTGTTCATCCTTAAAATCAGCATTAACAGGCAAAGCCAAGTGTATTGGCAGAACAGTGGAACGCGAGAGAAACTGGAAGTCTGAGCCAGACAGAGACGTAGCAGGAAGAAAATGGCGAAAGAGCCAAACAACAACAACATTAACAACAAAAAAGCAGACTCGGAGACGTCAGACACAGGGGGGAATAAAGACCAACACAGCGGAAGATCTTCCACGGCCATACTTCATTGAGCCCCACTCTTGATGGTGCAGGAAAAAAACTCAATGTTTTGAGCTCATAATTCACATTCAGTTGTTCCCGTGATAAAATGACATGAATTGCGATGTTTGGGAAAATGATTTGGAACGGAATTGGCGCTTAGAGAGACTAAACTATACGTGCTTAATGCAATTCAGATTAATACCTTTCATGTCGCGTTTCAATAAAGTCTTACAGGAAAACCTTTTCGGGACATAGCTTCCATCTACCCAATTCAGGATTGGAAAGCAATGCAGGATGAAAAAGATTGTTATTTGTAGAAAGTAATTGCAAGATCCTTCAATATGACCCATGAGACAAAGAGATCACAATCATAAGTGTAAAACCATCAGCCACATCAACAACAAAAACCTCAACTTGTTGGTTCTGTTCTAATTCTCAGGAGTTTTGTTGTTATTATTATTATTGTTTTGCTCGAAATATTGACATTTGTTACATTTATGAGGGAGTCGGGGAATACATCGACGACAGATTAGTTGCTCATGGATTAATAAAACGTGAAATCTGTTCGCGGAAACGAAACCAACTTGTCACATATTACTGAGTAGCAATTTGGCTCCCCCTGTTTATTACACTGCCGACAAAACAACACAAATGAACACTACAAACAACGTAATAACATCGATGTTTGTACTTGTAATGAAACTGTTGCTACTGAATTTATGGATCCCAACCGAGTTCAACCCGAGCACTCTCCGCACCGAGATCCAATTCCGATGGGCAACAATAACCAAATTCCCTCAGCGTTCACTGTTTACTCACACGTGCAGACATGTGTCCCCAAATTCCAGCCTGAATTTCTTGGGACTGTCGATCCCCAATGACGTGGAAAATTACCCGCCCTGACTACTTTGTGATACAGGCCGGGCGATGATGATGGTTAGCGTTAGAAGCGGCCCCCAAACCGAATCAGAGTTGATTCCTTGTTAATTACGTCTTGCCGGGCGCTGCGTCCCCTCATACATGAAAGTCACGGCGTACTACTATCATTTCTTTCTGTCTACCTTCCCTGGACAGAGGTGCTCTCGATCAGCCTGTTACTGTTTTGTATGCATAAGGAACAGCCACACACTTTTAGAAGGGGTGATGTTGTGGTTTCGAGATGCATACAACAATGAGATCAAATAGCAGACCGGCATATCAACGGCCGGGTGCACAGACAATCATGCCTAGACATACAAGCAGTTACATTTTTTAAAAAAGGGTGAATGAAATCCATGATTCCTGCTCTACAAAAAAAAATAAATTAAACTGTCAAGAAAAAAAAAAAGCAACAATACTAATAATCAATGTGAAGGTAACTTTCGAAAGCGTTCGTAACTACAAGTTGGAAGAGAAGGCTGCAAGAAAATATCGGGACTCCTTCCCTCTCAACGGAGCCCTCCATTAATACCAGCAGCAAATTCAGACTTTCTCAATTTAGCAAGAAATGCGACAAGGCATGTGCACGCACAGACACGCGCACAAAGACAAACAAACTGCCCTAGGGACGGCTTGCGACGCGAGGAGTAACACCGACGGAGTGTTGAGCCAAAATTAGCACTGTGGTGCGTCTTTTAGCAACGCTGGAAAGGGGGGCGGGGCTCTGAAATGGCTGCAGCACTATACACTTTTATGATGGAATTCTTTCAGTGAGGAATTTTAGACACCTCCAAATACCTCAGAGAACTGAATGTTTATTTGTCCTGCCTACCATAAGAGATGATAATGTTTGAAACACACAGTCTCATGTCATCTTTCTTTTCAAAATGTTTGTTTGCATTTCTTTCTATCATTGTCACAGTTGCTACAATGTTATTGATTCAGACCTGGTCGGTGCCTGCAAATTACAAGGTAACTTCATGTTTAAACTGAATTCATTCCGATATTTTGGCGTATCCATGGATGTTACCAACAGAATGCCGACTGCCCTTCCATTCAAGTATACCTGAAATACTTGCATTCATACAATACATTGTATGTACTTTCTTAAACGCATTTAATGCCACTACTTCCTGGAAGGTTGCGCTGGAAAACTGAAAGACAAGAGTGCAGCATTTTTTCACCCCTAACAAAAAGGAACGTTAAATCACACAAAAAAAAACAACACTTTTACAATCACGGTTATGCCCGGATAAACGTGGTTCATATTGCCGACATTATTTTTTTGTTTCGTTGTTGTTGTTGTTCGTAAATTACGCTGAGGCATGCATGGGAACACCATTTAGGCATGCCACTTTTGCCATTTTGGAAAACCTACAGCTATCAGTATCCTCGGGGAAGAAAAGAAAAAAAATGTTTAAAAAGGGGAAAAACTGGAAAAAAAACAACACGGTTTCTTCTGATGATTTGAGCAACAGAAACCCCGAGACCTTATCGCCTGGAATTGCTTTAATTATATAATTACCACAGTGCTGATACTACTACTGCCTCCCCTAACGGCCGCGTGGGAAACCAAATCTGCTACTCTACCCAAAGTGCTCTTAGCCATGTCACAGCTGGTCACGTCCTTCTCAAATGTGCTTTCTCAATCAAAGGCGTGATTTGACGTATTACTTCATTACCTACAGTTCCCTCCTACACACAGCATTTGATTACGATGTTTATATGCTAACGTATCTTCGTGAACAATTCGCTCAGAACTGGAGTAGAAAGACAAAATGTTCAGTGCAATCTACTTTATTTGAACGAACAATCTATGAGATCAGTATCAGTGGCATAATACTTGTGGTTGTATGACATTCTGGAGTTTAAAGAACACAAACGCCGAGTCCTCACCCGTTCTACAGATCTACACTTGGAGCGAGAGCATACTACTTCAGAAAAACAAACCACGTAACCTTTGCATGTCTCAGTACACTGTCTGTTTTGAAGCTGTTGTCTAGCAATCTCTACAACAGGCACTACACTAGAACATGTACAGAACATCCAAAGACGTTAATGGTGTTTTATTATTATTTTTCTACAACAGTACGACCGGGAGGGGGGGGGGGGGGGAGAAGCACAAACAGTTGGCCTTTGTTTGTCTCGGCATGTGGTTTCCCGAACAAGCATCGTGGAGTGATTGTTCTATAATCATGGAGCTGGAAAATCGTTTGACTTCCTGGGCGGGAAGTATCTTAATCACAGCCTGTATTGTTTGAGCATGCCGCGTGTTTCTCTTCTCTCACAACGAATGCCAAGGTCAAGACTACGTCTGAAACCCTGAAATGCTCAACAGACTGGCATTACAGCCAGAACAAGAAATAATAAAACAAGTAAAGTGAGGTGTAAATGCCAAGGGCAGCGAACCTCCTAAAATAAAGACCTCAAATCATCTGACATAGTGACAACACAACAAGCATACATAGCCGCCAATTGTGCAATTTTGACTTCACTGCGCCATAGCTCCAAAAGCACTAAGTTAAACTCGCTGTAATATAGATTTTCTTTCGTGGCCTGGATTCTACATTCGGCTCCAGCAAAAACAAGATTTAACAATAAACAAAGAGCACTAAAATACCACAACCTCGACATCAACACGACAACGTTTATCTTTGCGCACACCAAGTAGATAACGTACCTCGGGTTCCTTTTCATGTCTACCTCAGAAACATAGTAGTACGTTACTGAGAAAACCAGTTGATTAAAACAAAACAACTCATTCCCGAGGTTCAATTCATCCCCTTCGAACATTTTTCTGTTTCCCTAAGGGCAAAAGCATCGAGCTAACAGCGGTCATGAAATCAACGACTGCATTATGTATAACCCACTTCTGCATTTACACGTCCCTTTTAAATGTTAAACATAGCTTGCGGAGGCAGTTGGACTAAGTCTTGTTTTACAGTGCATATAATACAAGTCTCTGCCAAGTCACGCTTTGCATTTTACAGCAAGGATCACATTTCTTTATTTTTTCTTCACCTGTAGCTGCTGTCTTTCCGGCTATGTGTCGTAGATGAAAAATAAAACACGCACATTCATACACAATCACAGAGAGAGACAGAGAGTGAGAGAGAGAGAGGGGGAGAAAGAGAGAGAGAGAGAGAAAGAAAGAGAGAGAGAGAAAGAGAGAGAGAGAAAGAGAGAGAGAGAGAGACAGAGCTGCCATTCATAGTGTCAAACCCACAGTTAAATGTGCTTAATAAATACAAGAAGCTTTTAAAACACACACAATATAAGGACAGAAACTAGCCAGGCTGAAATAATTTCGTTCTAACCGAATTTTTAGACAAATAAAATAAACTACCTTGATAAGACAATCTTTCAATCTTGGGGTATCTGTGACCCAGCGTGCGTCAATACAATTCGTTCCCACGGTGAAATAAATTTAAGCCCTGATCATGAAAGTCTGAGGTCTCGTCGTCCCCACCCCTCCCCCAGGAACAGCGGACACTCAATCGATTTTTGCTTCACCTCAAACTAGACCACAACTACAACGAATGCAGGCACGTC
Source organism: Onchidella celtica (assembly GCA_963931925.1). NCBI lineage: Eukaryota > Metazoa > Mollusca > Gastropoda > Systellommatophora > Onchidiidae > Onchidella > Onchidella celtica. Next base: position 15,525,237 of record OZ007568.1, on the reverse strand, counting down.
TCCAACCGAATCAAATGCGATTTTCGGCTGCCCCCCGGGGAACACAACTAGACACACCGAATGATCGAATCAAATTTAGCGCTGTGCATATTAACATTTACACAAGTGAACCTTATTCTATACCGAACTACAATGGCACTGACAATATCATTATTTTAATGGCAGCTTCCTACATATTTCCTTCGTTCACGCCTGGACCTCGTGAATCTTCACAAATCTGAAGTATCAATATCTGATCATCAGCTTTCTCCTCCAGTTATATTAAACTTTGCGCATTGTTCAGACCCTGTGATTTTGTCAAATATTGCTAAATCAAAAAGCTGAAATATATCCAGCTAAATTACACCGATTATGCGTGAATGTCATAAGCCGCAACCGTTTCGTTACCTAAGCCTTTGCAGTATTGGCGCGACGAGACATGTATTGTGCTATCTCGTTCTTTTCAAAGATCGAGCGTCAAGTATTGTTTGAGAGTACTGACAGACAGATCTCATGATTGCAATGGTGGTAAAAGACTATAGAAAGGTTATCATGACACACCCTTCAACTCTTAAATGTCACTTAATAAAATCATTCAATTAAAAAGTCATAGCGCGGCGTATGACATTGAGTCATGCTGACTATTTTCAGTAACGGGATCCTCCTTTCTTAATGCATTTTAATGTTTGTTATTGGATTAATGACGCACTCAATACCTGGGTTTTCAACAGCACAATGGGGAAACACCGTCAGGTGACAGCGACAAAAATAGGACTTTTATGGTTGAATTGCCGCAGCAAATTAATGTCCCATCCAAAAACCTGTCGAGTGTTTTCTTTCTCGTATATTTTCAAAGCTCGCCCTTTTAATATGAATAAAAACACTCAGACTGAAATGATTTATAGCATATTATGCATGTGTACAAGTTAGCAGAAAACCACTACATATATAATATATGGTGCTGTCGCGTTATCGCCACCTGACAGAGCCGCTCCCACCAAAGAGACATTTCACTGCCTGCACTGGCAATTGTGGTTTAGATTACAGTGTTGCCGGCATCTTGAACAAAACAAAATAAACAACAACGACCCCCCCCCCCCCCCAAAAAAAAAACAACAGCATATCATGATCTATTTTTGAAGAGAAGAAACTTGAGTCAGGTGAGAAAGGAATAGGGGTTTGACTGAAATACTATAGACTCTACTCCCATATATATATATCCGAGAAATGCGCTAAGACTGCACATAAATCTTATGCATGCCATCTAACCTCCTTTTCCTCCCCTCCCCAACCGCATTCCCCGGGAAATGTTTTGAACACGAACCAAACGCAAAACCGCTGAATAAATCCCACTTATCGTTTCAGTATGAGTTTATAAAATAACGAGGGGCAGACAGCTTTTCTGAAACGGTTCCACTTTACGCTAAGGACTTGCTTCAGCTTCCAATTCCAGCAAGATTGAGCGATAACGTCCCTACCGACCCTTGTCTGACCATTCTCATCTAATCAATAGAACGCAAGCGCCTGCTTTATGACCACTAACATTTTAACATGTCCCCCTTCTTTACGGAAATGGCTGATCCATCAACATCTTAGCCCACAAAGCTGGACATGCCGTCATTGTGTGGTCAAGACCGATCAATATATATGGAAGAGGCCTTTCATGTCCGTGCAGTAAGATTGAGATATTTCACCCGTCACTTGCAAGATAATGGGAGTTTGATATGTTCCCTACGGGCTATAATCCTGGGCAATCATTTTGTGGCATCGGCATCTTGGTAAGTGGAAAAATTCATGCATGTCTGATTGAATGCCAAATACAATACCTGAGGCATGCATACTTGCTAAACGTACACACTACACTCCAACTCCGGTTCCTGAACTACCTACAGTGCATACGACTTGTATATCCTTCGAAACTGCAAGAATTTTAAAGACATACCAAGAAGACATGAAAAGACCTTGAACTCAACGCATAGGCCAAATTACACAATACATGACGACATAGGGTGCAATTTGAAATCCGCAAACAATCAAAATACAGAATTAGAAAGATAATTTTAGTACAACAATAAACAGGAAATGCATTGTTCTTTTCATTGCCAGCTTCCCAAAAACATCGAAAGTAGGCAAACAATGTGACTGGGGAGAAAAGTTAGAAATGTTCAAGCGCATGTGATATTCGTTCTCAGCCCCATGTAGATCACGAGTGCTTCAAATGAACAATAATGGGCAAACTGCATGCCATAAAATATCACTTGTCATCCACTTCCCCATTCACCTTTTTGATTATCAATCAGAGTCAGTTAAAAAGTTCACAAACACTACTTACTAGTATTTTGGCACAGTTATTTGTCTCACACCAAGCAGAAACACCCCTGACCTTCACAAATCAAGACTGATAACAGTTTGTACCCACTAATCAGTTAAAATAACAAAAGTAGTAAACTGTAGTATGGGTGTCCCTATTTCAAATGTTGCTGTTTTTATGCAGTGAAGAAATTCACTGCCCTGTTTGACTTTTGTTCACCTTCTTCGAGGTGGGAGACAGTTACAGAGTAACTGCTGTATAATAAGCCTGGTGATTGACTGCCCCAATATGTTACTTGTTAATGCAGCCATTCATTTCAAAGACCATGATAAAATGATTCAAATATTCAAAAGAATGAATCAATCTTGAAGATAATTTTGATGCTAAAATGCTAGGTAAATTTTATTCAGTTCCCCATTTTAATCTGTATCAATCAATACCCAAAACAATATCTCAAAGCCAAGAGGATGATACCAATGTTATCTTTTTATCTTTTTTATGACTGTTACAGCCCTCATTTCCAAAGAAATTTAAATTACTTATCATTCAAAAAGTCCGCCAATACGATTCATATTAATCTACTAGTTCACGTAATGGTAATATTTCAACCATAATCATTAAATAAGCAAACAACATTGATCCATTTCTTAAGATAGAGTGCTCCTAATTCAAGCACTTGTCCGGTATTTCAACCTACTATGGAATGCCCTCATAATCACAAGACACCAACAGATGCCGTGGCAAAAGGCAAATCATTCAACTTGCTGGACAAGAGAAGTAAAATTTAACTCAATGACAAGTACAAAATGTCAAAGTCAAAAATGGCAATACTGCAGTGTGAATTCAAGTACTATACAATGAAGGTCATACTGTCCACACACACTCAAGAGGAAGAGTGTTTCAGAATCAGTGGAAAATGAAAATCACAACAACCAGGATAAAGTTTTCATATTACGTGAAAAGAAAGTCATGCTCTCCATATTCAAACTGCTTGTTCTCCCAGGGCAGTCCCCATCCCAAAGTTATTTATTTTGTGTGAACTCCATTAGACATTCTTACCTTGGCCATCTAAACCGTAAGCCAAACAGAGCATAACTAAACTAAGTAAAAGCACAGTAATGATATCAACCACATGAGCTTGATATAAGTAGTTGGTGACATGTTGTAGGTCAAAGATACCAGTTACCACACGAATAATCCCCATTAATTTTAATTCTTCCAAAGTCTGACTGGCAATGACATTGTTTTCAGAGGTGACTGCCACATTGCTTGAATGACTAGCGAGACGTGCATCACCCTCCAACTTCTCTTAAAGAGTGCACATCATGATCAAGTTTCAACAATGCACAACAAACAAATACTGATCAATGGGTCCTCAATCTAAAGAAACATGGAGGGAAGCAGGAATGCTTTACAGAACATCAATATAATCATTTATCATATATATTCCTCACTTTAACTAACTGGCTGGGTGCAATATTTTGCATGGACCTATGATCTGCGTGGGTTTGATTTTGAGTTGGGGTTTTATGGCGTGTCGGCATGATAATGGCCACTTTACGCCCTTCACGGTTTATTTGGGTACACTTCCTTTATTTATATTTCGTATTCAGAGCTGTCAAGTTTAACACAGAATGAAATACATTCATATAATTTTAACACATTGGTAAAATTCTAAAAAAAAGTTGTTTTGTGTAGATCTGGAAACAGTTTTGTAAACGAGTATAAGTTATTAAATCAACTTATCAAGTTGTAGATCGTACCCTCTCTCAGAAAGGACAGGATGCGCTGCGGAGCCACATCAGAAAATAATTCTTTCATGGATACACAGGATAGACTAAGTCAATTATTTTTGTGGAATTACACAGAAAATAATAAAATCTATGTCTTCAGCGGTTACTGATTTATTCTGCATTCAATCCAATGGAAGTAAGCAACATTTCTACAAACTCAGCTTCACAGGGAAAAAAAAAAGCCCAGACAAAAGGCATCAAGAGCATGTAATTCTACTGCAGCAAGACCAGCACAAAATACAAGATCATCTTTGTTTACAGGTAAACATATTCCACAAGTGCTTTAACAGACCTGCAATAGTATGAGAGTTTCCTATGCAGTCAGCTGAAGACAGATATCACATGGAAGTAAAAGTCAACTTACCTGATGAACAGTAATTAAGATTGCAGCAAATGCAAATGTGCCAGCTATCCCCTGGGCTGCTGCTGTTTGCAGGAAAATCAAGGGCAGAGTTCCATTGTTATTTTCAGGTGTACTGTTTGTCTCTGCAGTGGTTGTAGGTATTATACTAGGAGTTGTTGTGGAAGCTGTAGTGGTGGCATCAGTGGTTGTCGTTGGCCCCACTGGAGGTAAAGTGCTCATTGACATGATAGCTCAGTTCATATCAGCCATCATTGTCATATACTGGAAGATTTCTAGGGAAAAAAAAATTAAAACTTTTATTTATCATGAAGTAAGCGAGGCTGGTATATGAAATCAAATATTTGGCTTATTAAATTTTAATTTAACAATAATTACAGCTGATACACAGATTTCAGGGGCAACTCCATTTGTGTATTTGTGGAGAATAATGGATAGCTCTTTTTTCATCAGAATATGCAGCCATTAGGTAGGTAAACTTATGGTTAACCAGGTTAACTTATGGTTAACGGCAGAGTATTCCCATTCCCATTCTCTTGTGAGTGTAAAATACTCACATTACAATGGGCCAAACACAATGCTTTACAAGCCTGCGGATGCATAACAGATGCCATGTAAGGCTAAAGCATTTTTTATTACTGAGCAAAAACACATTTTCTTTATAATTATGGAATGAAAGCTTATCAAATTTGAAACCAGCCAGTTTTTGAATTTTTAAATTCGGAATAAAAAATATAGAAGTTATGGTCTTTTAAAGCCACAAAAATCAGTAAAATTCCTGACGAAAATTCGATAAAATTGATTGTGCAATCATGTAAGTTATACAGTAATTTATTTAGGTGGCCACGGAAAACATTTTAGTAGGATTTTGCTTTAAAAAAAAATTACCAACACAATTATTTATGGGAATATGATTATGAAACTGTACTCCAAAAGGAAATCTTATGGAGAATACCAAGATGATGTTAAACTCACAATCAGACTGATGGAAAATATTGATACTGTACAATATTGCACAACAATAGCCACACAACATGCCATTACCAAACCTTTAATAAATTAAAGAGTCATAACTTTTGCATTTATTATCTGATTTTAAAAATTCAGAAATCACTAACCTGCACTACGTAAAGAGCGAACCAGAAACAGCATTAAAGAGGTCTGACAATATAATAGTGGGGACTGTATTTAGCAGTATCAGTAATAAACTATTTACATTATTACATACCGCATGTAAGCGCCCCTAAAAATGCTTTAAAATAATTATATTAAATGCTCATGATTTTTTTTATTTCCACTTTCTCCTAGAGTTGGTGATAATTCCCACATTTGTAGCTTTAATGATACCTTCTTCATAGGATATTCCCCTTTTCCCAACTGGTCATCACAATACTTAGTATGTTTTTGCAGTTATAAAGTGCGCAAAATTTTAAAATGAAAAAGAAACACGCGTTTATTTAGACTTTTGATTGTGCTTACTACAGTACTTAACATGTGTCACATCTCATCATGTTATTTTACCACTGGTAATAAAAGGGAGAGGCCTTGAGGTGCATGGGCAGAGGGAGGAGAGCGAGAGAAAGCAAGAGAGGGGAAGAATAGGGAGGTTCAGTGCATAAAGAGCATTAACAATTTGAAGAATAGTACAAAAAAAATAAAATTATCTTGTACTTGGTGGCAAGGCCTAGCATGTGGCACAGTAGATCTCCAGATCGAGATCCAGGCATTACTAATGCCTACATCTTGATCTACGATTACAAACAGCAATAGCAATGATAGTAGTACCAGCTGGTGAATCAAGAGGGGAAATAGGGATTCCCCAGTGACGTTTTTCTAGATTTAAAGTATCAGAATAACCTAAGAACCAATGAAATGTCGCGAATCCTAGTATCGAGCGATAAAATCAGGGGCCATAACCTATTTCAGGAGATTGATAGTGGATGCTTTTGCCTCTGCTGCAGGGAAAAGTGCCTTTTCCTACATGATAAAATGACTTTTGAAATTCATTAAAAAATAGAAGTACACATAACACCTGCCTATATGAGAAGAAAGAACATTTATCACACATGTCTAGATCATTCTGCGCAGCTCAAAAAAATGAAAAACATCTCTCTGACTTTCCCCTGTTGTCTTTCGGCTCTCCGCCAGTGTACGTCGATAAAAAGCTCCGTGGAGTAAAGGCGAATCCTTTATCTTTCCTGCTATGTAATTTACTTTGTTGTACTACCTCAATTACAGAGTAAACTTCAACGCGAAACATGGGTACACCCCAAAATCCTATTATCGTCAGCTCCACTTCGCGGGACGAATCGCGCCTGAGTTGAAAATCTCACTTCACTCGATAGGCATTCGCCAAGATTCGGTCTGTGTTGCACGTGTCGCAACAAAACAAATATATATATGAAAGCAGTGCCCATGTCTGCTTAATATTTCAGTACCTACTTTATTGCGATGATGTATTTAATATAAAATTTATAAAGCAAGGAAGTTACAATCATTTGAAGGAGAAAAACTAGACCGGCGCTCACTGAACGCCATTACATCAGGCCAGAAAGTGGCCCGCCTAGCCTTCCTACCATATATCGATGTTTCTGGACAAATGGAACAGCAGATTTAATATTGCTGCCTCCCCTGCCAAGTTAAAAATTTGTGGAAGTATTCTATTTGAACAGTTAGGCCTACAACTTGTACAAGGTTTTAAGCATAGTTTTTTGGGCTGAGTCTTAAATTTAAACATTTTTTTTCCCAATCAACAATTCCAGGGGCTATATTATGTCAGGAGTGGCCAAACCGTGGCTTGCAAGCCACATGTGGCTCTTTGACCTTCAATGCCGCCCGTGGAAGTACCTTGGCTGAGCTCACCCCCTTAATAATAATATAATAAGGTAAATTATAAGAAAAAAATTCAGGTTTTATTATAATTATTTACTGGGTATACATGCACTTAAACCCCACTGGTTTCAAACATAAGTTTTATGTCCATGGTTGGTAAAAGTATTTACAAATTTAAATCCTAAATTTAATGCCAGATCTGAATGAGGCACTGTTTTTTTGTAGGCTACTGAGGGAAGGAATGATGGGAGGTACTGGAATTAAACCAAAGAAATTTCAGATCAGTAAGATTTACCTCACCCACGTTAGTGTACACAGTACAACACAAAACGTTGAACTGTTCCTGAAGTACCCTCTGACGAAATAGACTTCTACAGTTCTGTTTTACTGGATTGAGAAACATACAAAACTGAAGAAATTCAGCAAACCACTTACTTCTGAACTTCATTCATAGGCTATGATTCAAACGATACAAATTATAAACATTTCCTCTTGTTCTGAAGTATGGAAGTTCCTGATGACAAGGCCTATTAGATTTCGTTTCTAAATATAACTAGATCTAGATCTAAGTATTTGGGAATTCAAATCCACAACGTAGGCCTAAACATTAAATTTTTCCACTACTGTTTTGGGCAATGGAAGGAAAGCCAAAATGTAACTTAATAAACGCACCAACAGACACATTTTGAAATCCAAGTTGTTCTACGTCTAGATCTAGATCTATATACTGTGAATGTGACGGAACACATCAATGAAATAAAATGACCGTTGGTGAATTCCGTCCCTTGATCTTGATAAAATTTATAAATTAACAATATTGGACTCAATTATAGGCCTACTTATTTATAGTAGAAACTATTAAAAACTCATTTTCCGATGACAATGAGAAGTTTACCGTTATTCCCTGAAATAATAATCAATTAACAATACACAAACGGTCAATATTACTTTGAAAATAAACACAACCACCATTTACCATTTACTACGCCTTACCAGCAATCCGTATTTCGAAAGCCCTGTGTTACTAACTACAGACAGTGAAGCGAATGAGAAGATGGCTGATGCGGAAGTGACGTACTGGTAGAACTCGTAAGTTGAGAATGTATTATCATTGGTAATCACAGTGGCCTGTTGATTAATTCAAACACATCGCAAGCTTGATTTCGATTAGTTTTAATAGCTCATGACTTGATTACCAACGCCTAAGAAATCATGGCATGTTTCACCTAATTCCTAATCTATACGCCTGGCTAGTTTTGACAATCCAAACAAAAACTCTTTGATGAAAATTATTTAAAACTATTTGTTTCGTCAGTCTTTTCGTATACTTTTGTAAGAGGGCAGCACATAATCAGCCAATGAAATGATGGGAAAATAATCGTTGCGGAATTACTAGGTGTATGGCAACAAGACAACAGCAACAACATGGCGGTGATGTAAAAAATTATCCTTTCAGTGTGCTTTTTCGAGACTCAGCATTCATATTGCACTGAAATAAACGGCTTTTGCTACAATGGATATTTTTGGTTCTGTTTTATCTAGGAGGCTGAAGCAGGACCCCATTGCTGAAGATTCAGGGTAGGCAAACGTCAATGTAGTTCTAATTGCGCGATTCCGATTAGGCCTGGCATTAAAAATAAAATAATTATAATTATAGAGGGAATTGGTACTTTTTCGCCATCCCAAAAAACGTGTTGCTCCGTTTTGGTCTCATGCAAAGTATATAAGGTGTTGAAATGGCGCTTATGTAAATTTTCTCGGTTCTAGGGATATAGCACAAGTGAATGCAAAAAATGTTCATGGCAATCATTCTCAATGCAATGACTGGAGGTGGCTTTTTCATGATCGACCCTAGTCGGTACTATTTCGCGGGTAACTATTTACCGCGAAACCCCACGAAACCCCACAGATCCCCGCGAAACCCCACGGAATTTTTAATTTCAGTTCCTATTTTTTAGGTGTTGTCCGAAAAGTGAAAATGTAACGATACATTGTTTTCATAATTATGGTTTATTTACCATAAAATATACATGTAGCAACTTTTTAAAACTAAAATTTTGGCTTGGTTGTGGTGTTTTAAAAGAATAATTTCGCATTTTGTGTCGATGACCATCCGGCAATATATTGTTCAATGGTCACTTCGTGTTGCTAACCACGTTTGCAACAAAAGAGGAAATTTCCGATTTTCAATTTCATCCCGCATATAATATTAAGGTTCGCAACTAAAGAGCAGGTAAGCATATGTTGTACTTCTTTTCTATTACAGTATTATATTTACGAATTAAGCTTTTAATAACGCTATTTACTTTTTTGGGGGGATGTCACGTAAGATTTATCAACGGGCGTGGGAATTTGACTACCGAGCCTACATCAAGAAAGCCGAGATCTACAATCTGGATTTAGATTTTAGCAGAGAATCTACTAGATCTAGATTCTAGTACGTGGGGTTTTGCGGGGTTTCGTGGGGTTTCGCGGTAAATAGGTACCACTATTTTGCCACTCCTTGGGGGAAATTCACCACATTCCCGTTTTCGTTACCATAGTGAGCATGTCCTCTCCACCCCAGCAACAAATCATGATGAGACCCCATCATGTGATTTTATTCAGGCCCTGTATCATTTGTTTTTTCATTTCTTCTGCAGAGGGCCTTGATTATGAATGTCTAAACATGATATTTATTTATTATTTTTATTCTTATTGCAAATTTTAACCCCCCTTCCCCCCCCCCCCCCTCCAAAACAAAGAAAAGTGACAGCAAAGACCTACAGTAGATACCTAGCAAGAAAACCGAGCTTCAGGTCATAATAGTAAAGTTTCTACTAACTTTAAGAGGAGAGAGTGGGAAAGAAACCAGGTACCAGTAAAAAGTAAAGAATGAAGGATTTAGATTGATGTGGTCACAGTTGTAAACATAACATAGCCTACATCATGTATAAGGATACATCCCATATCAGAATTACCATATTCAGAAGTAGTGCAGGAGAACAAAATGATGTGAAAGAATATTATACATTTATTCTTAAAATTAACAACACAGAAAAATAAATTTAATGAAATTGTTCTTTTTTTTTCTTTTCCACTTTCTTCCTCTCCTCTTCTTTCTCTTATTGTAACTTTCTCAGAGCTGCATTTTCTTTCCTCTCCTTCTTAGAGGCCTCTTCCTTTTCCTTCTCGTGGTCGTAAAGATTAAAATGTGGCAAAGAGCACATAGGAAAATTTCGAAGAATGCACAAAGAAACACGCTACCCTGGTGGCAAAAAAGTACCGATCAGGGATGGCAAATTTCCCCCAACTAGTCTTGTGTGGTGTGGTCACATAAAATATATACCTTTATCGAGGTATAATTTAGTTTCTACTCACAATTTGAACCATTCCTTACATTTGAATCTCTTCAGTTCTCCAACAATGCCTTTCAAATGTTAAAAGCGCTCGCGAACTGCACCCACGATGCCAATGATTGCACTGTAAACTACATGCGTAAACATCTGCATATGACTTTATATCGGTATTGAGGGACGCGCATGGGAAAAACTTTCTGATTGCTCGCTCGATATGATGTAACCGTGGCCCGTGGCATTTTGATTGGTTGACCAATACATGAAGAGACAATCCTACTTTGACAGAAAACAAAAACGGAATGTGACAAAAACCGTGACCTCCACTGCAAAATTCTAAAAGTAGTCAGTTTGTTGACATGGCAAAAATAGTACCAGTCTCCCCTATTTCATTGTTTTGTGACGGATCTCTTGAGAGCACATAGAAGCATTTTGTCAGAAGATCATGAATAGCAGCAACATGAGTCACAACACAAATTTTGAAAGGAGTACTATATGAGTGACACAACTTTTGTCGGGCACATATTTCATGTTGTGAGTTAGCTGCCCATTTACTATAACAACATCCACCCAGAGGACTAACTCGCCAGGGGGGTGGTGCCTCCCTGTGACCACCCGCTCACGGACACTCCTAAAGTCGCGTCCTTGCAGTATCCCTGTAATGTAACTCAAATAGAACTCCTGCCCAAATTTCAGAGCTAATTCAGTCTCGTGGCATCATGAGATAAAAAAAAAATAATCTTATTATATACCAATATCTCCTCCTCCAATTAATTTGTTTTAAGAGAAAATTGAGACTTAAATCTAGTTTAGATCAAACCATGTTAGTGATACAGCATATTTCAAAAAATATAACACAACATGTGACTTAATCCTCCGGGCTGCAACAATTAAAAGATCCAATTTAATCTATCTAAAAGGTATTCAGCACACGTATGCAAGCTAGTATCAATAAACCCGTGGGAGTTAGGAAGAAAATTGATAGAATTTTTGTTTAGCTTCTACATTATAAAGGGTGCGACTTCTTCCTAACTCAACAGATCACTGAAACAAATCAATAAATATAATCTCATCTCAATGTCATATAGGTCTTTGGCCACGTCTTAAAATCTTGTTGGTGGCCATTATTTATCTGTTCTCTGGCAAAAAGAATACAGTTATCTATTAACTGTGAACAAAATGATAAAATTTAATTCATGGGCACTATTTTTCCTTTATTTTTCATGGTGATATGTGTGTACAGCTTTTGAAATTACACTGAAATTTAATTTTCTTTCCAGGGAAGAGAAAGAAAAAGCTGACAAGAAGGAAAGACCTGTCAGTGCTGACGTGTCACTCAGACGCCGAAGCAATCTCAATTTCAGTGATCGAGATGGCTCCAATGTTGTAACAGATGATGATGATGAGGAGGAGGAGGAAGACGACGATGATGATTTCGCTGATATCATTGGGTAAAAGAAAATTTTTGCATGTCCTTTTTTTGTATTAGTATTCAACCATGAGGATCAGACTTATTATGACTGCTTGATGTACATATTGAGATCTTATGTATCTTTCAAATATAAGACATATAATATATGCCATATACCAAACATACGTAAATCTGAAAGTAAATATTTTGTAAAGTTCTTTAGTATCAGTGCAATTATAGGATCATTTCAAGCATGGAAAGAGAGATCAGAAACCATCTCAAAGGGTTAGTTAATTAAATGCTACCACCATTGTTATCATCATCATCATTGCCGTCTTCACCCTTTCTAAGTTGCTTCAGTCTTTCGGTGGCTTCCATTTTTTTTTTCAGATGGCCACAGCTACACAATTTTCACACTGATTATGTATTTGTATATTGTATCTGTAAATGCTCTCACGTATTCTGTGAAAATAAAGGTTATTGTACATTACAGATTTTTACTTTCTTGTCCACATTTAAGTTAATGGTTAGTGTTACCTGCTGGTAGGTTGCTGTGGGTACCGTTAAATATAACTTCATGTTTTGATAAGATCATCTTCGACATCGTCTGAAATACTTACACAGGGTAATCAGTGTTTTTCCTCCCATAATATGTTATCTTCTAGGTGAAAAAAATTCATGCTTTATCTAACCAGGAATTCTGATGATGAATTAGAGAAAGGTTGGAGACCACCTGAAGTACGGAAGGCAAGACCTCCCCATCCTCTCACTGTGACCCATGTGAATCACACTCGTGATTTAGAGGTAACCGGAAAATCCTGAAGATATTAGCTTCAGCTTTTGTTATCTTAAGAATGCAGAAGTACTTTTTAGCCTCACTTTGTTTACAATATTAAAAGCAACATCAAACATTCTTCCAAGAACAATATAATCATTGACCACTCACCAGTGACATGCAAACAAACCCTCAATGTCACCTGTCACCTGTCGGCTTCATCGTCATCGATGTTAGCTGCTACAGTGGATGTCACGACAAAATCTCCTCCACCCAATCCTGTCCTTAGCTTTCCTAGTTAGTTCACTTATTTCCAGCTGGCTGACTTTCTTGATGTTATCGTGATATGTAATGGGTGGTCTTCCTTGTTTTCTCTTTGTTTCTGTCTTTCCTTGAAGGATTGATATCATAAGGGCCGTGCTTTTGTTTCGGGCCGCGTGGCCGATGTATGCAAGTCTTCTTTTATTTATTTCAGGTGTTATTCTTCTGGTGGTGCCAAGCTGTTCTAAGATGCTTGTATTTGTTCTCCTTTCTGTCCAACTTATTCTGAGTAGCCTTCTGTAAAGCCACATTTCAGCTGCCTCCAATTTTGTTATGTCTGCCTTTTTGAGTGTCCAGGCTTCACAACCATATAGTAGGACTGGCCAGATCAAGCACTTAAGTATGTTCACTTTGAGGTCCGTTGGTGTGCCTCTATCCTTCCAAATGTTGTTTAGTTGAACCATTTTGTGTTTTGCCATTCCTATCCTTGTTTTTATGTCCTTTGAGCAGCTTCCATCTTGCGATTTATGTGATCCTAGGTATTTGAAATCAGTCACTTTTTCTAGTGCTGTTTTGTTTACTAGTACCTCCTGGTGTTCATGGTGCCCTGTTCCAGTATGCATGACTTTCGTTTTCTTAGCATTTAGGTGTAGGCCTGCTGTCTTGCCCGCTTCATCCACTCTGTGCAACACTCTTTTCATGCTGGTGATGTTATCTGACATAAGAGCTGTGTCATCAGCGTAGCGAAGGTTTGTGATGTTTCGGCCTCCGATCTTTATTCCCATATCTTCTATGTCTGCGTTTCTCATGATCTGCTCAGTATAAATATTGAAAAGATGAGGTGAAAGTATGCAACCCTGTCTGACTCCTTTCTCGATGTTGAAATATGGACAGTTCTCATTGTTCCATCTAATCGTTGCCTTTTGTTCGTGGTATAGTGCAGCGATGAGGGTCACAAGGTGTTTCGGGAATCCCATCTTAATCATTATATCGAACAGGTGATGGTGCCTAACGCTGTCGAACGCTTTGCTGTAGTCTATGAACGTGATGAAGGCTTCGTTTCCATTGCTTCTTATCTGTTCAATCATTATTTGTAGTATGAAGAGCATGTCAGCGGTTCCTCTGTTGGTCCTGTAACCAGCTTGACATTCTGATAGTTCCTCTTCTACCTTAGATTTCATTCTGTTGAGTATGATGATGAGCAGGATTTTGCTGGTGTGACTGATGAGGGCGATGGTTCTATAATTTCCACAGTCTTTGACATTGCCGCTTTTGTATAGCATGACGAATTCTTGTAGCTTCCAGTCTGTTGGCCATTCATTTGTCTGCCAAATTTTGCAGATCATTTGGTGGAGTGATAAAACAAAGTCCTATGAAAATCTGTAATTTGATGACTTACAGTAGTCAAATTCACATTACCAGTGGCAGCACTACTGTCTGAATTCTTTATCTGTCAATGCAGTAGACAAGATGGAAGAAGGCTTGTGTATAAATTATATCATATGTCTGCTCCTCTGAGATAGTTTTTAATGAAATATTTCAAAATGTTCTTCACATTCTAGCGTTTACAAAATGTTGTATCAGCAACTGATGCAGAGAAACAAAACTCAGAAGAATGGCTGCACAGTCACAGCATAGCCTACCTCAAGCTTAGTCTGAAAGACCTTGTGGATAAGGGAAAAATAGGAAGGTAATGATTTTTGTTGCATGTTTTAGCTTATATGATTCAGTACTGTGGATAAATATGCCATGCTTCTGTCCAATCTTCCTATCTTGTAAGATGGAGCATATCATTTGTTAGGTAATTATTTTTTTCTGTTAAACCTGCTCTGTTACTGTTCTCCAAAGACCTCATGGAAGTGTCGTTTCTCATCAGTACATTTATTGTTTAAAGTGAGTAAGAAAACTGGCAATAAAAAAAAAGCAGTTTATTACTTATGATTTTTCTCCCTAAAGCAACCTAAAATGCTAATATAATCTAAAAGCTCTAAAATACTAACGTAATCTAAAAGCTCTCATGATGAGGCAAAGTTCTGTTGTAAAGAGATTCTATACAGGTTCAGCAGAATATGTGATGAACTGAAATGGAATAGTGTCATTAATTGGCTCTTATTTATGACAAATAACAGTTTCAAGCTATCATTTCTGACTTCTGTTTGCATCAAATTTATCTTCATGGCAGAAAATAGTTTACATTTGGTTATTTTTCAATATTTCAAAGCAGTAGATCTATTGTCATGGATATTTCAGTGTGGAGGGATTTTAGAAAATTTGTTTATTTCTTAGGAAATGAAAATTTTATAATAATTTGCACCAACTCAGGAAAAATGATGGTAAAAGGGATGTGAGATCAAACAGATGCTAAGATTAGAGCAATTATAATGGTATAATTCCATCACAAAGATTTTGTTGGAACTTAAAGTTGGAATTTATGCATGTTTTCTGTTACAGACTTCATCCTGACCAACAAACCGGCAAGGTCACTCAACACATTCAATTTGATGCATATGATGTCAATGAATTTGAATATAAACTTAATGTGTAAGTATTCATTCTTTTTATGTGTTTCAATTTTATCTTCCTTATGGTTGGAAATATTTTTTTGAGTTTGGTTGTATGTTTTTTAAGATTTTGTTATTTTTTTGAAAGAAATAAGGAGTAGCCAATCATGGAGAAATAAATAAACTTAGCAACTGGACTGAAACAAACTGACAGAGTCTAGGGAACAATGAGATTGAACTGCGCCATTTTGCAACCAGGCATTGTCCAGAAATCTTTTAGTAAATTTAAATAAAATTAGAGAACACCAGATAAAGTTGTCAAGACTTTTAACATTTGGAATTTCCATGCACTATTTGAAACTTTGTTTTTGATGTTTCAGTGCCATAGAGACGTACACAAAGAGAATTAAATGGCTTCTGCAGGGAAGTAAAAGGGTGAGTTTGTTGTGCTGAGACTTTATCACTGATTAAAAATTTTGTTGTCTGTAGGACCTCAATAATTGAGACATGACATATTTGGATGAAAATCGATAGATGATGTAGCCATGAACTTGTGATACATTTAGCACGTACCCTAGTTGTTAGGGGTCATAAGTAGTGTAGGCAGTTCAGAATTCTGGATGGCAAACTCTGCTCAAATGGAAATTCTGTTTAATCACCTATTCTCTTGGCATATATGTATACTTTAGCCACAGGCTACCTATTTCCAACTTTGCATCACTTCAAGCTTAACTGCAGATGTCCATTCAGTCTTGCAAAATATTTCCTACCTACTGAAAATCAGCTCATGTGAATGATTGGCTGGGAAGCAATGTCCAATTTTTAATTTGCCGGGGCACTGGGACAGCATGCATGTGTTTTAGAGTCATTTAACCTCTTCATCATTCTGTGGTACACCATGCATCCTAAAATGGATAGTTCTAGTGTGCTGTCCTAAATACAATAGTGAGAGTGCACTCTCCAGCGAATGGCATGGCAAAATATGTAGCAGTGCAGGGGTTATGTAATAAGAACTAGTTGTCTCTATTTTTCTATTACATGGTAATCAGCAAGTTTACTTTGTGTGGTTTGATACGTCCTTTAAAGTTCTCAAAACAATTCCATGAAATTTTGTGCAATAAATTTTGAACTCCTGCAAAACAGTAGCACAACCAATGGAAAATTAATTTAACCCTGAAGTCTTTATGATTGTGTTATTGTTGTATTCATGTTCTTCAGATATTTGGCCACCTGATGGGGGCAAGAGTGGCAGTTTGTGTGGACACATCTGATGCAAACATGGGCTTTGGTAGACAGACAGCATTCCAAGAATCTCTGCTTGTATGTGTTTCAAATTTTCATTACAATGTCACAGTTTTCTACTTTCATGCATTATCTCTTTTGTTTTACCATTCCTTTTCTTCATGCATTTACTTATCTGATTTTTCTTTTAGTCCAATGGAACTCTATATAAATAACCGAGTGCTAGACTTTCAAGGTATTCCAATAAAAATTTACAACTCAAAAGTAATTTTGATTTGCAGACATCAAAATGCCAGTGATTCATAAAAACCCAACTGTTCAGACAAATTTTTGTGGGAAGGGAGGGTTGTTACAGGAATCTGTCATTTTTTAATTTTTTTTTTATAATTAGGACTTTCATAATCATTAGACAAGTTAACTACATTGAGAATCTGCATCTTCTTTTTGTACTGACATTGTCCATATGAACTCATAATTCCAATCAAGTACTGTACCTTTCAGCACTTAATTGATGAGCAGCTGACAGAGAAGAAAGGCATTTACTTAGTCAATTTTGGGACAGACATCAAACCAGTATGGCCTGTTGTCAGAGATGTGCACTATCATTTGTAAGTTCTTAAGAGTTATCTTCTGAAAAATGATTATGTTTTGTACCGCTACATCTGTGAAATATTTTTCTTAATTCTGTAGATGTCACTTCTTTCAACGGAATTGCCTTCATGTCATATCTACATGCTTACCCACAGGCAGGCCTGCCCACTGACCAGCTACCTGTATACCTACCATCTGCTGCCCACTTTCCACACTTACTTGCTCTGCCTCTCATTCTGAACTTGGCTGCCCTGATCACTGACTTTTTTAAATCAAGCTACCTATCTGTTGGTTACTTCACACAGTGTAAATGTTTAACTGCATTCTTCTACTCTGCTGTTTTCAGAAATGTTGTGTGTGTATGTGTTAGTGTGTGTATCATTTTGTCATCTGTTTTCATCTTTTGTAGATAATGTTATGAATGGTAACTACTTTACATGTTGACAGGCTGGAGGAAGCAAAACTGTGGGCAACTCGACTGTGCAGTAGTGGAGGAACAAATTTGTTGAAAGCAATGAAACATGTCATGAAGTTGCCTGATCTTGATGCAATTGTACTGGTGTTAGGCAGTGTGTAAGTTCTTGGCATATTGACAAATTCTGTCTTTTTTGCTCTCTCTTAAGAAGAGTGTCAGCAGCACTTTGTAATGAAAATTAGTTGTCTGTAATCCTTACATTGAAAAGGAACTTCTAGAACTTATGTCTGTACATTTCTTTGTTTTAATGCAGAGCCTTCAACTTCAAGATATTGTTTTGCAACATCCAGGGTCAAGTATGGAACCCAAACTATATTATCTCACTCTTGCTTTTGATTTCATTACTAAATAACATTGATTGTGTCATATTGTCACTACAACGAAACAGTGTTGTTTTTCTTATACCAGTGAAAATTATTTTGTATAGTAGATGTGAAAAACTGTACATGACTGTGGGCTGTCGCTCTGATGATTAAAAATTGTATCATCTTGCTCTTTCCAATGAAGGCAAAGAGTATGTAGAAAATGAAACATTGCATCAAAATTTGACTGTAGAGTTTGGACAGTTTCATCATCTGAAACAAATAAAGCAGTTTTGGGGGAATATTTCTATACTAGCCACATTTCTGCATTATGACTCTGACATAGTGAAAGTATATTTTCATAATACAAATCTGCTTAAAGATGTTAAGTATAATTGTGTAGGTTATTATCCAGAAGCTTGTCATTTTTGCAAATTTTATGTAGATGTCAAAGACCTTAATGGTCCCACCTTCGGTCATTTGAATAGAGTGGGCAGTTGATAAATATGTCAATAGGTTCATTGTGTTTTCAGGCCTGACCAACCTTCAGAAATTCTGTGTGACTACATCTATCAGATGGGGGTAGGGAAAGGTGTGGCCTTACACACTGTAGCTTATGACTGCAGCAACAATCTCACCAATGTAAGTTATACAAGAACTGCACTCCTTTTTTTTTAAATGTTACTAGAGAGGTACCCAGCATTCCACGGGATAAACGTTTCCCCACTTCTCGCTCTCTCTTTCTGTTCTAGACAATTTCTGATAGTAATCTATGGTCTTGCTTCAGAACTCGTTTGCGTCAGGGCTCTATGCATCAACAGAACACTTGTCAAATGCAGCTTTCCTGTGCTGTGGGCTTATGAAAGGAGCACAAAAGGAGATCATTATGTTTTACACTTTTGACAACTTTAAAAAAATAAATTGCCTAAACTTGAATCAACACAATAGGGCCATACAAAAGCAGTTGGGTTAGATCAGTTGACACTTGAGAAAATTAATTTTATGAAGCATCAAGCAAAAAAAAAAAAGGCCAAAATTGCAAGACAATGAATTACCCTTGTTACTATAATAAGATTATCATACATGTGTCTGTCATAATGTTTATTAATGTAGATTTTATTGTGTGTTTTAAAATCAGTCAGACTTGTCCATTCTTGACAATTCTAAATAAAATCACAAACCTTTGTCAATTTGAACAATAGCAACTGGGTTTTACACATTTTTTCTTTGCTGCTACCAAGGATGTTTGTACTCCACAGGTCACATTAAAAAGGCTTGCTGAATCATCAGGTGGGCGATATCACTGTTACACTGCCAGCTGTGAGGTAAAAGAACATTCCTTACTATTGTTTTCTTTCTATAGACACACTATAATTCAAACAGAGCTCAACAGGTAATCAAATTGGGCTTCAAAACTGTGCTTTCAAAAATGATGCAACATTGGAAAGTGATTTAAAATGACAGGGTTGTATACATGTATTTTTGGTGCCATGTTATTTGCGATAAATTTAAATCGTTCTTGTCCCATAAGGAGACATTACATATGGTGAGATAAATTATTTGTCTTTTGTCATCGAAATGCTAAATAGGAACATGCTTAAGAAAATTTACTCTTTATGGTGAGATGCAGATTGATCATTCTACAGGCTAGTTGTAAAATAATGTATCCTCCCAGTTTTTTCAAATATCTTTTACATTACTGATCATCAGAAGCTTTATTTCTTTCCATGTTTAGATTTGATTATCAATATTTATAACATATTGAACCCCCTGTGGGGCCTGAGGTTGCATGTGTGAATTTTTAGTGTAAGATAATGAAAAGACTGGATGCACATCTCTATGCACATCTCAGGCATTTTCTGACGCGAACTAAATATAAGCATGTGCTCTGCTATTAAATTGAGTGTGTCATGATTATTTTAATTATCAGTAAAACTAATTATAGTATTAGTATTGAGGTAAAATGTCATTTGAAAGAAATAATTCCATGAAATAATTTTATGTTGATCATATTTTTTTTAATTTGTGATTTCATTTAATGGAGAAAAGGAGAAATTTCTCTTATATATATTGTTTGAACAGGAGCAAATCTACACAAGTACAGATATCAGTATGCTTCTTACTGAAATCAGAGAGGCACAAGATGTCATCAACAAGATTAAGGAAATGCGGCAAGGCATGATGGGAAGCGCTATCATTAGCATTATGAATGAAGTATGTCACATGTGTTTGTCACTGTGCTTCATATACATATTGATTGCAACTTTTCCATTTAAGATTTGTCACATTGCTCCAAGAGAGCAAACCTTTTACATGAATTCTGTGATGTAACTGAATCTAAATTGTTTAAAATTTGCTCTTATTCCCTGTTTTAAAATGCAGTTGTGATCTATGTTCTATACAGCCATAAAACTATTAACTCTTTCAGGACATCAGTGTTAGGGGCTTCGGTCAAGTCTGGATGGAATTAATTTTTTCCTACTTTGGGAAAAAACAGCATGGTTCAGAAAAATGCTTACCGAAAAAAAAGTCTTGATAATGAAGTAAAATGTTATACATCAAATAAAAGAGAATTGAATGTAGAAAACAATAAACAAGGTTTCAAAGATAGATGCATGCTTTTATTAGGTAAAAATTGTAAGTAAACACGGAGTGATTAGAATTAAAAAATATAATAGGTGACCCTGTTGGCGATGCGTCCAAACGTGTTTTTCACTGACACCAATAAATCGGCGATACGTCCCGCAAGAGTAAAAGGCAGATGAATCAGTGGGTAGAGAATAAATGTTACATTATTCAATCCATTGCAGATCACCACAGAGGTATCAAAACTGCCCCAGTCACGCTTCCTGCCTCGCCCCCCTGGTCATGACCTGCCACTTAGCTTATCTGTGGCAAACTTTCATCCCAGAACATCTCAAGAATGGCTTCAACAACATGGATTGAGAGGTAGGGGCCTACGGGGAGAGAGGAGACTAATTGTTAACTTTATACGTAATAAAATGTTGGCACTAGAATTAACTGCTGGAACTGATAGAGCATACTGCCTGCACATTGATGTATGACTGGTGTTTAATTGTATATCAGTTTGAGATCAGATGTGTTTTTAATGTGATAATATTATTTTCACAATAACATATACCTGAAAAATGGATGCTTTAAAAAAGTTCTTTATTTATGTTTTAAATTTATTTTGATTGATTGGGTGAGACAGCACTGCATTGGTTAATCCTTTATATGGTAGCTGACATGCGGGTTCATAAACCATTTTATCTCTTGCTCAATGAATTGTTTAAGTGGTCAGTTGACTGATTTATTGAATTTAGTTGGTTGGTAACTTATCAGCTTTTAAGTTGGCTGGTTCATGGGTAACCACCAGAAGTTAAATTTATTTTTAATGAACTTTTAGTTTGTTCAGTTAATTAACGCGCTTTATGTAAATATAAAGCAGTGTATTTGTTTGCATTTTTTTTTACCTCGATAATAACATAATTACTGCATAGAAAATAGAGGTCATAAGTGAGTTAACATTCAGCATTGATTCTTTAGTCTTCCCTAAGCAAATTTCTTCCTCTGCAAATTGATTATCAGAATTAATTATTTTCATCCAGTCATGGGCTTACATTATCTCTATGAATACATTTTCCTGTCACTGGAAGGGGACACTTATACCTACCAATCATGTGTTTTGTTTGTTTTTGTTTCAGCCAAACGATTAGACCTGTATCAAGTACTAGCACCAAATGCATACTCTTACAGAGAAGAATTCATACCTGTGATCAAAAAAGCTGTGCAGTCTCAAGTGCATGAGGTAAGAGTTTCTAGGATTTTTTCCCGCCTTATTTTTTTTTTTTTTGGTCTCCCTGTAGACTTCTGAATTTATCCTCTGTGATCTCTTTCTTTAAAACATCTGCTGTTAGATTACTTACAGTAATGTGGCAAAATGTGCTTCCTTCACTTTAAAGTAACATGGAAGATTTGAACTTCCAACACTGTCCACTCTTGAGATCAAAACAGTAAAAACAATTCTGAAAGCAAACAAACAAAAGAAAAGCTTTAGATTTTTTAGAATTAGCAGGAAAACTTGAAATATGTGGATAGTAATTGCATCAATTACATGTCTTGGTTTCGGGAAATTGTAAGCTATAAATTAGGCACATTTTTATGCTGTCTGGAGGAAGATACAAAATGCCCACAAATACATTTTATGTCCATTCCAGAAAGCAATGGTACAGTTTCCATGGCATGATGGTTCTATGAAGAATCTTCATGTGGATATGACCCAGTTGTTTGAGTACCAGAAACAACTCAGTGATGCAGTCATGTTATATGAGAGGAGAGTTGACTGGTTGGCTTCCGGGAGCCGCAGAATTTTTGGAGCTGTTACAGAGAGAAAGTAAATGTCTCTTTTTCTCCCCCCTGCCAAAAAAAAATTTGAATATGTTAACACACCATTGCTGAGTAAAGGATTGAAAAGTAAATAGTGAAAAATATTTCTATTAAGTTCTTTTCCTAGGAACATGTGTTTAAGTCAGAACATGGCATGGGAAAGGCTGAATTCATGGTATTAAGGAGTGGACACTTGATTTTGATTTGAACAAGAAAATTAAAGAATACTAATCCTCACCCTGCGATGGGTGTACCAATTTGGCATTGACTTTCCATGCATTCACTCTGCGGGGCATACCAATATGGCATGGTCAAGCTGACCACGCAGCACGCCAGCTGTGTTTTCATGTGTCCGGTCACTGACCTCTTTGGGACGTAAATACCATCTTATTGCTCACTGTTTCTCTGTTAAATCAAAGGCATTGTAACAAGGACAAGTTAACCAGTGAACCACTGGTCGGAATCATAAGACTAAGCTTTCAAAGGCTCTCCCCACACTGTCAAAAGATGTAACATCGATATGCGAACTGTTGCTCAACAAATTTGCAATATATTATCTCATTTTCTCACAAGCTGACCACCAACTAGAGTTGTCTGTATCTAAGAACCAATCAGAAACAAGCTCTGAAATGATTTTTGTCCCAAATGCCCACATTGATTTATTAGAATGTGTCAATCAGGATGAAACCATTTGTTTAGGGCTTGAGGGGGGCATGGCTAGCTAGTTATCATGCTTCGTTCTCATGAAAACTACAGCTGTCAGTTAAGTATCGTAAGACAGATCATTGGTTAAAGACTTACAGACTAAGGTTTTGCTAGTTATTTCATTATCAAGCGTGATAAGGCATAGCAGCGAATGTTTTCATACCGATCAAATACAGACCGAACCATGTGGACAGCTGTACTGTGGTCATCATACATTGGCAAGGGTCAGTGCGACCCAGATAAGATTCTCCATGAGTAAGGTCACTGACCGGACAGTGGGCTTTAAGCCGTAGCATGCAGGGTGAGCGTTAAATAAAATAGAGCTCTTTTCCAGTTATGGTAATTTCAGTCTCAAAAACAAAGAAAACTATAAATTACTATGCTTTGTTTGTTTTTCTGTTGCATATGATCTAAAAATTTTGGCCATATTCTCATGATGTGAAAAAATTGTAATTTTGTTTCAATTTTCCATCATTCAAGTGTGGTGATTTTAGTGGATACATCAGTGAGTAACATCAAGTACCTGGTTCATATCCAGCACTCGCTGAGACTTCTGATGGAGGAACAGATAGCCAACAAGGATTATTTTAATATCATTGCGTATGTAGTTTTCCTACGCTGTTTTTACATTCATGTAAGCCATTTAATTGATGGTTCATATCTCTGCACTTTTCAAACCCAAGGAAAGAACACATGTCATGATGGACAAACACTGTCCCATTTCCCACAGTTCTTCAATTTTCCCGCAATTTTTCAATTGAAATTAATCGTCTTTGAGGAACTGTAAACCTTATGTCAAGCATTGTAATTTGTAACAAACATATCTAAGTAATGTGAAAAATGATTAAGACAGCTCTCAATGAAAGCATTTTTACTACTTTTCATACCAGATTTGGCAGCAAATCAAGACAGTGGATGCCAACAGTGGTTCGACCCACAGCAGAAAATCTGCAGAAAGCTTGGAAGTAAGTTATATACTTAAACCTGGGTAAAGAATTTGAATGTCAGCATCAGGAATGCAGGTAAAATGTGATTCATATGAACTGACTTACAATTACCTTCCCACATGAGAATGTTGTTGGGAGAGCATATTCTGATTACAAAGCCAAATAGAGAAAGTATTGAATTGTTTTCACTGTTCAGCAATGGCTTATAATGTGAAATACCATGTGACCCTAACAACAGCTGTCACACAACTGTACTTTCATAGAAAATAATTGAATCATTGTGTGGGGGGAAAATTGGTACTTGAGAGTAGTAGGTTCTGATGATACGTTTTAAATCCCTGGTTTTATCTGCAACAAAATGGCCTAAAACATTGATCACTGATCATGTGGTGATGTGTTTTGAACACGGAGTGAAATTCTTTGGTTTCTAAAGATCACTGCACTGATCATTTGCACCTCAAAATGGTGGTCTGAGGAGAAGTGGTTTAAAACACTTGTTCTTGTTCAGCTTAAATACAGATGTTTCACCATTTTCTGCGCAAAGTTTGGCTTGTATTAATACGCTGTCATCATTTCAAGGAAAAAAAGTTTTTCTGAGAAAAGTCAGCGAAAAAATCATGTCTGAAACAAACACCTGTGCAGACTGAATTTTCAAAAAGGCACCTTTGGGGACCTTTTTTAGGAAGAAAATACATTTACTGCAAGTTTGTGTCCAAACCAGTTTTTTCTGAATTTATGATGAATACAATAATGTAACAGCTTGAAACGAATTTGTTTAGGAAGATTATGTGCTTGAATTTTACAATAGCTACTTTTGTGGTATGTAAACGTGATCAGTTCAGGAACATTTTTGCATTGCTAAGCTGCACTGTGGTGACGGCGTGCCTGCTCCAGTTATAACTGGGCTGCAATGGCACAAAGGCAAATTTCCCAAATGGGATTAAAGAGTTATACAAATACAAATACAAATACAAATTTTGCTAACAAGAGTTCATGAAATGATTGATGCAAAATGTTATGTGTATAATTTCACATTCTATTTCTACAGGTGGATTTTGGAGCTTCAGTGTGGTGGTAGTCGCAACTTCCTGTCTGCATACAGAATGGCTGTGGAAAATGATGAGGAGATAAAACATCACATCTGTATGTTGTAGTTTTAGTGTGAAACTTTTTCGGCAATTTCTTTGCCATATCAGAATGTGCATTTATAATAGAGACTTGATTTTCTCAAGAATTCAGGAGGGAGGATATTATCCCAGCCAGTAACCTCATGTCAATCCGACAGAGATTTCCATAGGATTTGTAGTATAACCATAGGGTCGGGTTCCTTACATCGAACCGACACTGGCGTGATGTCGTAACCATCCGAACTACGTAAGAATGACGTCCTTCCTTGGTCAATCTTATGTGTTGGATTTTCATTGGGTTGCTGGCTGGGATATATGTCATTTCATTAAATCATGATTTTTTTGTTTTTTTCTATTCACTTGTTGTAAAGTAATGATTTCTCTCATTGCCATAAAAACTGTTTAACCATTAGCAGGAATGATTTTGGATTTTATGTCTTTCATTCTATATATTTATATACAAGCATGATAGTTGGATATTTTTCAAGAAGGCAGAGTTCTGTATTGTCTGCTTCAATTTTTGTTCGTTTGTCCAAACAGTTGTGCAAGGTGTGTATCTCTTCACAAGTGGTGTTCCAGATCAAGTACATGAAGTAGTCACAGGATACATAGAGGAAGCCAGTTCTGGACGAGGAGTCAGGCTTCACTCTATTCTCTTCAATGTGGATGACTACGATGCGCATGGTGCCATCCCAGGTCGCTATGCTAACATCACAAGAACAGCAGAGTGTTTGAGAAATATGGCTCATACAAGTGGAGGGAGATTTCATTGGTTTCGAGAAACAGGTATCTTTGTAGTCACTTTTTCAGTGATAGGCAGTGCTTGTGTGTACGATATGGGTGTTAAATAATGCAGAAAGGTTTGTGGTGGTTTTTCAGACAGTGAGTCTTAATGTTTGAATTTTTAGTTAAGATTACATGTATATTCTTGTCTTTGCTCCTGTTTGTCTTACTGTGTCTGTAGATCATTTACTGAATATACTTTGAAAGTTTTTTTCAGAGAATGTTTACATTTTGTGGATGAAGGAATTAAGGATTATACTTGAGTGAAATTACTACTCTACTCCCCTCTTCAGGATTTTTCCACTGGTTACAATGAAATTAAAATCAGCAACGTAGCAGAAAATCAGTTGTCACTTTAATAAAACCGAGAATTATCAGAGGCATAAGATTTACCGTCTCATATTGATCTATAGGTCAATGATTTCCAGGCGTGAATTATTATAACAGACAGCCTAATTTGGTTTGTGAAGGAA
Source organism: Onchidella celtica (assembly GCA_963931925.1). Lineage (NCBI taxonomy): Eukaryota > Metazoa > Mollusca > Gastropoda > Systellommatophora > Onchidiidae > Onchidella > Onchidella celtica. The sequence goes on along the minus strand of OZ007568.1, from coordinate 15,498,644 downwards.
GTTAAATGACATTTTTTTAAAAGATTTAGTTATCCCATTTTACCAAATAAATGAAATTGTCCAAGTGGAATATAGTAGTTAATGGAAGCTATGAAAGAGTGCATTCAGTAAGAGATGAACTATGATTTCAGAGTGATTTGTCACAGCATAATCTATATCACAGAATATGTTTCTTTTGTCTGCCACCATTCTTTAAATTCTTATTTAAAGGCACACACTAATTTTATCCTCTGACACTTCTTTGACTCAGGTTTTCACCTCTCACAATTTGGGTTCGGTACTCTTGGTCAGTTCATAGATCGCTTGTGGTGTAACCTTGCTATGCTTTTGTGATTCATAAGCCTCTGTTTTATATTTTGTCTTAAACTGCCAATAGGCATGTGATTAAATGAGTGGCACTTCTAAGTATGATAGATGTAGGGCAAAAGTCATCTGTCTTCATTTTTTATTGTTGCCTGGTATTCCTGTGCATTTTAATTTTTTTTACGGTGCAATATCATTGGACTGAAAAATGATACCAAACACAAGTAAGAGCTCTCCTTTTTTGATAATCAAAGCTGGCAAAAGTGATGGGAAAATGTACAAAATAGTGTCAGTATAATAAATCATTTCCACCTTTACATTTATTTGATAAAAATCTGATCTTACCAAAATCATGAAATAAGTGGGAAATGGTGTTACACAGTTTGGCAGTCAGAGAAAATGATTTTTTCTACTTTTTCTTACAGCGATGTATTTCTGTTGTTACATTGTTATGCAGTAAATGTTGTATGGTTCCATTCCTTGTTTTTGTTTGTTTTTGTGGTCAGAAAATGGTTGAGTAAATCAACAGCAAAGTCTGGTGCATGTATTAGCTAAATATATCTATGCTTATGAATTCTGACCTTAAATTATGTTTAAATTTTGTTGTGAATATTGTGAATATTTCATTCATGCACTTTTTCTTTTGTCATCATTATTCTGCACTCTAAATACTCTAGAAAATGTAAGAGATAGAGGGTTGCAAATCTGGTAATGTTCATATTTTCACTTGTTACACTTTTCCTCCCGTTGTTCTCTTTCAGAAATTTCACAGTATTATTAGAAGTCTAGTTTGTGTAAATGTATTTCTTTATAAAGCAGGATAGCATATCTTGCTAAACTGGAGTGTAAAGTAATGGTATGCTGCCATTCTGAAATTCGCATATAGATTAATCAGCTGCAAATTGAAAGTTTGGCAAGATGGTCAGATAATTGTCAAATCAAATCACACTGTGGAAAGAACCATATTTAGCACCATTTTTTTTATTACTCTCCATAAATATCAACACCCAAAATGGATGTAATCAGTGATTCCTTCCACTGGCTTCAGTTTAGATAATTGTACCATGGTTTTAATTTTACACTGTAGTTTTCTTGCGTGAAATAAATTCAGTTTATGTCACTGTTTCAACTGGATAAGTAATCTGAACTGCACTGTTGTTATATAAATTCATTCTTGTTGCTACAATTTATTGCATACCTCTCAATTTCTTCGTCTAGAAGACAATTTCATAGAAGTGGAACGCATTTTATTTTCAGTTGAAATTTCCATTTTAAAGAAGAAGAAATCTCATAAATACTAAGAAGTTGTCACTAGTTGCAAGTTGAAAAACACAGTCATCAAAATTATGCTCTCTCGTTGACATCAGACTGATCAGGAAATATAAATTATGTTGTCCTCATTTAATCCCAGGCATCATAGAGAATGACGACATCCAATACATCAACTCAGAGATAGACAAAGCCTTGAACTTCTCACGCAAATGTGCCATGTTGGTGGAGTCCGTGAAAAAGAAATACAGGAACAGATTTGTAAGTGATTCTTCAAGTCCTAGGTGTGAAGATACAAATGTTGCTTCAATCGAGCCGTGTTCAAGCTTGTGACATTCAAATCATCCTCCAGATATCTGCACACGTTTCATTTTTTCTTTGTAACTATAATAATGTGTGGCCAAAAGACCAGTAATGTGTTAGGTTTTGACACAATGATAGGTTGCAGTTTTTTGTTTGTTTTTCTTGTTTAATTTGCATTGCTCAGATGAACAAATTGGTTACAGAAATGCCTTGCTAATATTTTTGAATGAGCTTAAGAATAAGAAAACAGAATCAGTGTTTGTGCCTGTGACTGATAACTGAACCTCAATTCTTGTCAACAGTTGCATCATCCAGAGATGAAAGCAATCCAGAGCAGATCCTCACAAAGACACATGCACTGTATACCACAACCAGAGGAACCTGCACCATTTGTAGCCCTTCCACCACCTGGGTATATCTCAAATTCCTCAGCAAAATATGTTGCCTATGGTAGTTCCAGTCACCAGGTTAGATCTTTTGTCCTTTTTTTTTTTACTTTTCAACTCATTCCCTACGGTAACTTTTGTGAATGTGAACGGGGACTCTCAACACTATCCAGCTTGAAATATAGGGATGGTTCAAAGACGTTTTTTCTTTCACTCAGTACAAACACCACAAATTGTACATTGAAATAAAGGAAAATCAATGAACCAGGATAGTATTCAATATTGCGAGAAGTTGGCTTAGATATTAGTGTTGGAAAATTGGTTTCCACTCGAGCCGAAAATTTGCCTTTCCTTAGGCAAAAATCCGCGAACCAAATATTTGGCTTACCGTAGTGAATGAGTTAAAATTTGTGCATTTGGAATGTTGGTTCTTGTGAGAATGGTAATATTTTTCATGAGAATAATGGTGGCTTTAAAGTTAATGCATTTGAAATTTTGGATCTCATGGGAATAATGATGGTTTTTAAAACAACTGTGTCAACAATGAATAATGCTTTTTATCTTTTCATAACCCTGGTAATGTAATGAAGAATCATCAGTGTGGAGATGCCAATGTGTATGCACATTTTAAAGTCATTTGTGCCAGTGACAAGTATTCAATTCTACAGCTGCAGCATAAGACAGGGAAGAAAGAGAAATCAGATATTATTTTTTTGTATTATAACAGAGGCATCGCAGGCTCTGAGATATTAATATCCAAAAAGCAAAAAAACAAGAAACTTTCAGAGGAGATATACAGCTTGTGTAGATGGGCAGTAGAATACTCATTTCAAGTTACATTTTAGACATTTGTTTCTGTATTTTGCTCTCAGGGTGGAGAGTCACCAGACAGAAATACAAACAAAGCAATATCATTGAGGCCATCAAGTGCATCCAGTACTGGGAAACCTGCACATCGACGTAAGAGATTTGAATTTAGACTGCCTAGAATACCAAGTGTCTGCTTTTTATTCCATATAACTTCCATGTTCATTTTAACAAAACACCTTTATCATAGTCTTATTGGAAAAGTCGTGTTCATATCATAGTAAGTGCATTACATATCATTGAGTATAGAATTCTCACAAAAGGAAATATATGAGATGGAATATACCTTTGTTAAAGCTATGGTTACTGTAACCTGTGGTTGAACAATTTACGCTGCATATCCTTGGGATGAAACCTGCCTATTTCTGGCACAATATAAATTTCTTGTACAAAATGTGAGCATTGCCGCTGTAACTTTTGTGCCTGTGTAGTGAATAGATATGGAAGAAAAGTAAGCAGGTGCTTTCTGCTGTCTGAATAAAAGAGTTATTCCTCAAGGATTTCATGAAATATTATCGTTTTTTATAGCATTGAGTCTTCGTCAGCGACCAACTTCAGCAACTGATCCAATGCAGAGAGTTCGTAACATTCAGCGCTCAACAAATAGAGTGTCATCTCAGCATTTCTTTCTTGAGGACAAAAAACATGATACAGGTCACATTTGTTGAAAATTTGTTTCAGTTTCAAATAATTTATATGGGCATGCTAAAGTGTCCTTTTTATTTTTTAATGCAAGCTGACTATTTTGTATATGCAAAAGCAAAAGTAGGCTTTTTCAATTTCATGAAGCATATTATTTCCTTGTAAGAAACACCATAATTATGTCATACTGCAAAAGAAATTGATACATGAATAAATATCTCTGGAAAGGACACAACGAGGCATTTCCTAAAGTACTATAATTTACATGTTCTGGTTTTTGAAACCTAAGTTTTAAAAAAATGAGAATATCTGTTTAATGCTAGAGAAGTGTGCAAAATATTTTCTTTACATCTGTGCAAAAGAACTTTTCGTATATTTTTATTTATGTGAGTTTGCCAGAAAGTAGTTGGGGTTTTGAGTTGATCCCTTGTAGATTCACAATTAATGGAGTAAAACAGATTTGTTTGTATCAATGCAGTAGATTGGACAGGAGTAATTAAAATATTTCATGGCCCCAGTATTGCATTATCCTATCTCCACTTTTTACAAAAATTGAGTCAAGGCCATAATAATGTTTCACAATATGTGACTTTTATTTTGTGAAAGTATCCCATCTCTGGGTGTACATTTAGAGTGTTAAAGAGTTGATATAAGATTTAACTAAAAAACTTTACAAATGATCTTCTTAAAATGAGCTGGAGTGGAGATAAATAAAGCAGTATTAAGGTGAGAATTTGATCCAGTTTCTCTGGAAAGCATACAAAAGCTGAGGAAAGTGTTATTTGGTTATTCCAGGCGCTGTTCTCAAGCTTCCTGGCCAGAGAACAGTCAGAAAGCAAGTCCCACACATTTCTATTCCAGAAAAGGAGGATGCTATCACTACAAAAGAGGTGAGGAAATAGCATATCACAGACTTAGAACATAATGGCAAATTTGTTGAAATGTATTTTCATTATGTTTGCCTAAGTTTATAACAGCTATCATTCTTTAAATTAGTATAGAATGTGATAACATTCCAAATTAAGGACAGTGTATTCCGTCTGTTATATCTATATATTGAGAAGCTGCACAGTGGCGGAACTTACATGTCCATGCTTTGAGGGAAATTAATTTTTGTAAGTGCATATGTTGGATGAACTACGAGTGGCTAATGTGGTTACTGCGTGGGTTCAATAGTAACTACCTTAAGGATACACAGGATTAACAAACACAGGGTTCTGCAGGCAATCTTATTTATCCCAAAGGCCTAACATAAAGGTATCACTACCAAAAAAGGCATAGGAAAGCCCTACCAAGAAAAAGCCCAACCAGCCATAAGCTGGAACAAGAGAAAAAGACAAAAATATGATTAGGATATAATGACAACATTAATCAGGCAATCAATGGTGGGCATACATAGTAATAGTATTAAGTATTAAATCAAACAACAACAACATAATATAGAATTTAAGCAATAACCAACTGCATATGTATGCATGGAATAAAATAGCACTAAGGTTAATGAATAACAACTACAAGTGGCTATATCATACACACAAGGAGTTTCCTAGTACACTGGCAACATAAACTAATGTACTAATCAAAGTATGAAGGACGTAACAAGTGAAGGGGCAAGAACACAATAGTTTCGCTCCACTGAGCCGGTGTACAGCACATCCAGAGTGGCCATTCCATTTAATAACGCAGTGGCCAACATGGCCCACTGACCGTCCATAACACAGACGCTGCATCCCAATGCAGGCCATCTTCATAGGCCCACTCCGATTATTAGTACTAACCCGCCCCAGAGCTATTGTATTGGTTACTTCCCTTCCCAATCGATACTGAAGGGTCATGCCCTTTGACCTTAGCCGCGGAGCTATGCCGCCAGGCTAACATGCGTATGACACACCACTATACATAAAGTAGTGTGTACATTCCTTAAAATGAAACTATGTCCTTCACACAACCTACAAACTCAATGAAACACAGCACGTCTGTAATATCTATAATCTATAATACATGTACATAGGTAGATCTATAGGCAGGATTCATTGCAACATGTGCAAACTCACTGAAACATTGTTAATCCACTGCCACACATAGAACAATCCTGGGGCTCACCCATGTGAGGCCTAACTAATACATCTCCAATACATGTAATTAATTACACATCTTAAACACTAAACACGCAATTGCAATCACACTGCTCTCTATAGCATAGTGGTACTGGCAAAGTACACAAATACCCGCAATACAAACACTTAAAAGTGTATAGTGCTGCTCGCTATAACATAAGTCATCCACATTAACATGTCAGGAAATCCTCACTGCCTACCACAACAAGGCAATGCTACACATACACTATTATATATATATGCACACAAGCAAATCGTAATATCTTGGTGTTAACATCTAGCACCGCAAACTTTAACTTTGACAATAAAGTTACAATATCAAGACACTGCACTGCACCGCGCATCTTACACGACTAATGGCAATGGCAATCACCGTTGAGCCGGACTCACAATAGTCACTCATAATAGTCTCTGTAGATCAGCATTTTCTACACGGCATCCCGGAAAGGGGGGGGGGGTGCGCAAATTAAAGTCACTTCTAATATAGTCTCCAACTTACCCAATGTCTTCCTGCTACTGGTGCAACTGGACTAGGCCATGTTTTGGGCGAGGCGCGCCACGGCAGGCCGCCGCCGGCCTATTGTACTGCAAGGTTCACTTGTGCTTCCTATTGTTGATGGAGTCTGCTTGACCACTCGAACTGGCCTCATCTTTATGAGCCAGCGCGGACGTCTGAGAGGGCTAGTACGTAGTCCAGTGTTGGACAAGTGAAAGGCTCGGACATTGAGTCCAGCCGAACAACATAACCGGTTAGGGTCCTAACACAATCGAATTTACAGTACGGTTAAAAGGGTGCGCACAAAAGTCAATTAGATATCCCAGTAAACTGCAGAAATTACTCTATGGTCCCCTCCAGCTATAATTGAATAAATTTGACCCAGGTTGGAATTATCGGGGATAACATGCGTCTAACTCATAGTTTACTTTAAATCCGAGACCCTCTTATTAATTATTTCAATAGGATATGTGCATCAAAGTACAACAAAATTGGTACCATTATATAGTAGAAACTCGCTGCTAAAATTCTAACTGACTACTTTTACCAGAAACCCGGTAATAGTTTTAATATAAATTTTCAAAGTGACAGGACTAACAACATTTGCCAGATTTGTGTGGGATACTCTAGTCCATTAATATGACGTATCTCCGTTGATAACAAACGTTATCATAAATACCTATATTGTACCGATAGGGTATTGTCTACTCTCAAAAATGAATTCGGGTTCCCGTCTTTCTGTCGGTGGATAACAACGAATGAGCGAGTTGTAAGAAACTTAAAGCCATGATATAAGAGCTGGAAGCCCGGTGGTCAACATTTCCAATTGACCAATCAAAATGCGCGCTTTTCACCGTGATGTGAATAACGGGTCCCGCGCTACTATTACAAGGGAAATAATCCAATTAATGGTACTCGGCCAAGTGCCCATAAACTACTATGAGTGGCCGTCCCTCATTCACGCACTAGAGTTACCATGAAAGCACATTAAAAATAGAAAGTCGTTCATCCTCTCACATATAAAAACATTTTTATAACTGTTTTATTGTCAGTTACTGTCGGTATTGTAAGAAATATATCGCTACTTTAGTATGGATTGTTGACTTCAGATACTTGTGTCTGAAAAAACTGTGAAGGAATTTATTGTTCTATTATTAAAGTAATGATATTTGAAACACTACTACTCATAGCCAGCAGGTGGAATTTTGGTAAAAAAATTCAAGGTAGAGTGGCAGATTTTGTTTCAGTGTGCAAGAAGACTTAGGCAATGCTTATATTTTACATTATTTCGAACATTGGTTATCTGAGGTGTATCGGACGATGAAGCATCTGTCTTTGTTCTTTTTGCAAAATTAAATAAAATGTAACTTTTCATGTAAAAAGTACATATATTGTTTTGATGCTTTTACATTTATCCTTGAAAAATATTATAAGTTTTGAAACTAGTGAAACTTGTGTAATGCTGGTTTCAGTTAGGAAGTGTAACAGAGACTGTTAATTATGCAAAATTGTACCATTATCACTGATTGTGTTTTATTATTATTCAGTGGCTGCGTCTGTACAGTCTGACCAAGCTGAAGGTTGACCTGAACAGGATGGTGTCTGGACCTGACTGTAAACATGAGGAAAAAAATGTCAAGATTCTCCAAAAAACTATCACAGCCAAGGTGTAAGTTGAGCATTTTCCTTTCATTCTCTGAATATAGTAATAGTTATTTAGAACTTCAAACTACATGTATAATATATAATAATATAAATAAGAACTCCAGGACAACCACAAATAAATATAATATAAATAATATAAATGAGAACTCCAGGACAACCACAAAACTTAGAAACATGGTTTTTACTTGAATGCCTTTAAAATAATTTAGTTTGCAATAGACAGATGCAATTGTGGATACATATTCATATTATGATCAGCAAGAACAGGTTTCAAAATTGAGCCCCACCATTTCCAGGCTTTGTTTTATGGTCTAACATTCCAAGCTTTTCCTGTTCATGTTTTTTGAAAAAAGTTTCTTCTTATGGTGTTATGTTTCAGTAGGTTGGCAGCACTTGCCGGTGCAACATTAGGTGTTTGAAATAATGCTTATCAAGATGCTGAGGAAAGCATATTAATTTTGGAAGCTCAGACATAAGCTCGACTATTCTACATAATTATATAATATAAAACTGACTGTTCAGTCTTCTACATAGTTGATGTTTCTCTGTTGTTTCAATCGTGCCAGGGGAAAGCATATCTGTATACCCTTTGTCCTTTCATGCCTCTGTTTCTGACAAAATCAAAGTGAATTCTAGACATTTGGAAAGTTTTTTGTGTAGAAAACTGTTGACAAAGAGTGTCAGCACTTGAAATTATTTCACAGATGTTGTCCGTGGAGCTCAAACTGCCATAGTTTTCTTCAACATTTTCTTCTTAAGGAGGCCTTTTGATTTCAAATGCATTATCCCTCTTTCTCATTACCTCCAGTATTTAAGGCATAATTCATTTTATATGAAATAATGGGAGCAAAAATTTGATTAACCATTGACAAAATAATGCATGTGTTAAATTTCTCAATACTATTTGTATGCAAGTTGAAACTTGTCTCATCATAATCCCCAAACATGAATAGAGTACCAAATAGACTGTGAAAGGCGCAAAGTTGCTATTATCATGCCGACGCGCCATAAAATCCAAACTCAAACTCATACTCATAAGCCTATCCAAGTATCATTTAATTTTACTCATTTTTTTTTTCTATGACCCTTTCTAGTGTCCTTACAGAAATTAGTGTATTTCATATTATCCTTCTTTCTCATTACCTCCAATATCTTAGCAATGAAAATACATGTATAGGTTTTATAACAACCTGGTTTAACCCCATGGCACTGAGCGTGACCTGTGCGTCGCAGCACTTTACTTGACTATATCTATATACCAAGTGCATGCTCTGCTTTGTTTTGGGTGTTGATGTCAAGGCCTCTTAAAGATGTTATCATACCATTTACAGGTCCTGTGTATGCATGATGTCTTTGTAAATGACCTTATGAAGAGGGTTATAGGATTTGGCTCAGGAGCCCAGGTGCAAGGTCAAAGTAAGGCTCAGGGGGTCAGGGTTCATAGGGTTAAACATACATATCTGCCTGTATCATATTCAGGTACCCAGATGTTTTCCCCACTGTGAATGTGAAGGGCACCATGAAGTACATGCAGTTGCTGCCCCATGAACTCAATGATTATGAAGTACAATTGGTCAAAATCCTTAGAAGATACCTGAAACGTTTGCAGTGGTTGCTGAGTGGTAAGTAACTTTTCGTTAGCAGTTAGTATGTATTAATTGGGCATCAGCATGCCTGAATCCAAAGATTTGTCTAAAATGGAAGATTCGATTTTTTCCAAGATCTGCTCAAAGCTAATATAAAGTATATAATTATCATCTGTGGTCTAATATGTCTTTGACCATCTGAAACAAAGCTGAAAGCAGACTTCTAATGAAAAAATAGATTAGAATTAAGCAGACTGTAAATACAGCAGTTTGTTGTAGCTGGCAAAACTTCCCAGATTTAAATAATACCCAGCCAGCATTCCTATGTCATTCTGACATAGACTTGCATAGGATGTCTGTAGGGTTGGTAGTATTATCATAGGGGCATATTCCCTACATCAAACTGATGTCAGCATGTTGTCGTGAGCAGTGGTTCTATGTAGGAATGATGTCATTACCATGTGCAAACTTGATGTCAATCCTTCACATCGGATTTCTTTAGGCTGACTGGGTATGTAATGACCGTTCAGTGACAGATGCCGGCAATAAATTGTAGAGAATTAAATACACTCCATTCACATGCAGATTAACCCATACCCCGCGCGCTATCCGTAAAGCCCGCTGCATGGTCAGTGACCTTACTCACGGAGAATCTTATCTGGGGTCACTGACCCGTGCCGCTATGTGATGACCACAAACGCTGTCCACGTGGTTCGGTTTTTATTGATCGGTATGAAAACATTCGCTGCTATGCCTTATCACGCTTGATAATGAATTAACCAGCAAAACCTTAGTCTGTCAGTCTCTAACCAATGATCTGACTTATGATTCCAAACTGACAGCTGTAGTTTTCGTGAGAACAAAGCATGAAAACTAGCCACGCCCTCCCAAGCCCTACACAAATGGTTTCATCCTGATTGACACATACTAATAAACCAATGCGGGCATTTGGGGCAAAGATTATTTCAGAGCTTGTTTCTGATTGGTTCTTAGATACAAACAACTCCAGATGGTGGTCAGCTTGTGAGAAAATGAGATAATATTGCAAATTTGTTGAGCAACAGTTCGCATATCAATGTTACATCTTTTGAAAGTGTGAGGAGAGCCTTTGGAAGCTTAGTCTTTGTGATTCTGACCAGTGGTTCACTGGTTAACATGTCCATGTCACAATGCGTTTGATTTAGAAGAGATACAGTGAACAATAACACGGTGGTTACGTCTCAAAAAGGTCAGTGACCTGATGCGTGAAAATAGGGCTTGCGCGTGGCGCGGTCAGCTTGACCTTGCCGACTTTTGCCGCCCGTGCGGCGTGAGCGCTTGCGAGTAAATACCGACAATTGCTGCCCCTCGCAGGGTGAGGGTTAAGAACTGCCATACATGTAAGACTTGCTGCTAAATTTAAATTTTATATTCAAGCTGAATTTATATTGGGTGAACTTATCCAAGAATTTTTTACATATCCACAGGTAGTCGAAGAGTATTTGGGACTATTGTTCACAAGCAGGTTGCCATCTTAATTGACACCTCGGGCTCAATGGAACCCAGGATGGAAGAGCTAAAGAAGGAACTGGCATCACTTGTGTGGGACCAACTGCATAAACAAGACATTCAGTAAGCTTGCTCCAAAATCGTTTTACCTCATTTAATTCACTAATAGAAAAAGATCTCTTTCAACTTTCAAGATACATTAGACAAAGGTGATAACAAAGTGTGTTTTTTTTTTTCACATGCCTGTTTTGCATATTAATTTATATGGAAGATGAGAAATGGAATGTTTTACTTTGTGTATTAGGAATCAGAAAATAATAATGAATCGACACATCTGATATTCCATGTGTGGGTTTATTTTTTTATCATCCCCTTTTCTGTCATCATTTGTTGACACCTTTTTTTTTAATTTACAAAAATGAATGTCATTTCGAAACTTGTTTGTCTCACTTAATGTTGTAGCCTGAGTATGTTTTCTTTGTAAAGAGTTCACACTGTGTCACCTATGATGATAATTTTAAAATTATATTGTCAATGTTCTGTGTTGAATATCAAATACATTAATTTTCATGCCTGTACTAAGTGTAATTTACGGTCTGTTTTGCTGTTCATCCATAGATTTAACCTCATTCGTTTCTCTGGATCATGCTCTGTATGGAAGGATGCCATCCAAAAGTCAGCAGAGAACAACTGCCATGATGCCATCAGATGGGTGTCCCACATGGTTGCTGGTGGCAACACCTGCACACTGGAAGCTCTCCAGGTACAAATATTCAGTAATCTAAACCATGTATTTATTATATATTTGTTGAATACTTCATGAAGATTATCAGGTGATGCTGGAAAAAGAATTAACTTTTGAGGATAAGCCTCGTTTGCTATTTTCACAGCTGGCTCCATGTCACCGCATAAAGGACACAACTTTACATTAATGCATGTATATAATGTGTTCATGGAGTCCTTTGAGTCACATGGTTTGTAAAGGTTCAGTGGTCTTCAGAATATTTCTCTTTGCAATTAAAGAATAAAACAAAATAATTAACGAAAGTGTCAGGTTTAAGTCAGGAATGCTCATATGATATATATAAATTCTAAAATGTGCTGAGATATCCAGAGGCCCTCAGTAGAACTGGGCCGGCACAATCCATTTTATATATGCAATAATGGAAGCAGTAATTTGATTTAACAATTGTCAAAGTAATGTGTATGTCAAATTTCCCAATACTGTTTGCATCCAAGTTGAAATATGTCTCATCATAAACCTGTGTGACTATCATTTGATTTTATTCACTTTTTTTTCTATGACTCTTGTAAATATTGTAGTGTGTCCTTACTCTAATTAATGCATTATTCACATATTATGTGTGATGTACGATGATCTTGAGCTCAAGAAGTATGTTTTTGTCTTTAGTCTCACATTTCTTCTCAACTACAATTTCACATAATTTTTTAATATGAGTTAGGCTTCGTAATGGAATATGAGTTAGGCTTCGTAATGGAATATGAGTTAGGCTTCGTAATGGAATATGAGTTAGGCTTCGTAATGGAATATGAGTTAGGCTTCGTAATGGAATATGAGTTAGGCTTCGTAATGGAATATGAGTTAGGCTTCGTAATGGAATATGAGTTAGGCTTCGTAATGGAATATGAGTTAGGCTTCGTAATGGAATATGAGTTAGGCTTCGTAATGGAATATGAATTTTTAACATCTCTCTCTTCCCATTCTTTTTGACAGCTGGCTTTCCGTGACCCAGATATTGATGCCATCTACATGTTAACTGATGGGAAACCTGACACCAGCACATCTTTAGTATTGAGGGAAGTGGCTAAATTGAACGAGAAAAGGAACATTAGTGTCAATACCATCTCTTTTAACTGCACAGACAGGTGAGGGCAGTTTGTAGAGGATAGATTTTCTCACAGAACTGAATCAATCTTTTTGTAGTATTATGATGTGTGGAGTAACATTTTTAAATGCCAGTGTAAACCGCAGTAGTTTTATATTAAAAAGATATATCTGAACAGCAGCATTTGCATACTGATTTGTTCTTTTTTATTGCAATAAAATATGCTTCAAAGTTTATGAAAACATGAACAAGTCAGATGATTTTGTAACTATAAATTCTGCTACTTATTCTGCAAAAAAAAGTATTTGATATGGTTACACTGCAATTTAGTTACATAACATTATAATCATTTTACTTAAAACTGTATATTTGTTGGTCATGATTAAGTTTATTTATTATTGTAAAGATTTTTATATGCATAAAGAGGAACTCACACCAGTATATTGAAGTGATATGTGATTACTATTATAGTGTGTTGTAACATTCATGATGAAACACATTATTTCCATGATCAAACTGCTGTTTGAAAGTCAGTTTGTAGGAGAAAAGTTAATAAATTAAAAATCAGGTTTGATAGGTTTGGCAATTATTTTGTACAGTAAATAGACATTTGATTTTTTTCTTTTGTCTTCTACCTGTAATTTTTTTTTTTTAACATAAGATATAGAAAATTAGTAAATTTTCCATTTTTCTAAAAGTAAAGCAAGAAGCTAGCAAGTGCATTATGAAAAGAAAAAGAACCTGCAAGTGCATTATGAACTAAGAAATCTATGTGGTTGAAACTTATTCTTCTTATGTTATTTCAGCACTGCCAACAATTTCTTGAGGCTGTTGGCCACAGAGACTGGAGGAAGATACCATCGCATCCATGATGATTTTGATGCTCAATTATTTGTGCATAAATTGTTGTCAGAGGGTTTTAATGACAGTGAGGTGGGTTTTGTATTTTATTCCCTTCTCTAATTGTTTGGACAAAGATCAACATCAGTATGTTACACTGTTTACTATGCCACATATAAACCATAGACAATTAAATCTAAAAATGAAACCCAAATTTTGATATTCTGTTCTGTCTGGATTTGTCTTGAATTCATTCTGATAAGTTGAATGTGAAAGAGAAAATTCACAAAAGCAGTCTTCAAAACTACTTTAACATTTGATGACTTTCATATTGCTTTAACTAAAATGCATTTGTGAGCCAGTCATGCTGTGTTACTGAATTATAGTCATCTGGATGCTGACGTGCTTGGGATGAAAGTCACATGGTAATTTTTAATGCATTTCCATGTCCATATATTTCAGTATCCCCACCTCCCTACATTTGAAGGTGATGATCTACGCAAACTAGGTACTGAAATTTCTCATGCCCGAAAGTTTCTGCAGCAGGCAAGGATTTACAAGTAAGTGTGGACATAACTGATACTGAATCTTCAGTAGTATGACCTGAGGCTTAATGTCTGTATTTGTTTTCCAATGTGAAAATATCAGTGTTGAAACCTGAGCTTTAAAAAAAATATATCAGACACTTGAAGAAAGCTTTAAAACATTCTGTCTTTAAATATATTTATAAATAGCTGTATAGCATTGGATGATTAGAAAGAGACAAAACTTTACACAGGAGCAATAGTAGAAAATGCATGCTACAACTAACTTCATCATTTATTGATACATGTAGTTCATTGATAGAAATACTAATAATAATCACTGGAGAGAGATGTTACATGTTCTAAACTGAAATACAAGAGTTCTTAGTACATGTGATAGTTCCATCTTTACAAGAACAACTGTTACACCCATCAGGTGCATTGAAAGAATCTCCAGAATTGTAAATGTTTCCTGTGACTCTGTCATAACAATAGCTAGAGGGCAGACAATATTTCTCAGTGCAAGAGATTACAGAGTTGAAACAGTTGCACGTGTTGCAGCCATCAGAAGATGGAAAAGTGTCACCATTGTTGTGTACCTTGCCAGTGGCAGGATCGGTACAGGTTCCACTTGTCATGCATGCCATCAGAGTACACATAGGTATTCCATTACTGCAACTGCAGGTGTTGCAACCGTCAGCTGATTTAAAACTCTGACCATCAGCGTATGTAGTGGTGACTCCCCCTGCTGTCACCGTGCAAGATTTCAGTGGTTGAGTGGTGGTGGCCTTAGGGAGACATAACATCTTGGTGCACACAACCCCAATAGCACCACACACACACTCATTACAGCCATCGGTAGATTTGAATTTATCTCCAATTTGGTGGTCAGCTCCATTATAGGTGCAGCCCAGTGCATCTGGAAATATGATTGTATTTATCAAAATCTGCAAAGTTTTGTTAGTTGGTTGTACATGTAAATTTGGTATGAGACAACTAGGCAGTTTATTGTGGAAAGTTGTAAAATTTCACATTTTTAAGGAGAAAAGGCATTTCTGCAAACTTTAATCGTGGAGGGAAAAATGGAGTATGGAAGAAAATAAAGGAGGGATGTGTGTGGCATAATAGAAAGACATTGAAAATGAAGATGGGAATGGCAAGAATGAAAAGAAGTGGAGAGGAGAAAGTTGTGTTGAATTGAAGAACGGAAGTGTGGAATAGTCTGAATGAGGAAACAGCAAAAAAAAACAACAACAACAAATAAATAAAATTAGTTGTATGTGGAAAAATCACTTACTGCATTCTAGCACTCCTACAATGAGGATAAGCAATAAGACAGACATAGTCATTGTCCTGAGAAAGTCAGGCAAGCTCAGCTGTATGATCTTCAGTGTGTTTACTGCTACTGAGGCAAGTCAGTCTGAGAAATGTATTTACATCACAAATTGTGCAGGGAGAGTTTCTTATCTCAGTTTAACTGACTTGGATTTGAGATAGTGAATAGCTAACCATGATTGGACTCTGGCCATATGTCATTTTCACAGGAGTGACCACTCTTTCAAAACTGGAGCAGTGGGTAATAATTGATGAATTCCTTGGTCAGTGTAGAGAAATACAATGTAATCTGTAATGGTAATTAACAATTTGTTTAATTGTCACTGCCGTTTCTTCTGTTAGTCTTCTTGTAAACTATAAGGAGTGTAAATCCAGCAAATTTGTGGTCTTGAAAGTATCTATAAAATTTTATTGTCTAGCAAACCTTAAATTAATTTTTAAAAATGTAAGTAAAACTGACTTGTCTTTGCGCAACCCTGACTGCTGATATTGAAGAATAATACGAAGGTTTTTTTTTTTTTAAATTTCTGTGTGACATTCTGGGAAGGTTAAATGGAGAATTGCAAAGTGCTTTTAGGTCTCAAATTCAAAATGTGCATCAGTTTTTGTTGATAGTTGTTTTTTTTTGTTTTGGTTTTGTTAGTTATTGTAGAACTCTTGTTGGCTTTATTCTGGTAAAATTTCTCTGGCTGAACACACTGACCATTAATATAATTGTGTGGAATTGGGGTATTTTGTCCTTTGATTTCATTCAGTGCGGTTAAACAGATCAGAATGATTATAAATTATAATAAATACTTTTTCAATTATCAGAACTTTTTTTATTTAGACACTGACTGCACTTTAAGCAATAGATCAGCCTCTCCAGCACTGTAGCTCTGTAAATCTTACTGATATAGAAACATTTACCTCATCGAGTACCACATTATCTAGAAAGAGCGAAGAATTGTACATTTGTTTCATGGTAGTTTGTTTGTTGAACATATAATATACATAGATTTTGTTGCAGTGTGCAAGAAGACGTATGTATGTTTACAGCTGTACAGAAATAGTGGTCAATTCATCTTTTCTGCCTGTGATAAATCCAGTTTCACACTTAATGAAGATTACTAAAGCCAGATATATGGCATTACAGCTGGTTTTTCATACTGAATGCTGTATGTGCTAATGAAATCCGCCTCCCCTCTCTTATGCCGAGAAAGGACTCATCAAAATTTAAACAAGAAAGAAAACAAACAAAACCCAAAAAAAACCTCACCACTGAATATCACATTTCCAATTCCACTGGAGACACTAATAACAAAACCAAACACAACATTCAAATTTAATGAAAACTGAAAGTCAAGCTTCAAAATGATGAAAAATAATAACAGCTGTAAAAATGAAGTGTTCATTTTTGTTTATCTATTCAGAGCTTTGTACAAGTCCAAGGCAGCACCAGGAGCTGAGAGGCCAAACAATGCAAAAGGTAATCTTAATGGTTAATGAGCTTTCAATATACATGTATTTATTAAATGCAACTGGGTTTGTTTTCCTGACAAGGAGAACAAATACTTTCAGCAAGAGATGGATTGGAAATGTTTAGGTCTGATCTGAATCATAGATATCAGATGTACTTGTTTAGTAAGCTACAAACTCATGCATTTGGACGTAAGTATGCTCAGAAGCCTTTCGGTGCCCAATTGTAAATTGACCTAAATCCAAATTGTCAAAGTTCGAGGTGAGTAAGGTCTTGGGGATAATAGCGCATTCGACTAATCGAAAGGCCACTCACACTCGTCCAGGCACAATCATAATAATTAATAACACACTCGAATATATATATCAGGCCTGAAGGGCCATACTACTTTATTACTACGGATACAATAGGTATGATTGCAGATACAATAAATATGGTTGCAGATACAATAGATAGGATCGCAGAATACAATAAATATGGTTGCAGATACAATAGATAGGATTGCAGAATACAATAAATATGGTTGCAGATAAATAGGACTGTCTTAATTAGTGGCTACATCAAAGCCCCGTTGTGGGAACTCCAGCTTGTCGCTGAACTTATTAACTGGAATTCAAAAGTTCTAATCTCACATGGGATACAACTAAGGCATTCAATATAACATGAGATACAATATCTACGTACTACGTCTACAAAAGATTATTTTTCTATGACTGACTTCAATACTTCTTTCTTTCCACACACACTATCATTCTACACTGTATTAATCCTGTCTCTATTGTGAGGATTGCCAGGTGGCTTTCCTACTACTCAGCTCCGTCACTGGGCTGATCTAGTAATTCCTGTCTCTATTGTGTGGACTTATAATTGCCTACCATTATACGCTCGTAGCCAAGTACGAGCGTAGATCCAAAGGACACGGTTCGCACTTTTGGCCTAGTGCGACGAGGCGTTTATCAATTCTCTGGATGACGACACGGTCACTCCACTTCGACTTCACTTGTGTCTATTCTGTCTGTGCTCGACTCCTATTGTCAGGCCCTGGAGCTCGAGCCGAGAGGAACCTCACTGGATCGAATGATTTCCACAGCCGTTCTCTGCTTAAACAATGGCGACTTAAGCTTATATACCTCCAGCCAAACCCCATGAAAGTTTCTTGTCTCACCTTCCGAAATCATGCCGGGTTCACGTGCCCCGTGCATAGCTTACACAACTCACCGCCTTAAGGCGTGAGTCCACTAACCTATAAAATCCCACCTTTTTATTCTAAGGGTCGGATCACCCTAACACTACTCACTGGATCCCAAAAATGAGATCATGACACAAATCACATTTTAGTGTGTTGTTCCTATGGGACCGTGCATTAAAACAGTAATTTATCTAAGGAGATAAAGACTCTTAGACAAAAAAAGAAAAAGAAGCTAAAATCTTGTAAATGGGTGCTTTCACTGATCCTTCATACATTGGGTTTCTTCGTATTCTTTTAAAATCAAATAGAGATGGTGCAGAGAAAGGGTTACTGCTCAGATCTATTTTCGTTTTCCTCAGACATCCTCCATGACATAAAGATTTGTACAAACTTTTGGATGAACTCTCATGGTAACTCACAATTTAAGTCTTAAAGTGGCTGAAAATGGGTACAAGGACTGTGTGACAACTGATAAAATAGATTTCTGCTAGTTTCAGCTACATTGAGATCACGTTTTCTGTATTTTGCAAAATTAAAAATATCATAATAGTAATAGTATATATTTTGTCATTTCAGTACTCTACTGCTTTGTAATTTGTCTAGTATTTCGTCTCTCAGGGCCTGCACCTTTTGTTGTGGGGAGACCAAGACCTCCTGCCTTACCCAAGTCATAAGAAGGATGTCATCTAGGATGATCTAGTTTTCCATGATATTTTAAACTTTCTTATCTGTAATCAAAATATTTTGAAAATGAGCTGTAAATTTTAAAGCCAGTATGTGATATCTTGTCTTATGATGTGTAGGCCTGTTTGCATGACCATGTGTTTCACTTTTAATGCTGGGGGAATCTTACATTTAGCATATTTGATTCATCATGCGAACTAACCTTGGAGAGATGTGGGCCTCCTGAACTTACCCTACTATAGGCACTGTGTTGAAATAAGCATATGGTGTCTTTGAAAGTGTTCTTTAAATGCAGAAAATAGGGCAAGGATTTAAAATTAAATGTTTTTTTCAATAATGGGGGGCCTCTTTTAGATAAGAAAACTATTTGGATTAACACATTTTGCTATTACATGTATTTTGAATGTGGATGTGCAGGTGTAGATTGGCTTTCATGTTTTGCATTAAGGCTTACACCACTGACAGAAAGATGACAACTCACCCTTCACTATGATGAGTAATACAGGAATTTGTCAAAATTTAATAAAAAATGAACACTGCAGCTTTGTCCCTTGCGCTGCATATCTATGGCATTTCATTTCCGCACATTTTCTCAGCATAACTGTATCGGTGAAAAGGGAATGGATTAACTGGATAATATAACTCTTGTAAAATATTGAGCGATATGTTCCAATATTTTGTTTTATCAACATGCTTATATTTGTATGAACAATCATGTGTAACATGTTGCAGTAAAGGTTACATGACATGTATTTGCAATTTATCATGCCTTTTTATTTGTGTTGTTTAACAGCAAATTTTGATAATTTATAGGTAGTCGTTTTAAAGACTGTGAAGATTGCTGGTATTGTTGTTATGCTTCTGACAAAATGATATTCAGTGTTTTTAAGCTAGGCCATAAAGTTCACTCCAAAAAGGAACCTTTGGATCCTTGTCAATTTAAGATACACCTGAATGTTGAATTAAGATCAAACACCCTGCAGCATTCAAGATAAAAGGTACAAGAAACTTAGGTTGTTATTATGAAAGTATGTATGCACCCCAAGCATTTTGCACTAGGGGCGCGTATGTATACGTAGTATCCCTGATCCCGTCCTTATCCCTCAACCCTCCTCCCTGCCCTTTCGACCACCAAACAGGAGAAAAACAAAAAGGAAATCAGAAAGAATGATTCATCATAATAAATTAAGGTTGATGTCAAGGAACATTTCTGGAAGAGCTCTCTAGCTCTGGAGTCACCAAGGCTTTAAAATACATACCCCTAGCGCAAAAAAACTTGGTGTGCGTACGTACTTGTAACAACATCCATAAACTTATTATTTGGTCACTGGGATGAGCAACATTTGCAATTTATTTTTAAAGACATTACTTATTATCATTGGATTTGATGTTACTATCACTCATGATGTAATTTTTTTTTCAGTGTGAAAACTTTTGACAATATTAGGAAAGATGTAATAGATTTTTTTTCTTTTTAATGAATGTGATATTTGGTGAACAGTCTGTCTGTGTGTAATAAACCAAAAAAATGTTTTATGACATTTTCAGCATTTTTACTGATAAGAATTTTTGTTTCACTGTGATGAAGTTGAAGCATGATACATCTTACCCCAACAGTTTCATGTTCTTTGACATTCCATGATAATATATTGTGATCTCATTCTTGTAGATGAGCTGTTTAGTTCTTGCATCAGCAAGACAACTGTTGCCTTAATTTTTGTAACAAGCTTTATTTCATCTTCATGGTATTGATACACTGTCATGAATGACTCTGTGCATTTGTAAATGCTCGGTCTGTGCGAAGAGAATGTGTAATATTGTTTTCTATTGTTGTAGAACAAATATTCTTTTCTATTAAAACACAGAGCCTCTCTATCATCAATGTCATTGTTACTCTTTGTATTCCAGGGAGTATTTTTTTAGCATGAATGATAGGATGAGCTGATTTGTAGGGAAAATCGTTTGTTTGTTTCACTGCTTACTGTGAATTTCATATTGAATGAAAGTGTTACTTATCAGTGCCAAGAGATTTCTGCTTCAGTATTGCTTTGCAAAAGTAATAGCTAGTTATGCTCACACTGGTGCTTTTTCACAACCTCTGTTCCTGTTTATTCCATCTCCATTTTCTGAAAAAAAAGAGGTGCAGCAAATGCACACTTTGATACTCATTTAAAATACAGTGTGGCACTTATCAAGTTGTTTCACAGTTCTGATTTATTCCAACTCCTCATCATAATACTAAAGCCACAAACGTTTTACATCAAATTTTTCAGTTGTACACAAAGACAAAAGTGGAGTTGGAATAAACAAGAACTAAGATCACGTTTTGTTTCAATTAAAGACATGTATTGTGAGAATTCTATTCTATGTAAGGACTCAGCAATGATCCAGTTTCTGAGCTGCGCATATTCAGAATTTGAAAAAGTGTTTTAAAGCAAGCATGGATTTGACACCATTCAGGGTCCGTTCATCCCATTTCTGATGTTCAACATTATGACAAATAATTTTTTGCAAGACACAAGTCAGTTCAATAATACATGTACATATACTACATGCTGCAAAGTGCATGCATGTTTAGATGGGGATGCAGAGTTTTAAAACAACAAGAAAAAAGATTGTATGTCCTGCAATTATGTAAGGGGGAAAATGTAAAGACAATAAATATGAACAGACCAATTCTTAAAATGCAGTTTAATGGTTGACAGACTGGTGCAAAAATCAGACCAATTCATTCAAAACAGAAAATCTTCCATACAGAATGCTGATTGACTACTCAACATGCAAAAATTTCTTTCAAATCTTCTTTCACTTTTGTATCAGAATTATTATAACTTAAGTTCACAATTCTTGCATGCACGGACGGATTTAGCTGGATGAATTTCATTTACAATTATGCACATACAGATTTACAAAGATGAATGGCATTGTGAACAGTTATAAACCTAGTGTTTAATGTCAGCTGGAATGAAAATGGGAATGATAACTATTGTGATGATTATAATAAGCAAAAGCAAAGTTAACACTGTTCGACATGAACTTTATGGTTTTTAATAAAACATATGATAACTATCATTTCAATTTAAAATGCTTAAGCCTTAAAATGTATTTGCTTAAAATTTAAATGACAAGCATGGTGTAATGCACATGTTGCAAAATATATAACTGAATACCTGGACAATATTTACCTGATGAAAATGAACACCTCAGCTCTACAGAAGTACCAAATATGATACTCATTATTAATGACAATAAAGGTTAACATATAGAATCCTACAAAACTGGCATCACCTGCTATCTGCTCAGTCTGAACCTGAACTACAATAGTATGGCTTCCCCTTTCAGTTTGCTATCATGCACATTGGACCTCTGAGACTTTACTACTACTAATACCAGTTACTACTATCATTTTGAGGACCAACAGACAAAAAAGAGTTGTATAACTCTATTTTCCTGATATCAACTGTAAATATGTTTTGGTTAGGCAGACCAAGATATGCAACTGCCAGAAGCTCCAAATTTGGTGACTAAATCAGTCCCTCTCAGAAGGCAACAAATGATGAACAAAGAATCTTTCTATAGATAGACAATACATTTCACTCTTCATGAAGAATATAATAAGCGCTGAAATATGACAATACTTCACTCCCTGGAAAACTTCGTACCTGAACAGCTTTACTCACAGCGGTGATAAATCATAACACATTTTGTGTGGCAGCAAATGAAACTGTCTCAAATGTTAAAGTGAGTGTCTCTGGACAAGTTATTGAGCTTTCTCCAGAAACTCCTGTACATGTTGGCTAAGCTGATCACAATATTTGGTGCTGCGATGTTTATTTTTCACACATTCCACTTCCTTCATTAGCATGTGTGGAGCCAACTCGGATGCTTTCTTTAGCACCTCTGAAAAAGAAAATCATACAGTATATATATAGTACATCCATTGAAGAGTTGCAAAAGCCATCGTACAAAAATCTGGAAGAAACAGATGAATAAGGAAAACAATGTATAATATATTGCAGTGTTTCAGTTTCGCTCTTGGTGTATAATTTTGTACTATTTACCTTCATCTTAAACCCTAATCTTCTTCCACAATGAGCATTTCTTTGTGTCTCATTTGAAGTCCCAACATACAAGGTCTTACAACATCAGTCCGACACGACAAACATTGTCCTATGCTCATGTCAATATAACTGATACAATGCGTGTCTCAGTATACATGAACAGATATAAATATTCAAGTCAAAACAGAAGGATGCATATTATTTCCAGCTTGAAATTGATTCGAAAAACAAAAAATTGTACATACCTAAAACAGCCTCTTGTATTGTGGGTTTTGGATCATCTAAATGAAGCAGCAATCCTCGGTAGACAGCCTCCAAATGCGCACGGTACAAGCCAATATCATAACCACCCTCAAAACAATCAAAGTAGGCAAGAAGTGTTTTGCTCATAACCATCCTGATTTCATCACTGCTGTCATCCAGACGCTAGAACGAAAGAGGTACAGTGGATCATCATGCATAACGACACGTTAATAACGAAACCTCAGCAACAGCGAGAAGATAATACATCCCCATTTTTACCTGCTATATAATTAAACAACTGAAATTCTTGCCTTTAATTTTATGTGTACCTACCAAATGACCACACATTTCTTTCGTAGTATCAGTAATAAAGTAAATATAGCACCAAGTAAATCAACATACTGATGTATTGAAACCCAATTTTGACAAAGTTTCACTAAAAATGAGAACATTTTGATGTCACAGTCATTACTCATACCGGATCAAACTTGGACCTTCCACAAGAAGAAAAATCTGCACATCATCTATCTCAGGCAATAATGAGAAAATGCAAAAGAAGGAGGAAGTAAAAGAAAAATGAATAACAAGTTCTTGTGGCCGTCTGTACCTTCAGTAGTTCAGGGTACATATTGTGGAGCCTGTCTTGGCCAAGAGCTGTTCCCATCAGATCAAAAGTTCTGGTCATGACGCGACAGGCTACCAAACGAGTTGTCTTATTGTCATCTTCAATCAATGATGTTAGATGTGTCAGAACTGATTCAACAATGGGCTCCATCTGTGTTGTATGAAACAAGGAAGTATTTAATACCAATGTGATGTACAAAACAAAGATTTCATATTTCCCAAAATAAATAATATGTTCTAAATCAGCATGTTTTTTTTCCCATCCACTCTGACAAAAACTTTCTGCATTGGTCAAGACCTGCTGATTTTGAGCGAGGCAACCTTAGGAACATATGTGTGGTATCAAAACAGTCTGGGGCACCTCTGGTGTTGACAAATGAATGAAAACTGAGACCAGATACCTCAAAATAATATGTATAAAGTTGCTCACAAAACATAAGGCACAGGATGGGACAAATTTGCAGTTAAAGAATTAATCATATGAAACCTAAAGAAAGAGGTAGGCTGTGT
Organism: Onchidella celtica; assembly: GCA_963931925.1. Lineage (NCBI taxonomy): Eukaryota > Metazoa > Mollusca > Gastropoda > Systellommatophora > Onchidiidae > Onchidella > Onchidella celtica. The sequence goes on along the minus strand of OZ007568.1, from coordinate 15,474,206 downwards.
TTTCATTTGTACAGAAACGGAAGCAGCCATGGAAACATCAAAAATCCATCAAGTAGAGAAAAGAAACAATATTCCCATGTGCATAGGAACAGTGACCTGCGGACTATGTGCTGAAAAGTCAATACTTTCTTTTCCACACCAGATAGCAATTTTTGTGTCACTGCCACATAGCTGTCAGCCAGAACTTGCATCATTCTGGCCTTTCTTTTCACATGCATTTTTTACTGATGTGTCAGATAGGGAGGCAGTCTGATGAAAATCATGCCCTAACCCTTTAAACAGCAGTGGTTTGTATCATGAATTGTCTTTTGTAATGTCGCTTGTAAAACTGTAGAATGGTGAAAGTCACTTTTTGAAATTTAGTGTGCCTTATTACTTTAGGCTGGCACTGACAACTTAAGAAGACTAGGGTAATCCTATCTAACAGGGAGTATGACAATGTATAACTTTCCAGTCTTGGCAAGAAACGGGTTTATCATCTAAAATTTCAAAAGTTCCAAAAGCGGAGGTCAACTGAGCCAGGCAGAGAGAAAGAAACTAAATTTAGAGGTAAACCAACACAAACTCTGAACTACATAAAGAAATTTAGGAGAGCATCATTCAGACCATGGGTCAAGACAACATGACGATAAGTTTGTATTCCATCATTCATTTCATTCATTAAGTTCATATGCTAAAGAATGTTGAAAGAAGAGAGGACCTCATGACTTACAGATTACAGGAGAAACTGATGTTCAATAAAATGTAGTTTTCCTTTTTTTTAACCATCTGTGTCTCTGCGCACTGTATGGAAACAAAAACTTATATCTGCATGTCGTCTCCGCACATTATTGGCCTTGCCGTATCTGTTTCTGTGCACATGAATACACAGCTGTTTGCTTCCAAAAGAATGTTTAGCTCATCAAATTCACAGACCTCTCTGACGGTTATTTGATGTTTCTTTCAAAGCTGTACTTAGGCTTCTAACCTTTTCCTTTGTTAACACTCCACTCTGCAGAAGGGCCCACATACAAGATATGGCAGTGGTACGGATGGCAGAGGCAGTTCTCCCAGCCTTCCAAACACAGTTAGGCAGGATCATGTCCTTAACTACTGTGACAGCAAAGTTTCCAAAATGATTTTCCGAATCTAAAGTTGTAGGAGCTGCCATTACAAGATGAGAGAGGAGCGAGAAGAATTTCAATCGAAGCTCTGGGTCCTTCTCTGGCTGCAGATTTGCGACTATGATTGGGATAATGTCATCTAAATGGCGCCCAACAACTGGTCCTGTGGACATATGTTATCAAACAGATAGCTGACAATTCATAATGAAGTAAACAATTGCAAGCGAAAACAACAGTCAACACAATCCATCCACTATTGGGTTGGTTGTTTTTTTTTTTTTTGCAGATCTGAAGCTGAGAAGATGTAATGATAACATAAACACCAACTTCACACACCAAATAAGAGCAGCATGATCTCTTTTCATAAATGCTGAGATTTTTGTTCTGCCTATTTGTTTGAGCCCTTAAAAATCTAATCTGTGATAGAATGTTACAATTCGAAATATCAGGAAAGCAGACATACAATATACAATTATACTTTTTTTTTGTTCCACCACCCAAGAATCTAAACGAATGTAATATAGTTTACATACAACTACATTTGTTCTACTGCAAATGCAGTTCCATTGTGTCAGAGACTATAGCATAATGCAAGAAGCCGTTAGTAAAACAATGAAGTAACACTTGCAATTACTGTGAAGTTTGATATTGTTTTAAAATCTGTATGACATATCATTTTTAAAATACACACTTATCCTGAATTTAACAGCTAATAATCACACATATGGCATTATTTTATACAGATCTCAAACACATTTTATACCATGGTAATTATTTCAAGATGTATGTGGCCACAATGATAACCAACCTGCTTCAATCAATAAGGCATCAAATATTTGTCTCTCTACAGAGTGATTCGTCCACATGTTAGCATTGTCTCCAAATGAGTCCAACAAGGGTTTGGTGTGCTGCTCAAACAGCTGTTCTTTCCCAGTCAAACTCTGAACTTGTGCCAGTAGGTCTAAACATACCTTGGCCTGCCATCACAAATGAAATGAGAGTGAATCATAATACAACCTGCAGGGTAGGCATTCAGTTGTGATACCTTAAGTTTTGCAAAAACCCAGGTATCCTGTATGCTATGAAAATGAAGTAGGTAGACAAAAGTTGGGTTAAACACATATACCTGAATTGATGTCATTATCAAATAAATGACTTGATAAGATAAGATAAGATAAGATAAGATAAATTTTATTCGTCCTTGTACAAGGAAATTTGTTTTGATCATTGAATACATAACAATACAGTTACAGAAGCAGAAAGTATGATACATAGCGCGCACACACACATATATACACACACACTGATAAATTAACTAAATTAACAAAATTAGCAGTGCACACAATATGCTTCCCTAACTAAAACACATTGACCTGACACGCAGGACATAATTCAACTGTGCACAGATTACGATCAAGATGACGACATTATTGTAACATCCTAGTTGATGATGGAATAAACGATTTAAAGTAGCGCTCAGTTTTAGTTTTCTTTGACAACAGCCTTAAACTTCTTACAGATCTTATATACTCCTTGTTCAGGGGATGTTGGGGGTCATTTATAATAATATTAGCTTTTTTAATACAAGCACCAGTGTACAGCTCATCAAAATATGGCAGATCACAGATACAAATTTTGGATGCTTTTTTAATTAAATTATTGATCTTATTTTTATCTTTTTGTAAGATGTTTCCTCCCCAACAGACAACTCCATACATCAAAACGCTCTGAATAGCCATGGTGTAAAATATTTTCAGAATGCTTTTGCCAACTTTTAAAAAGCGGAGCTTTCTGAGGAAATACATGCTTTCTTGTATACATATGTTACATGCGCATGCCAGTTAAGCAATGAATCAATAGTAATGCCAAGATATTTGGCCTCTGTGACAATTTCAACCTCTTCATTGTTGATAGTAAGAAGGCAAACAGGATCAGTAATTTGTGAGTAAGTTTAAGCACTCAGACCCACAACAACTTAGCAAATGGATGAAATCTTCCTTATAAGACATTTCTACAGTTCATTCCACTCACTAATTAACTGCAACAACATTATAACAATGATTCTTGGCTAAAAATTTATAATGTTCAGGTTATTGTAGATCTTGGTGTTTGTTTTTTTCCCTACTTCAAAAATAAAGAGGCTATCATGGTAAGACTAACAATTAGCACATTCACCCTCAAAATAGAGAGATAAAATATGAATATTACTCCTATGAAAATCTTTATTGAAGTGCAAAAAAATCTGTGAACAAAAAAAAACAGACAGTACTGTTAAAATTTACAACTGTCTAAAGGAGAAGCTGAAAAAAAAAATAATTGACAAAAATAATCCTAAGCCTAGTTCACTTGTACCAGTAAATGGGATATGATCGTGATCAACTGCTATCATGGATCTGAAAGCTGCCTAAGGGTAGACCCACACCGACATCAGACCCGACGGTCAGACCAGACCGTCTTCCGGTGAAAAAGAACGTGCACCAGTTGAATAGTAATCACAGGTAATAAAAACTGGCGATCGTCCCACACCAAGAGCCGACGTCTCGGATCAGGCCGTTTAGGAATGAACGTGTTCATTCGACACCGACCGTCGGGCGAAAGGGGAAATAATTGTAGGGGCCTTTTCCTCTCTAAATAATCTCCCCTTTCCCGCGGCTTGTAGCGTTTCGCACTCAATTCAAGTGGTGGCGAAGTGAACACATACTATCAACTATGGATGATGAAAGCCTCATTCTATGTGTCCAACATAGGCCAGCAATTTACGATAAGAAAGATAAATTGCATCACAACAGACACTACATACAAAAGCAATGGGAATCTATTGCCAATGAGATGAAATCTGAAGGTAAGTAATATCATTTTTGCCATTTTTATTATTGTCGTCGTTGTCATCGTTGTTGCTGTTGTTGTTGGTGGTAGTGGTGGTGATGGTGGTGATGATGATGATGATGATGATTAATTTTGTTGGTTGTATGAAGATATGATATAAAAATGAGACATACAGTGTACTTAAAAGCATTTCAATGCCACATCTTTTATTTTATTCAAGTACATGTACATGAAGAGGTCTAGAACTAATTAGAACCAGATTTATTCATTCTAGTTGGTTTCACTGTACCCTCTGCTTGCATACCAATGCCACACCCCCTCTTCCCATCCCTTTTCCCAGCCCCCTTCCCATAACAACTTGTGTGTATTTTATTACATGGCCCACCTCAACAGAGAACACTCCAAACAATGAATGTACTGTAAATGATCTCTCTCTCTGTCTCGCTCTGTCTGCCTGTCTTTCTCTTTATCTCTCTCTCTCTCTCTGTCCCTCCCTCCATCTCTCTCCCCTCCCCCTTCCACCCTCCTCTCTCTCTTTCACTCTCTCTCTCTGTCTTTCTGTCCCTCCCTCCTTCCCTCCCTCTCTCCATCCCTCCTCCCCCCCCCCCCCCTTTCTCTCTCTCTCTCTCTCTCCAACTTGGAACACATATTTTTAAGCACAGCCTAGGAAGTAGCAGACAAATTACGTTCAATTGTAACTTCCTCCATTCGATTTTGATCAACTTGGTAAAACTGTTATTGTCACTTACTCCAGAATGCGCAAAATTTAAGTCAAGATATTATTTTGCCAAGGCAAGCTTCCTGTTGGTGATGTGAAATAGTTCATTAATGAATTTCTGACTGCTTTTCCATCTCCAGTTTGTCTCCCGGCAGATCTTGCTGTGGTGACCATAAGGGGTGAATCGGTATCAGCACCGATTGTGTCCATTTCATTTGTTCTTTCAGGTTCCCTGTTCTGAATATAGTTGTGCAAGATGCATGTTGCTTTCACAATGTCAGTAGCAAAATCCACTTGGACTTCGATTGGTTTTCTTAAAATTCTCCACATGCTGGACAATATCCCAAACGCACACTCGATCTGCTTTCGTGCTCTGGACAGTCTATAGTTAAAAATGCGTTTCTCGTCTGATAAATCCCTCCACGGAAAGGGTCGCATAAGATTTTCCAGCAAAGGAAACGCCTTGTCTCCAACGAATACATATGGTACTTCTATGTCGGTGTTGGAGATCTTTTTTGGATCGGGCAAATGCAATCTATTTGATCTGAGCAGTTGGAAAAAATTAGAGTCTTGAAATATGCCTCCATCACTGGAGCTCCCAAATGCCCCCACATCTATGACAACAAATTTAGACCTGGCATCACATGTTGCCATCAGTACGATGGAGTGGTGCCCTTTATAGTTAAAATATTGGGAACCGGAATTGGTGGGGGCTTTTAGTTGCACATGTTTGCCGTCGATGGCGCCTGCACATAAAGGAAATTGCCATCTTTCATAAAAGCCGTTGGCTATCTGTTCCCACGTTTCTTTGTCTGGTACAGGCAGTTCTTTTGGTTGCAGTCTCCTCCAGATGACTTGCACAGTTTCTTTTACAATGCAGCGAACTGTCTCAGCTCCAAGTCGAAAGCGAAATGCCAAAGACTGGAATGATTCACCAGTTGCAAGGAACCTGAAAATAGGAAATACATGTATTTTGTAGAGTGATAGTGTATGTTTCATAAACATTTTATTCTACAAGTTGAAAAAAAATTCCATACATTTTCCTTTTATTTCAGTGAATGCAGTGAAGACAAGATGGGGCCACATCTGTGATTACTACCTGAAAAAGTATCGGGAAAATAGAAATGTCAAGTCTGGCCAGGCAGCTGCAGGGAGAAAAAAATGGCATCTTTACGATGTGCTAACATTTTTTATTCCTGTATATAACCCACGGGAAACCTGCAGCAATCTTTCTCTTGTCGAAGACGCCACCGAAACTGTCCAGGCCACGGACTCCTTGGACACCGATTCCCAGGCTTCATCTCCGATGACCAGCAGGGCTGATTCTCCATCCCCACAACCACCTCCTGTGCCCTATAAACGAGCACCAAAAAGAAAGGTCTCCAGCACAACTGCTTCTGTCGTGGACGAGGAGATTCTAAAGACACTACAGAAGCCAGAGAATGATGACGAAATGTGGGCCAGAAGCCTCATTCCTTCATTGCAGAAGCTGAGACATTTACAAAAATTAGAATTTCGGGTGGAGGTGCAGAGTCTACTAATAAGATACCTGAGGCGTCAAGATGAAGAAGAAGTCAGAGGTTCTGCAAATCCTCGTCCTGCTCAGGGGGCTTGCAATTTGGATTACAGCACCACTCAAGAACACTATGAACAGTGGATGACCTAAAAACATTTCTTCCTGTTGTGACTTTTTCTTTCCAAGCATTCAGCGTTAATTTGTGTGTGTGTGTGTGTGTGTGTGTGTGAGAGAGAGAGAGAGAGAGAGAGAGAGAGAGAGAGAGAGAGACAGAGAGAGAGAGAGAGAGAGAGAGAGAGAGAGAGAGAGAGAGAGAGAGAGAGAGAGAGAGAGAGAGAGAGAGAGAGAGAGAGAGAGAGAGAGAGAGAGAGAGAGAGAGAGAGAGATGTAAATGTTAAAAAAACAAAACAATAAATTTTCTTTACTGTTGACCAAAAAGCTTAATCATGGCAATGTTGAACGTTTAAAAAGTTAATTACAAGTTAATGTTACAATAAATAGGGAGTTGATTTTTTTTTCTTTTTTGTCATAGTCATCGCCGTTGTTGTTGTTGTTGTTGCTACTGCTGTTGTTGTTGCTACTGCTGTTGTTGTTGCTGTTGTCGTCATCGTCGTAGTCGTTGTTGTTGTGATGGTCATGATGTCGATGATGATGATGATGATGTTGATGATGATGATGATGTTGATGATGATGATGATGTTGATGATGATGATGATGATGATGATACTATTGATCATAATAATAAGGAAGATGATAGTAACACTTACCTCAAGGTAACAGTGAGTCGCTCAATTGGAGAAATCGGTTTCCTGTAATTAGTTTCTTCCTTTGTTAAAGCATCTCTGCAGATTTCTAGCAATTCGTTGAAAGAACTTGGTTTCATGCGGAAATATTTTATGAATCTTTCACTGTCCTCAACGAGTTGGGGATATAAATGATGGAACTCGCCAAGAGATTTTCTCTTTTGTTGTATGGGATGGACCAAAAATCGTCCAGATCGATGCTGCCTTGCTTGCCTTCTTCTTAACCACAGTAATAACAACAACTTTCTCCGCCTGCTACACGCCATTTTTAAAAAAGACGGTGTTGTCTGACCGTCGGGTTCCGGTGGCTGTATGGGCGGCGTAGCCGGCAACAAATCGTCGGGTCTGGTCTGACCGTCGGGTCTGATGTCGGTATGGGTCTACCCTAAAGCAACAGATCAGTTTGAACAATTCTGAACTCACCTTTTTCATGGTTGTCTCCTCTTGTGTCATTGCTATGACACCAATAAGGAGGTTAAACATTTGCTGGCTGACTGCTTGAATATTGCTATCCATTGTAGACATCATGGACTGGCAAAAATTGATGATCTAGGGGATAGATAAATATCAGATGGTATTACTGTGCACCTCTGTCTTCACAATAATACCTGAATGCATGGACCCTGCCAATTGCCAACTGTGTGTGCTTAACTCTTGCATCCAAGTAGTTTACCATTTTATATCTCCAAAACTCAAGAATAAACATACACATCCAGAAATCTTGTGTCTTCTGTCAAGACGTCTGAGAAACATAATGATGTGCTTATTTATATTTGGCTAAGCTAGGTATGGCTGAGGCCTGCTCAAGATTGTTCAGAGAAGTTCAGTCACCAAATTAATAAATGATATTTTAACAGTTAAAACACTGAGTAACTGTTTCCTCATATTGCATCAGTGATAATAAAGAGAAAAAAATTACATATCATTGCCGCAAGTCCCTAAAAGTGTATGTAATATTAATTTCTGAAAACAGTGAGCTGAAATCTGTCACTATCAGAAATCACAGTAAGTTTAGCTCATGTGCACATTTTGAAAGCTTCAGACTATTTTCATTCAAGAAATAACCAACCAATAACTATCAAGTAGTGATCAACTAGATATGCTTCTTCACATACATATACTGTAACCATTGTAAACAATGTAAGTGATAAACACAATACAGAGACAGTTTCTGTTTTTTTTTTGCTAATCATTAGCTGGTTTTAAATGATATTACTCTCCTGTCATATTTGTTCAATTAAATATTAGAGACTAGTATGAGAAAGAACACTGTATTTACTGTTCAGTGGCATTTAAATTCATGTGAAATGTAGGTCTCTCTATTTGTAATACCTGATCATGCATCTTTGTCTCAATTGTATGGTATAAATCTGGATTCATCACAGCATTAGCCAGATCTTCCTGATATTCCAGCAGAGACTCTCGTGATGAACCTCTGATAATAGCAGCCAAGGTCATCACGACACCATGAGAAAGAGACTGACGCAGCCCTGTTATCACCAGCTTTTTCCAGATCTCTGGTTTGACAAAATATCCCACAAGTTCTGCACTTCTCTGGATCTGTTAGAGAAAGTGATTGTGTTTGCAATACTATAGTAAACTATACAGATCCCAAAAGTCAGTTATTGACCAAGATCAAGACACTGGGTGGTTTACCCATCTCCAAAATTTCAATTTCATTTGGAAATAGAAGAGAACCTCACTCTAGATCATATGTAAAAATATTTTACGAATAAAAAAAATAGGAATACAAACAAACAAACAAACAAAAATTCTGATAAAACCAACTTTCTAGGTTTACTCTTTCCACATTTAATCACCTTTTTCTCCTTCTCCTGCAAACACTAATTTTGACGCCCTGTGCTTAAGATCATTCGTAAGTGGCTTCCACAGGGAATAAATAATTCTGAAGCAAAGCATAGTGATTATGTTTCACTAACGAACTCACATCTTTCACAACTTTGGGTTCTTCATCATGGCAAGCCTTATACAGACCAGACAGCAGGGACTCAATATGTTGGGTTGTGTAAGATTCTGCATTTACCAGCAGCCAATACAGAAGAGATGCACACTTGATTCTGGTATCCACAACCCAATCTCCTAGATCTCGTATGAGACCTGGTAAAATTTTGGACAAATGCCGATTCACCAGAACTCTACAACCAAGATTTGGTCTCTCAACTGAAATCAAAGAGAAAGCAGCAGCAATAATATTTACTGATACATGTAGTACCAAATGTACAGCTTGTGCATGCAATTCTCACTGCCAAAATAATAAATCATGATTTTCTGATTTCTCTGTCATTAGAAGATTCATAGCAATCAAATATGTGACAAACATGAACTGCACAATCTTGTAAGTTTCAATGCTATCTGCCAGTTCACTCCCCAATCACAGAGCTTCCAAATGCCAAGCATACCGTTTCTGTTTTAAACTAAAGTACTGGGTATGAAATCTCATTTGTTTAAACCACTACGAGAAGTAATGTGATTTAATATGACGATACTGAATAATGAAAAGAAATATATAACTGACCAGTGTTAGTTGGTCCGTTATTTTCATGTCATGGATCATCTGTTACAGTTGTTATTTTCAGAGTTCTAACAGAACAGTCATATGGCAAACAAGTGCTTCTGATATCATTACCTGTGTCCTGGTTTCATCATGGCAAACTACTCAATTGTCAGCAATGTCCAAGACTTGGATTTAATCCATGACAATAAAAATGAAGAGGCTGCTGTACACAGCGGATGTAACAGGATAACAATAGTGAATTTATCACAGATGTATCTTTCCACTAACTACAAACTGGGATTACTTACCATTTGGTGGATAATGCTGTGGTTTTGGAGCTTGAAAATCTAGTTTGTCTTTGAGATCATCTTCGTTCTCTCTTTCATATTTCAGACCTGATACATTAAAATACAGACACGAAAATACATTACTGCAAGTTTATTAAATCATGTAATTCAATAACAAACAGATATCAGCAGCAGAAGTGCCATGCATGCAGTCTCACATAGCTGCATTATAGGAAATTATTCAACTGATTCAAAATAAAGTAAATTAAGTGCATGTTCGCCAGAAACTGGCCACTTTCTTTAGTATACAAATTTTTGGTATTTTATTTGTTTGAACTAATTGCTTCGGTGATAACTGGAGGTCCTAAACCAATACTACTGTTTTTGTTACTGTCTCTCTTCATTGCCATTAACAAACATATTTAGAAAGAATAACAGCAGAGCACTACCATCATATAACTATTTGATGTCAAGAGCTTTCTCCCCATGCCATTTGTTCTTATACCTCCTATCTTTTTTAACCTCATGCTTTTCTTTCCCACCCATGATCTTTTCCTCTCAAATTCTTGGCATCATGAGCAATGCAGCAGAATAGTATAATGATTTTATTACAAATTATTTTTAGTTTCTTTCCTATCATCACCCATTTCCCATAAAGAAAAATTATCTTTAAAAAAAGTGATATAATATCACACATAAGTGATATCAAAATTTGGCATTTTCCGTCAATGTTTTCATGCTATGATTTAAAAACCTAAGACGCACAGTACGTAAAAATTTAAAGGCCGCCAAACAAGTGGGTAAATCTCCACATGTAACATTATATAAAAACTACAGCCATTCAAAGCAGTTATTTCATCCCACTTTTTGAAACCAGACAATTCACCAACATAAAATTTCTGTAGTCATCTTCTTCTGTTTTACTACCATGTAGTGACAATTTATCATTTTATGGCTTGCATATATGCCATCTAGGAAAAAAAGAAAAATGTCATACATACTTCTCAACATACAACAACATGCACATTTTTATTCAAATTTGTCAACATATATTTATTTCATAAACTGTCAAAAGTTTCACTGAACACACACAATTTAAATACCTGTATCATGCCACAAACTGTCAGCCAGTTCTCTGATCTCATCTTGTTCATCTGCTAAACTGGTGAGTAACAACGGAATGAGTTTGTGATGATATGAATAACGATCTGGCAGGTCCAGGAGCCAAGTACCCACTACCTGCGTCACAGCTTTTCTGACCGCTGGTGTCTGATTGAAATACAAGTGGAATTCATATGAGATCTCAAGTATTAACAAACATCATTCCATCAATTGATAAGGCTTAAAAATATGTGAAATGTTGAAATTCCAAATTCCTATCTGAATATAACCATCTCAGATAATTTGTGCACTGATAGGTTTACCCAAAGCATAGGTGGGTAGATGATGAAAAAGTAAGACTTTTTTAATGCATTACCTGGTCAAACAATCTCTGTGCCAGATGGGACACAACATCATCCACAGCTTTGCCATTGCCATATTGTAAAACAACACCTGTTAAAAGAATGAATTATTTTATTGCACGATTCCACAGTTTGCACATATGTATATTATATATATACAGGTGTACAATTCCTCATCCTGCGAGGTAGTATAATTGTGCTGGGCTGATACTGCAAACATTATATAATTCCAAGAAAAATAAGAATCCATAGCATATAAAATCTAACACAAAATTATGATTTTCACTGCTGCTCTTGTTAACATTAAAATTAAATACAGTAACAGAACAAAAAACAAAAACAAAAAAAAACAACATTAAAAACATCGGTTATAACTTATAATTTTATAAATAAAATTAATAACACAGCATTTATTTTGATATGCCAATTCTTCTTTGAATAAAAACTACACTATTTCTTATGGAGGGTTTCCAAATGTACCTCTTGCCTAGATTTTCACATACTAATGAAAGATTCCAAACTGAGGGGGTATTTAGATGAATATGACGGATCATCACAAAGAAGTGACTTCAAGAGCAGCTGTGCGCAAGCGGGGAGAGCCCATATCTCCCCTGAGTCCCCCATGACGAGTTAGTCTTCTTTTGGGATGTTTTTGTAGTTAATACATGGCTCGGTGATAAACTGCTGAATACATCAAAAGGCACAATCTGGCAACAATGGTCTGAGATGCATTCGGAAGTCTTTCTATTAGCAATTCAATATGAACTACACACCTTTCTTCTTTGATAACAAAGATGTAAAGATCTTGGCTTCTAAACTGTCTTTATCTGGTTACTGTAGACTTCTGTATTATACTATTTATACTTACCAATAGTCTCAACAACAATAACACGGACTTTAGAATGCTGATGAGCTATGGATACAAGCAGGGGCTTCACAAGACTCTCCGCTTGCATGTAAAAATACTGTGGTGATGACTTTGCTAACAGCGATGCACATTTGCAACTTCCCTTTTTCACTTCTGGAAATGGATCAACAAGAGTTCTCTGAAGAATCCTGACACAGTCATCCACATAAACTCCAATTTTACTACTGCTTGCTTCAACAACAAAAAACAAAACTTCTATAAGTTGTGCCCGTAACTCTTCTGATGGTTCCACAATTTCTTGCTGTCCTAATCTTTGAACAAGTACGGGCACGGTGTAAGAAAGATACTCATCAGGATTTGGAACACATTTAAGAAATGTCAATAGGATACCGGCAGAAAGTTCTCGACACTTTTCAACCGGATCAGCAAGGGCTTTCAATAATGGTTTCAGCAATTCAGAGAAAACTGCTAGAAGATCTGGAGCTTCTAATGGTGGTTTCCGATCTATTGTATCTTTCTTTATGCTCATCAACGCATTTTTGCGTGTATTTCTGTTCTCTTCTCCTAAACAGTTTATATGCCTCGCCAACCCTTGTACGACAGCATTGGAATTCATGTCGGTGGCCGCCATGATTGTTGATCGCAACGCCTCGTTTTGGACATTTGATATTATAAAAGTATATTATGAAATGAAAGGAAACGAAATTAACAGAATTAAGCCAGAGAGGATAGATAATTATACTCACTGATTAAACGCAACCCGGTGGTTTAAACTTAGAACAAGAAAACTGCCAGAGAGGAAAAGTAGAGAGGAGGTGGCCCTAAAACTGACACGACGAAAATTCAGGGTCTTTATAATCTTACAGAACATTTTGTTAGTTTCTGTTTCATATAATTCAATTTTTCTTGTCCTGAGCGACCTAAACCGGCACCGGTAACGTTAAATGTTTTCACACACAAAGAAAATATTACAGAGGTACCGCATGTGCAATTAATTGTGACAAGTGCAGAATAGTAAATTTACAATTATTCTGTATCTGCGATTTCTGGATATTCTCAGCATCCCTCACAGGCACTTCTGATAGGGTCTCCTTCTGTCCTATCGTCCTGTTATTATTCTAGTGGGCTTGATAAGTCTATATATTTTGGGTAAAATCGTTTTTAAAAAATGATAGAAGCATGAAACTTGGCATAAATGTTGTCAATAAGAGGTATTTTAAGAAAAAGGTGTTGGCCACGAAAAATTTAAAAAAGGCACCCAAAGTTCAAAATGGCCGACACATGTTGGAAATGGGCTACCTAGCACAGTCAATGTTGAATTAAAAAATTAACTATCTCAAAGGCAATATGCATCTCAAAATACGTAATTGTGATGTTGGAAAGGATAAATCTTCAATATAAAATGTTTTGGACACAAACAAAACTTCAAGATGGCTGCCAAATTCAAGATGGCTACCGATGTGATTGTTTCTGAGTGTAGAAAAATGGCGCGGAAATTTACTATTTTATTATGCAGAAATATCTGACATTTTCACTGAAGAAAAATAACTTTGCAGTCTTTGAGAGTGTCTGAGAGCAGAAAAAAAACAAAAAAAACGCGGGAAAACCTTGAAGCAAGAGTGTGCATTTTTTGCTGATCTTCCTTATATGTGCTGAATCCGTCAGACGGACTTGGGCGAATTTTTCAAATACAGCCATCCCCTACATCAATCAGCAACAAATAAAAACTGTATAGAAGCTCAGAAAGCAGACATTGTCAACATAATTATGTGCAGAGCTCATAGTCAGCAAATAACATCAGCCACAAACTGATGCACTGATTATAGAAACAATGGCTCTGTTTTCGTTCGTTGTCTCCATTCAGTAGAGGTCACGATTCAAAGGTATTCACAAATCAGTTTTTCCGACCCCCAAAAAATTGATGTCCTTGCTTAGAGACATGCGCAAGTTGATAAAATGTTTGATCAATGTGAATCTGACGGTCTGAAGGCCTATCCAAGAAATCGAGAAGGAGTTGGAGTAGACGTAAAGTGACACTAACTGGAAGGGTGCCGAAGACTGTCCACATTTATTTACGAAAACAACAATAACAACAGGCCAGAATTATTTCTCTGCTGGCTAAAAGTGTAATAACAAACAAAATGGCATTGTATAGCAAGAAATGAAAACAGTATTCAACAAGACAGCCAGGCAGACTACCCCTTGCATATATATATATATGAAAAGGTCGATTTAGAATATTTGTGCATCTGAAGCCTACAATTGAACTCGCCTATTTTACAACTGCCTGTTTTCCTTCAAATCTCACAGACATAACAACTGTTGCTGTGTCCTGTCCTTTTTTTTTATCGGCCCAAACTCCGCCGTCTGCAGCAACTTTGAGTCTCTTTTGACAAATCAAGAAAAAATAGATCTAGCTAAATGATCAAGCAAGAGGTCTTGCTGCATCAAAATGCAAGGTATTTTTCATTCATGCCCTCAGCGGTTGTGATACTTCGTCAGCCTTCAGAAAGAAAAGGAACATTTCTTTTTCTTTTGATATGGAAAGACATGGAAAGTTCTTTCCAGATGCGCCAGAAACCTTTGCCAAACTGAGCAGATTCCCAGTGGGTGTTGATAATAACGACATTTGGAAGGTAAAGAGATTGTAGAGAGGTCATCCTACTTATAAATGTTGATAATGCCATGAACAGTATCTCACTCGTCAGTTCGACGTTTTGCCACCAACAAGAACAGCCCTGATATATAACATTCACAAAGCAGCGTACCCACGAGGTATTATGTGCGGTCATGATGATGATGAAGCTCTTGACCAAAGGCTGTAAGTACCCATACCAGACCTTGCAGTAGGATTTTCAAATCAGCTTGAAACATTTGCCAAAAACACGTCAGAACATCTGCATTCTCATCAAGACGAATAGGTGCATTCATTGCTGAAGTGATGAATTTAAAACAGACACTTTGGCTGAAAGAATTCACCATTGCACAGGCCCACAGGCAACAAGGACGGCGACCCATGGAACCCCGGGTCTGTGTTTCCAGTAGACAACTTGCCCAAAGTTGCATGCAAAATAAGTACCTTCAACACTGATCTGCTGGTTGTTTACATTTCCACCTTTTCATCAATGAGGGATATGGAGCGAGATCCTAATAACGGGGATACAGCCTTTAGAGAGGTTATCAATTTGTCACGGTGACGCTTTTAATGCTATTAACACGTGTACTGAGGAATTCATTGTTGGTACTTGGCCCACGAGTGGATGCTATATCCCTGGCCCTATCTTGAAATCGCACAAATCCCACATTGTGCGATTTTAGAACGGGCCAGTGAAACAATGATCTGTTTTCCTGCTAGAGCCACTTTTCTTGTTGTGTTGACCGTTTCAGTGGAAAAAAAATTGACCGCATGCCATGCTACAGACTGTTGTTATGGTGCATGGCATGTCTTCAAGAGAGGTACTCTCCTTGACCTGGTCAGGATGAAAACACTGCCTGGAACCCAGGTAATACAGCCTGTAACTGCAAGCAAATGAGATGGCCAGACATCTGCTCTCTCTGTCCGCACAAACGGCACCATGATATGCAGTCTCACTCTCAGTCAGGCAGTTTACTCAGGATCGTGTCGTTCGTTAACATCTTTTTTCTTTATCACTTCGAACATGGCTAAGGCCTGCCGCCGTGTGCACTCTGGTCGAAATGGTAAGGACTGGTCTCAAGAAATCCTCAACGACTAATTTCAGTACCCAGGTGGTAGCAAGTTGGCCAGTTAGTTCATCGCCAGCTAAAATTGTGCTTCCCAAATTATAGAGTCTATACTCTCTGGTCTTACTACATATTAAATGCGTCCCAGAGCACTACACACTCATTTCAGATAGGGAAATTGTGCGCACGGAAGTGAACGCATGTTAATATCGTTTCCGGTGCGATGGGCTTACTACAGGGAGCCAAAACAAAGATTATTGTATTTCACATTTTTACAACTTTTCATTTACAAAGACCTGAAACTTGAACAAACACAATCGGTCGATACAAAAGCGATTGGGGTGGATTAGTTGACACTTCAGAAATTTAATTTCATAATTTTTGAAACTGTCATTTGATTCAGGCTATTCAGAGCGTTTTGATGTATGGAGTTGTCTATTGGGGAGGAAACATCTTACAAAAAGATAAAAATAAGATCAATAATTTAATTAAAAAAGCATCCAAAATTTGTATCTGTGATCTGCCATATTTTGATGAGCTGTACACTGGTGCTTGTATTAAAAAAGCTAATATTATTATAAATGACCCCCAACATCCCCTGAACAAGGAATATATAAGATCTGTAAGAAGTTTAAGGCTGTTGTCAAAGAAAACTAAAACTGAGCGCTACTTTAAATCGTTTATTCCATCATCAACTAGGATGTTACAATAATGTCGTCATCTTGATCGTAATCTGTGCACAGTTGAATTATGTCCTGCGTGTCAGGTCAGTGTGTTTTAGTTAGGGAAGCATATTGTGTGCACTGTTAATTTTGTTAATTTAGTTAATTTATCAGTGTGTGTGTATATATGTGTGTGTGCGCGCTATGTATCATACTTTCTGCTTCTGTAACTGTATTGTTATGTATTCAATGATCAAAACAAATTTCCTTGTACAAGGACGAATAAAATTTATCTTATCTTATCTTATCTTATCGAGCAAAGAAAGGGTCAAAATTGCACCACAATGAATTATTCCCCTACTATTATTTTTTATAATAAGATTGTTCCAGTTATATCAAGCCCACTGTTCTGTCTAGGATCCTTCGGTCTATCGTCTTTCTGTTTCCTTGCGCAGTGTGGCTGTTACCGTGTCCACGTGCTTTCTCCAAACTGAGACTCAAAACTCCCTTGAAATGAGCCAGAGTCTCTTAGGGGATGGTGCTTATGTCGTAAGCCACAACTCTCAGACTGGAAACCAGCACACGTGGAATGTGGGTAAACTGACTAATGTGTGATCTTGAGGAACGTGGTTATTGGGCCAACCTGCACAGACCCATGTATAATTATCTGCAAAAAAAAACAACACCCTGCTTCTAATCATTTTGAACTGGGCTTACAATAGAGGCCATTTTTTCCCTATCCAAGACAGTTTCAACAGGCTTTTAGTTCTACATATCAGCTGTCCATTTCGAATGATAAATAACTGAAGATCTTAAAGAGTCAGTTGGGGAAATAGGATATCAACATCGTCCTCCCATTTCTCTATCTCTCTCTCACACACACACATACACTCGCACACACACGCACACGCACACAGGCTTTACATTATCCCTCCCTTTACCTTGAAGTAGAGTTTTGAGTTTGGAGAAAGCGCGTCGTCACGGCAATGACCACATTGCGCTTAGAAAAAGCAAGACGATAAACAGAATATAATAGAACAGATCGGACGGGAGTAGACCCTCCCAGGAGCGCTCACCAAACACCGGTTCCTGCCATTGTGTGGGCAGAGAAATGAAGAGCTAGTTGCACTGACGTGGACAGAAAACATGCAGGGTAAGCAAAAGCTAACACGAGGATAACTTGACGAAAATTAACGTGTGGCCTTTATCATAATTTATATTATTATCTGTTCGTGTCAGTCACGATGACTACAGTTCTCCCCCTGAGTGTCCGCACAAATCATCTAATTATGAGATTGGGGTAACGTGTGACTTCCTGTCCTTCGCCCAGCAGTGCTACTCAATTTTCAGGCACATGTGCAAAAATAATTATATGCGATTGATTGCTCCAAATGTCTATTTTTTGTCTCTGGCCTTTTTCCTCTACGCACTTTCCACAGTGGTGATACATAGGTCCAATTATAGACATATGGGAGGGCTGGAGAGACAAGCACTGTTGGAACCCTGGTCCCCGGAACGCAGGAAAAAGGGGTGGGGATGGCTACAGAGGGGTGTCCTTTATTTGTTACAGCTCTAACTGCCCAAATCTCACAGCTGCCAGTTGAAATGGTTCTTTCCCAAAGGTTAGCATGATTTCGAACCACTTTACTGAAATCAAAGTGGTTAACAACTGTCCTTGCCATTTAAGCGACCATCTATCATTTAAAGTTAACTGTACATATTTAAACTCGGGACAATATCCCCGAGGCATCAGAAATTTCAGCCGAAGCGAAGGTAACTATGGACTTTATAACAGATAGGCCTACTATTTTTTAACAGAGCGAACTGAAATTGTCAGTTTAGCTTTGTGAACAGAATTGAAACTGTTGTGCTCATTTTCACAAGCATGAAACGTAACGATAGCTTCCTGCACCATTTGTTTAACTGGCGATTTTTTTTAGCATGTTATTGAGAAACTATATCTTGTCGTTGCCCTAAAATGTGGTGAAGCCAGAAAGTTGTGTTACATTCGATTTATCAACGTTACAAAAACAGACCCACAACTGCTTTTGTCTGTTGGCAGATAAGATGCACTGTTTGTAATAACATAGTCCTTGATCTTCCCGAACAGGGCGAAATAGAATACATGTAATCATAATTATATATTATTACAATAATTATGTTTGAAATACAGGGTCTCTTTTTGGTTTCTCTTGCAAAATTCATTTATATCAGTAATTTGCAAGCATATCCGGCAAATTACGGATTGGTGAATAACATACAAGATGAGACACTCTCTTCTTCGCACCTCTAAAAAATCGGTTTGCGTGCTGATCGGGGGCGGGGCCCATGGCGCATAGTATGAAAAGAATGCTTGATATAAGTAAAGATTTATGATGCGAATTTGTTACAGCGCTATAGAGACTAAAAAAAAAAGGTAAAAAATAGCCAGAGTTTTCCCACAGCTATTGGACAAATGATCTTTTTGGTGCCTTGTATACGACCTAATATTATACCATTTTTAGAGATGTATTGTGCAAGTTTTCTTTCTTTTTAACAGTCCACCATTTTAACACATCTTTTATCTTCTTTGATCTTCATTACAAAATAAGTGACGTCAATCAAGGCCTACGTAAATATCTGCACAATGAACAAAATTCAGTACTTTCCCTATTTTAGCTTGGTCAAATACGGCAGTGTTCATTACTCCGCGCATTCGCCACTAGATGGAGGTGCGAAATCTGTACACGCTAAACACGCTAGTTGTCTCATTTTATTGTTTCTAGTATCTTTGATCATATGACGTACAAAAGCTCACAGCGATTATTTCATCATCACCAATCAGTCATCATCAAACCGCAAACAGTTCAAGCTTTAAAATTTGCATACAGGTTACAATTGATACTCATACCATAACACGACAATTTGTCTCCACACAGTCTACACCCCCTCCCCCCTCACTAGGCACGCTTGCCCCACTTAGCATCCATTAATGACGAGTAATATCCCCGGAATAATACATGTAGTAATTAAGCTGGATAATTACAAACTGCCTTAACTGGACGTATGGTTAAACAAAACGAAAACAACAACAAAACTGGATCACTGTGTTATTCACCTCGTGTTCTTTTTCTGTCTGTCCATCACGAAGTCCCTGAAAAAAAAACCAAGATGGCAGGGCCAAGTATCAAAAGCGTTGTCTTGATGTTGGCAGTGGTGCAGGTTATAATAGCTGCACCCATGCCCCCGAGAAGGAGACGCTTCAACAACTTGGAGGACATGTTTAGTGGTGAGTATCATACCTTCCTCAAAGCAAAGACAATAAAGGTATGAGTAAATAGTGTCTTTACATAAATTCGCAACAATGCAGTCTGATACCTAAATGGGCAGATGTGTCTGTAAGTCGGGGAGGCTAGTTCCGAAACCTGTAGGCCGATATGAACTGCAGATAAAACCTACTTACTAAAGCTATCTGAAGGATGTGGGACTGGGGAGATATGATACTCCATCATCAAAACCATGCATATTTTGAGGACAACAACTCATAAGATAACTGATACTTGAGACATGGATAAGAGTGAGTGAGTATGGGGGAGGGGCGGGATTTGACTTTAGAATTACGGGCCTTTGTATACTGGGATGACGTAGCATACGATACACTGAAAAAATTGTCAGTGCTGCAGGACGAGGGTTTGTTCATATGGGCTCAATGGTCCAATTGAGTGAAGATTATCAGGATCCCCCTCCCCCCATCCCCAAATTCTACATGGTAATGAGAATTTTGTTATGTGAGCCTATGTGCTATTGCCGATCTGACATAGGTCCCGTCACTTTGTTTGTTGATTTACAGCAGCTACAGCATTACCATCATTAACTGCTGCAAGAATGTACTGTAATTTGCTTGAACATCTGCATGATTTTCTTTCGCGGTAGGTAATGAAATATATGCTTGTATTACGCATGCCCATGCAAATGAGTTTCAATTTGTATTATAACATTCTACGAGCCAATAAAACCTGCAACATTTACCTCATCCCATCTGGCACTGTACTCATCCCATGCCCACCTTCGCTCATCCTTTCTACCCCCGCAATCTACGAACAAGCAAACAAACAAAAAAGTATGCAAAGCGGCTGAGAGCTGCGGCAGCATGCAGTCGGCATACTGTGGTTATAATTTGCAATAAACGAATACATGACTTCGGTGATGTTATGGTGCAGTCTGTGTCACTTGTGAATGAAAGACATTGGGAACATTAAAGTGAAGCGGTCACGACATGAATTTCAAGCGACATCGTCCCGAAGGCAATCATCAGATAGACTTATACAGTTTCAAGGAATTGCTATAAAGTTGGGAATAAGGAAGGTGTGCTGCTGTGTCGTAAAGTTTACCTTTCGTAAATAATACAAATGGTTAGTCTTTGTTTTTGTTCCATCAGCTACCGTATTGAATAAAACGCTACGTTTATGTGTATGCCCATGGGCCATTTTTGTTTATCTATTTCTACTGCAGGTGGGAATATGGGCCCTCTGGGAACTCTCAATTCTGACGGCAGTTTTACCTTTGGCGAAGGCGCCGGTTTGGGAGGACTTAACACTGCTTCTTTAGGCAATTCTGGTTGGAGTGGAAGCTCGGATCCATTCTCTGGTTCCAGCACATCCTGGGGCAGCACTGACTTTGGTGGTTCCACTGATCCATTCTCCAGTTCTAGCACATCCTGGGGCAGCACCGGTTTTGGCGGTTCCACAGATCCATTCTCCAGTTCCAGCTGGACTACTGATTTTGGAGGTTCCACAGATCCATTCTCCAGTTCCAGCTGGACTACTGATTTTGGAGGTTCCACAGATCCATTCTCTAGTTCCAGCACATCCTGGGGCAGCAGTGGCTGGGGAGGTAGCAGCGGTGGTTTTGACTTTGGGTGATATATTGTTGTTTTGACATCCCCAGTAACCGCACGGCTGTCTCTCTCCCTCTCTCTCTCTTTCCCCCTCCTTCTCTCTGTCTCTCCCCGCCCCTCTGTCTCTCCCTCTTTCTCTCTATCTCTGACTCTCTCCTGCCCTCTCCTTCTCCGTCTTCCCCTCTCTCTGTGTCCCCCTTCTCTCTCTCTTTCTCCCTGTCCGTTCTATTTTCTGACACTCTTTTCTGAATATGTAGCCTAACTCTCATAATTTGTTCATGTCTTTAAAAAAAATTTTTTAATTGAAAACAAAACCTTTACACTTCTATGAAAAGAAAGTATAAGATAATTTTGATGTCATAACATCAAACTGTAATTTAATGTTTGCCATCCTTTGCTTGTTGTGTAATTAGTTGAAAACACCCATCCATTTATGAACTATGCATGATCCTCTAATTTCTCCTTTGTTAATAAAGAATTTTTCGCATTTTGTTCTTGTAGTGGATTTAAAAAAAGGGTTGCAGCCAATCTGAAGAGATCTGCTAACCATCTGAGAAAAAGATCAGTATCTAATGATTATCTACGTTCAAAGAAAGGTCAGTTCATCTTCATTTATCTATTATCATCATCTTCATAATTAGGGTAGATCTATATTTGCTAAGTTGTGTTCTTCAATCATATCGTTATTCAGTCAATTACCCAAGCACTCTACAACTGACTGAATGACTAATTCATCTCTCTGACTGACTGCCCAGCTTGATTCAGAAATTTCTAAAGGTTTCTGAGTTAGTGTCTCTGGACAGATTTTCTCCAGTAATTAAGCGACTATGTTGCATTGTTTGACTATTCTGTGACTTATTCTGAAAGCGTGACAGTGAGATCGGGTATCTTTGTTGAGTATTTGTCATTATTCAGTATCTATTAAGTAGGCCTAGTTGGTTAAAGTCTTCTATACACAATAACAAAAATCTTTTGAGCCTAATACTTGAACACTTTTTGAGAATTTTACCCGTTTAATGAAGTTGAAACTGAACTATTTAATTCTATTGTGAAATTTAAATAGTAGGCTATTGGTGAAGCTCGGTGCCCGTATTCATAAAGGCTTCGCTAAAATAGTGCCCTAACTTAAAGCATTTACGTTATAACGAATTGTCGTTGAATTTGGTATTCATATGCAATGCGTCGTAACACCAAACATAAAAATTGTTCGTAAGTGATCCGCGAGGTGCGCATGGTGGCCGTTACCGTACCGACGCGCCGTAAAACCCCAAACTGACACTCAAGCGCAAAGTTGAGACGACTCGGATGGCCACGATATTCAATGCCACTGGAATTGCCATCGTAAAGTTTGTTACGATTCTGAAGTTAAAATTATATCCGCCCATCATGCCTACAGATTGGCACTGTAGATAGACTGGGGTGGGTGAGTGAAGCTTTCAACATTTCTTATCCTCACGGTCATTCCACAGTTGCTTAAGTCATGTTTTGGTGTGTTTTTTTTTGAAAATCAAAGAAAACAATTTACTTCGAATATAGTGGTAGCTGTTGTTAGGGGGGCGTCATATTTTACATAGAAAGCTATAGCTGAACATTGAACACAAGTCGGTATTTTCTCTATTTGGCTTTGTAATTTGGCTACGGTCCCCTAACAAAAGTCTGAAATGGTGATTTAGGTGGACGTGGGTTTTCATTTAAAAACTCATAAGCCGACGAAACAAAACATGTAATTGTTGAACGGTGGAACGTGATTGTCTGATTAAGGTGAGCAGTTCATCTCAAAATATCATAAAAACCACAGAAAAACTGTGGGGTTGCAGCAGGGCTATAAGCAAAGTCAAAATTGGGCAAAAAGAAAAGGTTGTATGTTGCGAAGCCCCGCGTGAGAAATAAAACCCAAACAATACAAAGCAAACTAAAGAGAAGACATACAACCTTTTCTTTTTGCCCAATTTTGACAGTTCATCTCAAAACACCCAAAAATTGACCTAGGCAATTGTGGCTTGACCGTGACGTAATGTTTAGATTGATTTTCGTCTTGGAGGAGCCGAGCATCAGAAAGAAGTGCATAGATTTAAATGTGACCAAGCCAGCAACATTACAGGAATCCCAGGAGCAGGATTGACGTCAAGTTTGTGCATAGGAATGACATCGTTCCTACGCAGGTCCGTTGATTACAACATCATGCCGACATCAGTATAATGTAGGAAACTTGCCCTTATGGTAATCCGACCAACTATGCGGAAATCCTGTACAAATCTACCTTTGACGGACTCAGAGATGCTGGCAGAAGTTTATAGATATAAATGATCTTATTTTGCTTTATACGAGGAGCAGGGACAATCCTGGTTGAATGTAAAGTTGATCTTTCATGAATAATACAGATTATCAATTTCAGTTTTTGTTCATACGACACGTATTATGTGGGTCTACTATAGCTACTCTTTTATATATTCCTATATAGGCATAAACTTTGAAGGTGGAGACTTTGGCTCTCTGGGAACGCTCAACTCTGGTGGTTGCGCATGCGTTGAACGAGGAAGCCATAGTTTTTGGGAGCTCCCGATTCTCTGTGATAATTTACAATATATTTTATATTTTATAGCTTTTTGGGCAAATACAGTTTTAAATTTGTCACTCTTGAAGTGTTTTAGGGAGGAGTTCCGTACTCGAGCGCCACTTTTTGATAAAAAACCCTATATATTTTTTCGGTACTTATTAATTTTGTTAGTTTATCCAATTGTCATTGGAAAAAAAAGCAATGATTGATATGTAACGACGTGAGGGTCTAGTCAGTTTGTATCATCGAGGCCGTAGGCCGATGTTCGTCCGAGCAGTAGTCAGATTGACTTATCAGGGAAAGCCGCCGGGGTAGCTATATACTGGCGCTCGAGTACGGAACTCCTTCCGTGTTTTATATATATATATTTACAAAATTTAACCCTTGATTGTGGTATGAGGTAGGTTTTAATTTATATTTCACCGGTAAGTTTCTGCGAGTGTTACACTAGATCTAGATTGATCCAAGATGGCGTCCACCGGCGGATTCCTCAGTCTCACCAGGCTTTTTATTTTAACCATCTTGGCCTTGTATGGCATGATCTGGGCTATTCGGAAAAAGAAACATGATTTAATTGACATTGTAGATCTAGATCTGGAGTCCACCAGGTTTGGTGACATTGAATTGTTCAATTTTAGTCTCCATCAGGTCAGCCTTTTGTTTATAAGAGGACAGTCGTTCTTGTCACATAGATCTACTGCCTTATTCGATCTTAGGCAAAGTGAAGTGTCAAGTGTAAAGTGTTTCAGAAACAGGTATGCATGGTTATCAGCATTATTATTTTTATCAGGGGATTTACAGCTGAACCCAGGGCCTACTGGCCGTCATGTTAAGTACCCATGTGGAGTGTGCCATAGACCTTGTAAGTGGAACCAGAAGGCTGTTGCCTGTGACTCTTGTCACATCTGGTTTCACACGAAGTGTATGATTATGAATTCCATAGTATATGAAGCCTTGGCAAATACTAGTTTATCATGGCATTGCTGTTCCTGTGGATTACCAAATTTTAACTCTAGTCTTTTTGATGAAAACTTGACATTGTCATCTGGATCGAACCGTTTTAGTCTTTTGAATGATCCTGGATTTTTTAACGGTAACGAAACATCAGCACAGGACTGTGATTTTAAACCTTGTAAAACTTCCACACCAACTGACCCTAGGAAGAAGAAGAACTTAAATTCCCAGCAGAGAAACAACTTGAAATGTATTGTTATTAATTTTCAAAGCTTTTTAAAGAAGAAAGAAGTATTTAGCAACGTCACTGACGAGCTAAAGCCTGATATTATCATTGGCACAGAGACCTGGCTAGGATCGGATGTTAAAAACAGTGAACTTTTATTAGACGATTTTGACCTTTATAGAAGAGACCGAATTGGCAAGACGGGAGGAGGTGTTTTGATTGGTATAAGGAAATATTTCACCAGCGAACAAGTACACGTTGGAAAATTAAGTGAATCCATTTTTTGTAGAATAAATGTAAAAGGCAAAAAGCCCTTGGTCATTGGTTCCGTTTATAGACCTCCAGATTCGGATTTTAACAACTGTAGTGAAATTTGTAAAGACATCTTTGATGTTCTGGATAAGAACAAGAAAGCTGTGTTTTGGCTTGGAGGGGACTTTAATCTCCCAGATATCCTCTGGGAGAAAGAAGAAATTTGTGGACACCAGAATCGGAAAGATATCAATTCAAAATTCTTAGATACCATTCAAGACCTTGGCCTGAAACAAATTGTAGATTTTTCAACCCGTGGATCTGCCCTTTTAGACTTATTTTTTTACAAATAATCCTGGACTTATTGAAAAATGTACACCTGCTCCTGGCTTGGGCGACCATGACGCAGTTTTTGTGGAAACCAATCTGAAACCCTTTAGAAAGAAACCCATAAAGCGGAAAATACAGCTTTGGAACTGCACAGATCTAGACTCTCTTTAGGAGAGATGCGTACAATTTTTCTAAATCTTTTCTGAAATACCATAGTGTGAAAGATGATGTAAACAAACTTTGGGAGTGCATTAAAACAAACTTGGTCACCATAATGGACGACAATGTGCCAACAAAATTAACTTCAACTAAAAATCACCAGCCCTGGATTTCGACTCTAACTAAGCGTCTTATACGCAAGAAACATAGATGGTATAGCAAAGCAAGATCTTGTAATTCAGAAAGGGCCTGGAAGAAATATAAAGAAATAAAAAGGACTTCACAGAGAGAATGTAGAAAAGCGCATACCACCTTTGTTAAATCAATGATAGAAGAAGACAAAGATAATAAAAAACTCTGGTCCTATATTAGACACAAAAACCAAGACAGTTGTGGAATTTCAGACCTCAGAAATCATAAGAATATCTTAGTTCAGGACCCCACAGCTAAAGCAGATCTCCTGAATGAGCAGTTTTGTTCTGTCTTTTCCAGCCCAGAACCAAAGATAGAAGACAATTTTTTTAATAACAACAGACTTTTTAATGAAATGAACAAAATAAAAGTGAGCAGAGCAGGTGTTTTGAAACTCTTGATTAACATTAAGCAAAATAAAGCCACTGGACCTGACTGCATTCCAGGAAGAATTTTGAAAATTTGCGCCCAGGAATTAGCGAGCGTTTATGCATTGCTTTTCCAGGCATCCTTAGACCAGGGATCTGTGCCAAATGATTGGAAAAGTGCCATCATAGTTCCGCTGTTTAAGAAAGGCGATAAGGCAAAGGCTGAAAATTATAGACCGATTTCGTTGACGTCAGTTTCATGTAAGCTCTTAGAGCATATTGTCCACAGTAACATCATGGACCACTTACAGAAATATGAAGTTTTAGATGATTCTCAACATGGTTTTCGACAAAAAAGACGCTGCGAAACGCAACTGATAACAACATTAAATGGAAGGCTGCGTTTCCACCAAGTTTCACGTGTCACGTGTCATGCATGACACGTGACACGTGACATATAGGGTTTCAACTGGATTTCACATCGAACATGTCACATGTCATTCGTCATTCGTCCTGTGTTCGCCATGGGTGACGGTTCAGACTCATCTGACGAGGAAATTCTTGCTCTATGTCTGTTGTACCGGCGAGCTAGGAAGAGAAAGTGCAGGAGGCGCTCAATATGGTGCAGGGACCATTACTTATTGCGTCCAGAAAGGGGCGAATTTACCAGAACGTTTCGCTATCTCATGGACAATCCAGACAGAGAATTATTCTTCAATTACACAAGAATGACGTACGAAACCTACGCAGAATTGAAACAATTAGTGTTGCCTCATCTACAACCAATTGGTACCAACTACAGAGAAGCTATATCTGGAGAGGAGAAGCTCATTCTCACACTGAGGTAAGTAACCAAAAGATAACAATCAAACCATGAAAGTACAATATGAACATCAAATTGAAGAAACACTGCAGTTAGTTTTATTTAAAAAAAAAAAAAAAAACATAAACAAAAACAGAAAAGGTTGCATATCTTATGCAGAACATTAATTATAACTATTAGGCACATCAAGATAACAATAGGACGGTTGGGAATATTTTGCCAATTTACAGCAGAACAATCACCATCAAGTTCGATCTTTGATCAATTTCAATTTGGATTATTTAACAACCCCAAAAATGATTCTGGGTTGTAAATTGTCCCAGTGCTGTTGGAGATCTCACTGGAAGGTCCGGAGGTATTCATATTGTTGGGTGGCATGACTGCTGCTTGTGGGAAGTAAATTGGTTGGAGCACGGGCTGTGAAACTTCTTTCAGATCGCTCAAAACCTTAAGCTGAAATTCAATAAATTGGTCGTCAGTGAGGGATTGTATTTTTGGCATTAATGATTTGAAGAATCCCATTCTTGGAGATTCCCGAGCAACAGATTTTGCATCCAACCTTCTTTGTAATGATTGGAATAAGGCAGCTTCTGATTCCTCTGCGCGACGTTTGGAACTGCTTTTCTGTTTGACGACGCTTTCATTTGAAGTCGGCCCGAGGACTGATGGTGTTGATGCTCGTGAAGGTGGGTCAGTCAAAGTATTTTCATCATCTGCATGAGAGGTATCACTGGTCTCATCAATAATGCCCGACGCTCTCGCTGCCCGTTCTAAGACATTGGTGCTGTCGTTAACACTGCTAGCAGACTCGTCCAGATCTTCGGCAATATCATGGCTGCTACCCAGATTTCCCGTCGTGGATCTTTTTTCCTTCACAACTTTCAGGAAACTCATGCTTTTCATGAACACCCACGGCTTCGAACTTCCAGCTCCATCACCAGATTTACTTTTCATGCGTTGTAGTGCGTTGTTATAACTTCTTGTAAGTGATGTCCATGTATCTTTTGCAGTAAAACCTGGAACAAATAATATTGTTTTAGCAGACACTGTTCAGAAATCATAATTCAGTGCATTCCATAAATACCCCCATCAGTATGTTTTGAAATGGTGGCTGATTTTAAAAACTCTATTGTAAGATTTGAGACATTGAACATATATATTGCGAAGAATATCGAAGTGTCTACCTTTAGTCACAAAGAATTTCCTGTAGATGCTCACAGCAATGGAAGTAAAGAGCGAGGACCTTTATTGTTAGAATTGAGTAAAATTAAATTAAATAATTGCAGAGAATATAGAAATATAAACAGCAAACTCTTATTTCCGTACACTCGGCCATCATAATAGCAAACCAAAAATAATGCATTAGCATTTTTCGTATTTGTTTGTAGATCTGTAGATTTGCGCAAAAAAAGTAGCCACAGTGGGTCTATGGGAGAACTTTATAAATTAATAATAGGATTTGGTTGGTTTTTTTTTTAATGACATCTTTATATAGAAAATGAATGTCTTGATCTGCAGTTGACTCGACCTTTGGCTTGAGAGCCTATAATTTGCATATTGTACAATGGCAAATCGTAGATTATTCGGATTTTTGGGGGGTCATAAAGAATTAATAAAAAATGAACTTTTAGTTAGACCTCTAATCGAAATTATCTCTCCGTCTGGCAAAAGAAGGTGAAAATTGTCAACGATTTGGCTAATTTTCATGACTGAGACTTATCCGGTCTAGGCGTGAGGCAGGACACATACAAACATACAAACATACATACAAACACCTTCTTTTATAATGTTTAGATTATTATAATCGTAAGTACAGCTGTATGTAAGTATTAATAATACTGTGCTATTCTCATTTTCCAGATGTCTCGCAACTGGTTCATCATTTGCCTCGATGACTGTACCCTTCCATATGTCCAAGACTTCGATAGCTCGGCATGTACTAGTAACCTGTGACGTCCTATGGAAAGGCCTTCAGCCTATCGAAATGCCCATTCCAAATGAAGACGACTGGAAAAGGTTGGCAAAAAGATTTGGAGATTTGTGAGACTATCCGTTTGCTATTGGCAGTCTTGATGGTAAACATGTGACATTGGTTAACCCGATGAACAGCGAATCACTTTTCTGCAACTACAAAGGGTATCCCAGTATTGTGCTATTGGCATTGAGTGATGCCGATTCCTGTTTTACGTTAGTAGACTGTGGACAGTACGGACGAGTGAGTGATGCTGGTGTATTCCAGGCCTCAAGAATAAGACAGCTTCTAGAAGAGGAAAGGTTGAACATACCCGATGAGTCTTTTGTGATCAGTACCTCAGACCAACGGATACCATTTCAGATTGTTGGAGATGAAGCGTTTCCGTTAAAAAAAACCTAATGAAGCCATATGCAGCCAGAACGCTTGACAGAATTAAGCGAATTTACAATTATAGGCACTGCAGAGCTAGACGTCCAGTTGAGTGCACTTTTGGCATAATGGCAAAAAAGTTTGAGATTTTCCAACGCCCGATGCGTCTACAGCCAGACAGAGCAATTACAGTTACTAATGCTTGTACCGTTCTGCACAATTTTATCCGTAGAAGAGATGGACATATGATAGATCGGTCATCAGAAATTACATATGACATCAGGCCTAACAATGAACAAGGATTAATGAATCTGCGCCCCCAGCAAGGTGGCAGAAACTCTGATGAGGCTACAGAAATCCGTGATTTGATTGCAGAATTTTTCAATGATCCTCGCGGTAGTGTCATGTGGCAAGATCAGCATGTGTTCCGAAATGTTCTTCTTCTCGAGGACTAGAAAGGTCAAAAAATTGAAACTATATGCAAGCCAAAACTGTTCAATCCAAGTTCATACATCTGTTTCTTGATTTATGATTGATTAAATTAAATTAAATGTGTGTGTGCCTAGGAAAAGGGTCCACATTGTCATTTCCAAAGATGTGTTTTTTGTAGCTTTTTTGGATGGAGCAGTATGTCCTGGTTGTTGTGCTTTTTAAAGTTTGCAAGTAGCTTAATTGGTTGCTGAGATAATGCTGGCTATGACCCTGGGGGGTGTCAAAACTTAGTTTTCGAGAGAAAAACGGCTACTTTAAAGTTGTTGAATTGTTTTCTGCTTGACTCACTGTTGTGGAGGTGTTCAAATCAATGGTTTCCTTGTATTTTAGCAATCTCCAAACACTTATTGATAATAACAGGCCATAAATAAATACAAAACATCGGTAAAAAATCATTTCGGTAGCCTACTTTACACTGCCCACTGGACTTAACCGTGGCACACACACACAAAATATACCTTCTATTGGTGGTGGTAGCTTTTCATCAATCTTCTCCCACACCTGTTTTCTTTGGTCTTTGTTTTTATAGTCTTTATCTGTGGGGTCCCACAGAAGTGGGGTCTTCTGCACAAGGCATATCAGGTTGTGCTTATAGTCATTCATGTTTAGGACAAACGTAAATATTTACATTCGATACGATCTACCTAAACTTGATGAGGTATTACAATTCATAGAGTTACTTCCCTTGTTCCTTTTTGGAACTCTTTATAAAGAGGGTATGTTCAGTGTCCTTGAAGAGTTCTAGTTTCGTTTTGCACATTCTTCGAAAACGTGTCATTTCACGCGTGTCACGTATCACGTGAAAAGTGACATTGATGGAAACGGTTCCTACCAAAAATCATATGTTTCCATTTCTTGTCACGTGACAAGTGACATGACACGTGACACGTGAAACTTGGTGGAAACGCAGCCTAGCGAATGTTTAAATTCCAGGGGACAGATAGATGCCATACTTCTAGACTTTTCGAAGGCATTTGATAAGGTAGATCATCTGGGATTGCTTTTGAAATTGAAACACCTCGGAATTAGGAATTCTCTACTAGACTGGATAAGATCTTTTTTGATCAACCGCCAGCAAAAAGTAATTGTTGATGGGAGCGAATCATCACCTAAACCTGTTGTATCAGGAGTCCCTCAAGGTACTGTCTTAGGACCTCTTTTTTTCCTAATTTATATAAATGACATATCCAAAGATCTGTCCAATGGTACGTCGGTCAGGCTGTTCGCCGATGACAGTCTACTGTATAGAAACATCAGAAGTGTAAGAGATGCAGAAATGTTACAAAATGACCTGAATAGACTCCAACAGTGGGAACAAAAGTGGAAGATGGAATTCCATCCTAAGAAGTGTCAAGTACTTCGAGTGACAAACAAAATTAACACCATCAGTTTTGATTATACTATCCATAACATCAAATTAGAGGAAACAGAAACAGCTACTTATCTTGGCATAGTTATTGATAAGAAACTTAGATGGAAACAACAGTATAGCACAATTAGTCGTAAGGCAAATGGAGTAATAGCTTTTTTAAGGAGAAATATCTCAGACTGTCCCATGGATGTTAAAGATAAATGTTATAAGACCCTTGTTAGACCAATACTCGAATATGGATGTAGCATCTGGGACCCCCATTGTAGAACTCACATAGATTATCTAGAAAAGAGCAGCCAGATTCGTGACAAACAACTATAAATTTGAGGAGGGTAACACCAAGATTAATATGCAAAAACTTGGCTGGATGCCTTTAGAGGAGAGGCGGGCAAGAATTAAAATTACCAGCTTTTTTAAGGGTAGATGCGGTCTGATGGATATACCCATGGAACACATTGGGATTAATTTTAGTAAGACTAGGCGGAATGGCCACACCTATGCCATACCATCGTCCAGTGTTGACGGCCACTTATATTCTTTTTATCCGAGCACGTTGAGGCTGTGGAACTCTTTGCCGGAGGACCTAAAATTGTGCAGTAGCCTAGACTCTTTTAAGACAAAATTAGAAAAGCACACGTTGAGAGCTAGCTACTGAATAGGCTGCATAGATATACTTATAAACCCAGTGATAAGATTGGTTGACTGCTCATGGCCACAATCAAGTGTTTTTATAAGTTTTTATAAATCTAATCGACTCCCCCTTCTTACACCCTTATATGTATACAAATTTTTAACTCCCAGGGACACGGGCCGAGTCGATTTTTAATGCGTACTGGTGAGATACTCAAATCTGAGAATACCAGTTTTAAGGAAGAAGAAGAACTCTGACGGGAGCTTTACCTTTGGCGAAGGCACCGGTTTGGCAGGACTTAACACTGCTTCTTTAGGCAATTCTGGTTGGGGTGAAAGCTCAGATCCCTTCTCCAGTTCCAGCACATCCTGGGGCAGCACTGGCTTTGGAGGTTCCACAGATCCATTCTCCAGTTCCAGCTGGACCACTGATTTTGGAGGTTCCACAGATCCATTTTCCAGTTCCAGTACATCCTTTGGCAGCAGTGGCTGGGGAAGTAGCAGCGGCGGTTTTGACTTTGGGTAATGTATTGTTGTTTCGGCACCATTAGTAATCGCATCTCTCTCTCTTCTCCCCCCCCCCTCTCTCTCTCTCTCTCTCACTTCCTCTCTCTGAGATCCACGTTCGTTTATATGAAGGGCGAAATTTCATCCTTCCTTCAAATGCACAGAAAACACTATAGAGCGCAACAAGAGTTCACACTATAAACATCAGTGTTGTTTATTTGATTATTGTGACATTCCACCTCAGGCCAAGTAAACTCTCCATCATATGAAGTGAATGGTCGCATGTTCGTTCTTATGTACCCCAAGCACTATTATGCAATATGTCCGAATTTCTGGCACCACATGATGAAACTCTCCAATCAGTTCTCATTGGGGATATGTCCGAATTTCTGGCACCACATGATGAAACTCTCCAATCAGTTTTCATTGGGGAACAGATACACACTGTCTTTTTTTCTTTGTGTTTTCTTTGCTGTTTCAGCCACAGTAATCTTCCTCAAACCGTAATGAAGCTACAGGGCGAAATGCAAGCACCGAAAACTTCGTGACTTGTGACGAAAAATTATGAAATTTTGTGTACTGCAGCAATTTTTGACGATAAATAGCGTGAACAAATCCTTCTTGGACAAAACTCAGTCCTAATATTATCTATATAAACTTTTTTTTTTCTACGGGATGAAAATAATATGCGGCACAAACAGTCGTAAATACATTCGGCTGAATGTTGTCCCTAGTGGAAGTGTCCACGTAATTTATCGTCAAAAATTGAGACGGTACACAGCATTTCATAGTTTTTGGTTATGCAGTCACGAGGTTTTAGATGCCTACCTGTTCGCCCTCTAGCTCCAGTATAGTATGATGTGTGCTCTCTTCTTGCAGTGGATTCAGAAAAAGGGCTGCAGCTAACCTGAAAAGATCTGCAAACCACCTGAAGAAAAGATCGATGTCTGATGCTAATCTACGATCAAAGAAAGGTCAGTTTTACTTCTTTCATCTATTTTCATCATCATTCAGACACCTGGACCATTTGCGAAGTTGTATCCGCCAATCATATCATATGTCAGTTAGGTACCCAGGCACCTGAGAGCTGAATGATTCATTGACTTTCTGACTGATTGGTAAGCTTGGTTAAAGATTAAAAGTAATTACCATTGCAGGATTTGTTATGGCAAAAACAACAACAACAAAAAACTTTACTGAGATATTTTACCTTCCACCTTATGACTGTAAACGGGAAACAGAAGAAAACAAAGAAAATATTCTCATGGTTATCATACGCATGTTATCATCACCACAATTCTTAGTCTTATGCGTTATTTTCACATAAAAACATCAACACATTATTGCAGACAAGCTTCCGGAAGTAAAGAGACGTGCCTATGAAATGAGGAGACTTGGACATCTGTGGAATCACGGGCAATAGTCGCATTTGACATCCCACACTGTTACAGGGGTGAGCATTTTTTGTAATACAGAGCTGTGAATTTCATCGTAACCAGTGCAGTCATATTTTACAATTGACTACATGATTGCCCACATCCCAGATATTGTTTCTGTTCTGCTTTCATCGTCATTGGTACTTCATTTTATCGTAACGAAGGCCTTGACGTTGTTCAAAATGTTAGCCATTTGAATTCTAAATCATTTATCTATCTGGCTTTCTTGCTACTTCTGTAGACAGTTTTTTCACATCTTTTCAAATTGTTATAATCCCATCACTGAAATCAGGATTAACGCTGTTGTATCTTCTTTTATATCACCCTCACACTTTCTTCACCATCGTCATCACCGTAAGATGATGAAATAAATATTAGTGACACTATTTTACTCTTACGAGTAGACCTGGACGCAAGATAAATTATCTAGATAAATAGATCTTTGGACAATTATAAATGATATTTTGGCAGAAGCTGTTTGAGCCATGTAACCAAATTACATACAAAACGTTTCGTTTAGGTGACCATTTTGTGGTCAATTTCCAAGAACTTTACTGCGATTGGCCAACGAACAGGTCATTGAAGCTTGCGAACAACATGTAATCCAACCCTAATTTTATCCCTACCTCACCCCCCCCCTCCCCCCCCCCCCCCCAAAAAAAAATTCAAACTGTAAACAAAACAAAATCTAGCTGCAAGACCCTAATAATGACTGGGAATTATTTTTTTTAGGTTAACAAATGCTGATGGGTGGAACCATTTAATGAAATGAAAGATAAAATAGTTGGCTTTAGACAGTTTAATTTCGTTATCCACATAATAAGGGGCGACTATAAGTTAGAAATTTAATTGTATTCGGTATTGTTTTCTGTGCCACGAAAAGATTCCATACGACAACGGACCACAATATATTCACGCAAGAAAATCTCACTCTTTTGGCCCTGTTCTAATTATTTTGCTCACTGAATATTCTAATTATTATGTTATCAGAATTTAGATGGCACGATTGGCGATTTTGCTCATTGAATCAAGCGTACAAAGTTATATTTATCAGTTTGTCAACGTCTGATAAGCATATTCTATGACAACTACGTAAGAGAATGTTTTCAAGTTGAAAGCTGATTATAATAAAAGCCATAGTGTGACTGCAGTGCACCAGTAGATAACATTCGCTTATTCTATAAATGCTCTGGTGGAGATGGCAAAATACTAAATAAACGACAAAAAAAAAAAAGAAAAAAGGCGCATGACTTATTCTATCTATCCGAATAAAAGTATTTATAATTAAAATAAGTGTTTGTTTGTTTTTTTCTCAAATAATATTGTCATGTTTGATGAAGACTGAAGATTGTTTTCTTACTTCATGTTGTATGAAATTTTAGTTTGTTTCATACCTGAAACTTGATGAGTCGGATGCATTTTATTCAACAATTCTAGCAATCTCAAAGGATTCCACATATATTATTGTGTCAACCAAATGGTTAAGCATTTGCTATGGTCAGTAACGCACGGAACACCGAGACAGCAGCTGTGAAGCAGGATTATTACAAATCCAAAAAAGCAGCTTGTTCAGCCAGCTATATTCGAAACTTTTCTTTCCTTTCATGCTTACAGTTGTAGAAAGTTGTTTTCATTAGAAAGTTTTGAATTAAACATACACGTCGCCCGTGGGACAATTTCAAGGAAGAGTTATGTGTTTTTCTTCGCTCTCTCATGCTCTTTTCTCCTACTTTATGGTTTATTCATGCTGATTGTAGTGATAGCGAGGTCGATTTGTCTGGGGCCATATACTGTATCTGTCCGTCTTGTCTTTTGTCTTTTCTAGAAAGTACCATTTTTAGAACTGCACTACTGTCAAACTTTACTCTGCCCCACTCCTCGCTTCCTCTAAGTTTTAAAACTTTCCTCCGGTCAGTAGTGGATGTTGTAAGTAGAATCGGCCGTGAGAAGACAATAGCATGCCTAGCATGTCGCCTAAACTCTCTCCGTAGTTAATAGTTCAATTATTTGTGCACTTTGGGGGTTATCCTCCAGTCAAGCCTAACTGTACGCTCTTGTATAAGCAGGACCATCTGCCACTATACAAGTAATCATGTGTCTCTGAAATGACAATTTTATTCATTTCGTGTACGCTCTGTTGGTCGAAATGACATAATTTACTTCCAAAAATATAGTAAAAGGTGTATTGTTGGGTGTTTTAAGTTGTGTGTGTAAAAAAAAAAAAAGCATTTTTGGTTTACCTAAAACTCACTACCGTTTGCTTAAGTAAATCGTACGATCATCAATGTCTTGTGTAGTTCTCGAATTTATGTTTGTTATTACAGCAATATTGTGTCATTGTTGTTGTTGTTATTGTTCTGACAGAAACTGCCAATTCCTTCACCACAATTACTACTTAGGCACATTTGATACCACAGATTATAAAAATAAGAGCTGTTTATCGAAACGATCACCAAAACAAAACAAAACGTACAAAAAAACAACAACAAATCACAACACTAAAACAATGTCTGAAAACACGAGGAAGAGAAAAGAGAGAGAGAGAGAGAGAGAGAGAGAGAGAGAGAGAAATCTGAAAAAAAGAGGGACAAGATAATAAGATGAACCAAGAATCTAATCCCAGAAATCAGCGTAATAATAAGCAATCGCCCTACTCACTGGAACAGTAGAGCAAGTAATTAGTTCAAGTAAATTCATGGGGCCACATGACATAGTTTGAACAACTTTTCGAAAACATGAACCTGAAATTTAAAGAGGAAAGAAAAATCCCCCCCCCCCCCCCCAACGCTGTATCTGAGACCTATGATGGCGATTCTCCCTTGACAAGGCAAACTTATATCTCTTTTCGAATTGTGTAGTGGAGTTTGAGTTTGGCTTTTATGGTGCTCGTGTCTCTCATTGTTTTTTTCTCTTTTATTTTTTTACATACTTATATAAAGAGGAATACTGAGAGCTTCACAAGTAAAATTTAAATGTTCCGTAAATTTGTTTTGTCTGTAAAGTTATCCAGATGTGATTTGCACAGATCGAAAAGGAAATTTGTACATGTGTAAAATATATATATAAATCAGCTTGTGAATTTCAGCCTCGTTCACAAAGGACAAAATGCGCTGCCGGTCCACGTGAGAAAAAAATAACTGAAACATTGAAATAACATTTGAGTCATCACATAGACACCGAGTGATTTATTACAAATTCATTGTTACGTGAATTATCTTCATTTCTCTGTTGTTATATATTGGATTGGTTGTTGTGTTTAAAATCTGTTTGATCTCAGTAATAGTAATGACTGCAAAGACTCCATGCTAGTTGCACTTCACTGCAGTAGAAATAAAAACAACAACTAAATGAGAATTAATAAAAATGTTGGGTCAGCTTGACCGAACACTAGGCGCGAGAACTCTATATCAACTATTACCTGCCTCAGCATAGTGCTACAATAAACACTTGCGATAATGCTTTTATGGACGAACAAAAGAGCATAGTGCTACAATAAACACTTGCAATAATCCTTTTAATATTTATGGACGAACAAAAAATACTCCATCAGCAGCTACCAATCAGAAATCAATATCAGTTACTGAAATCACAAGATCAAAAGAAACAAACCATGTTTACTAAACACTTCAGATTGGGTGACATGTATCGTGCCGATCTGCATGTCCGGTTGTATTGGGAATGACAGGATCTCAGATTTTACGGCTTTGAAGACTGGCGAAAATGATTTTTAGTTGCACTTGCACCAAGTGAACTTCTATTCGTCATTGATTCTTTACAAATGGACATAACAGGGTTAGATTGTTTAAGGACATCAACAGAAACATCTGGACTCTTCTTTCCACATGCAGTGCCTTTAAATCTTATCTTATTATAAAGGAAAAATAGTAGCGGGAATAGCCGCTGTGGTGCAATTATGGTCCTTCCCTTTATCTTTCTTTGGT
This sequence comes from Onchidella celtica, assembly GCA_963931925.1. Lineage (NCBI taxonomy): Eukaryota > Metazoa > Mollusca > Gastropoda > Systellommatophora > Onchidiidae > Onchidella > Onchidella celtica. The sequence goes on along the minus strand of OZ007568.1, from coordinate 15,436,284 downwards.
CAGCGCTAAAGTTTTAATGGCAGTTTCTATAATTATAAAATAAAATTCCTCAAGTGTGAACCAATCTGACCCAGTCTCCTTTTTATCAACCCATTGTGTTTATTCACGTTTCAGGCAGTCTTTTAAAAATGCTATTGTGACGGTGAAATGCAGTGATCTTTTCTGTCTCTTTTTTTCTTCCCTTTGATAAGCCCAGCGCACGGAAGACTGCATTTGACAATTCAATTTTTCCGCCCACTGGGTGCGCAATGCCTTGACCCTAATGAGATCTATGGCAAGACTAAACTGTTTTGGGAAACTTTCCGGATGAGAGAGAGAGAGAGAGAGAGAGAGAGAGAGAGAGAGAGAGAGAGAGAGAGAGAGAGAGAGAGAGAGAGAGAGAGAGAGAGAGAGAGAGAGAGCGAGAGAGAGAGAGAGAGAGAAGTGTGGAGGCACATAAGCTTATTTATCCTGGACAATACCGGTGTAACAGGCCAAAATATACCCCCCGCCCAGACTATACCCGGGGTTAAACTGGCCTAGCCCAGAATATATACGGGGTATATTCTGGGCTAGGCCAGTTTATACCCCGGGGTTACTTTGGGCTAGGCCAGACTATACCCCCCCAGTCCAGATTATACCCCCTACTTTTTTTTTGAAAAACAAGTCAAGACCACAGAACAGACCACCTGTTCTTTATCACTGTCATCAGATATCATATTAATACCCACATGAACACATTCTTGACACCCATAAATTATAATACAATTTATAGGAAATAATAATAACATTTTATTTCAGCCTTAGTTTAAATTGTTTACATATGGTGTATACATTCTTGATTCCTGTTAATCATGATACATTTTAGAGGAAACAAACATGCATTAAAATGCATTGATATACAAAAGGGTTGAGTATCCACTCAAACTGATATGATTAGACTTCAGCATTAATTTCACTCTTGTGTGTTGATATTACTATTATTATTATTTTGATATCTGGTTGGCCATGAGTAAAACATGCATTGTATTTTTTGTTACAATGATGAGGAGAGAAAAGGCCGGAAAACAACACACATAGAAAAAAATAACAAAAACATATTAATAACCCAAATGACAGATGGTGCAGTTCCATCATCCACGTCACATAAAACTAAAGAGGTACTGAATTTTTTCGCCTGATGAACTCCACCTGTCCAGATCTACTTGAAACGTTACAGAATGCTAGTCAGTAATATACATTAATAACAATAAGAATACGAAATCATCTTATTTACTCTTGAAAATAAAGAGAAATATCAATATCAGAATCATCATCATCATCTTGGAATAATACAAAGATATAAGAGGGAGTGTAGAAACGGCAGCAATGTATGTGTGTATCAACTACATTTATAAAATGTGTTAAATCTTTTCAAATATTCAAGTAGAACTGGACAGAAAGCTCTAGTGAAATAGCCTTGACAGGTGTGTAGACCGACAGAGTAAGTCCACTGAGGCAAAAGTAGTGCATTGTAAAAAGTAATTAGATCTATAGCATGTTAAGGCAAAATTCGATGGATTATGTTGCATTAACAGTATTTCTTGTTAGTGAATATTATTCTTTGATAGCATATTTGTAGAAAGATATACATTTCATGTACCTTATGTTTTAAGACACTGGATTAGTTTGCAAAGGCATTTGAAATATTGAACTTACGTGTTATAGTGAATAAAAGTTTGTCACTCGCGAGTGAAATAAAATTAAAAAAAAAAAAAAGACCTTGTCCGTCTTTACCTTCCTTAGCCTGACACGTCCCTTGCCAGAGGATCTAACAACTGTGTATTCGCACACAAAAACACTCTAAAAAGACTTCATTTTTATGAGTGTCTTAATTATTTCACCCATTGCGACTAAGTGTATGTCAGTGCCAAACAAAAAATAGGGTGCAAATTTTACTCATGGGCAACCAACTATAAAAACAACTACAACATGACAACGAACGTAAGTGAAATGAGGGTTGAACCTGTCACGATCACGTGCGTGAAGATGGTCACGACCACGTGTGTGATGAGTGCCTAACTTATTTACCTTTCAAACCCAGCTAACAAGCCAAGCAAGCAGACCAGCGATCAACGGACACATGGAGTGAGATTTAAATTAAACGATATTTAATTATAAATGCATGACAAAACTTATGTCAAAACATTCAACTCATGATAATCACATACATAATCACAAAAACAGAGATATTTCAAATTTACTCTTGGGGATCATGGCTATTCTCTATTCCCCGTTTCACATCTAGATCTAATCCCTCTGTCCATAAACTTAATTACGTATACTTAATAGTCTCTGTCAACAGCTGCCCTCCTCGTTGATGCAGTTTCACGTCTCCAGAGTTCACACGATCCTTTCTAGATCTCTAACTTCGACGATTAAAGGGGAAACAGACGCCCCTGGCTTCTCACAAATAAGAACACACAGTTCACACCCGCCATCGTAGATTACTAGCTCCTTGAGGGGTTCTCATCATCCCGTCCTCAGGACTCTTCAACTTCTGCAAACACACAGCACACCGACGGTTCACACCCGCCATCGCAAATCACGAGCTCTTGAAGGGTTCCCATCCTATCATCAGGACTCCTCAACTTCTGGTCCCCATGGCACGACCTTCCACTTGTCGCCCGGACCGATAAATTCTTCTTATTGGGAAATAAATGTGAACATCATGGATCCCTCACACACCTAACACTTCTGGTCCCCACTGGCACGACCTTCCACTTGTCGCCCGGACCGATAAATTCTGCGTCTTCCTTTAGGAATGAATAATTTGGGAACCACGTGTGTCGAGCTTCTCCTCTACTTATACTCCCGAGGCCTTTGCACACGCGACTAGTTTAAAGCGAGTCGTGTGTATCTATTCACGCTCGTCAACAATGTTAAAAACCGTGTTTTCCCCTGCTAAGCTCACCCCCCTAGACTCGTGGCGCACAAGGCCACCGACCTTCCTCGTGATAGTAATCTTTCATGCTAGTCAACAACTTAAAAACTCCCCTTCTCCCCTACTAAGTTTACCCCCTCTATACTCGTGGCGTACAAGGTCATCAACCTTAATCGTGACAAATCATAATATCAGTTTGAATGGATATTCACCCCATAGCATATCAATACATAATAATGCACGTTTTTCCCTCTGAATTGTATCATGATTTACGGAAGTCAAGAATGTATGTATGTATGTATGTATTACTATGGTGCCCGTTGACAGTGATAAAAAAATGAATTAAACTATGATTGAAATATACTGGTGTTTTGGCCAAACTATATTCCACCAGTCCAGATTTTACTCCTATATTCAGGCAAAATATTCAAGGATACAACATTAAGTTTTAAAAATTTTATTTCACCCTCAAGCCACATGCCTTTATTCACTATAACACATAACTGCAATCCTTCAAATGCCCTGCAAACTAATCCAGTGCCTTAAACCATCAGCTACATGAAATGTATACCTTTCTACAAATAAGCTATCAAAGAATTTACTTACAAGAAATATTAACGCAACATGATCCATCGAATTTTTGCCGTGACATACTGTAATTACTTTCTACAATGCACTGTTGTTTCAGTGGATTTAATCTGTCAGTTTTCACGACGATCAAAGCTACTTTACTAAAGCTTTCTGTCCAGTTCTACTTGAATATGATATGTAGGTCATTTTTACATTCCCTCTTATCTTGATAATATTCCAAGATGATGATGATGATGATGATTCTGACATTGATTATATTCTCTTTATTTTCAAGAGTAAATAAGATGATTTCGTGTTCATATTTTTATTACTGTATGTTACTGGTTAGCATCCTGTAACGTCTCAAGTGGATTAGGACAGGTTAAGTTCATGATGTGAAAAATTTTTAGTATGTATTTAGTTTTGTGCTTTCAGTCCAGTCTACTTGAATAGTTGAAGAGATTTAACACATTTTTTTAAACATGTACTTGGTACATACACACATATATTATTGCTGCTTATAGATTCTAGAATGATGTGTAGGTCATTTTTTATATTCCCTCTTATCTTTGTATTATTCCAAGATGATGGTGACTCTGATATTGATTATATTCTCTTTATTTTCAAGAGTAAATAAGATGATTTGGTGTTCTTTTTTTTTTTTTTTTTTTTTCTTTTTTTTTTTTTTTAAGAGCTCAGATTGAAATGCGATTTTGAATGTATTCATTCAGTGCATGACTCAGTGATCACTAAATAAAGAAATAATAGGGTACCTAATTAAGCCAACAGACATGAACAACTTCAAATTTTTTTTTTTAATTTTTTAAAAAATATATATAGATGCCCATATAGGTGTGTTTGAACATATATGTAGATACTCGGTGGAATTAAGAGTGAAGACTAAGGTCAATAAATAGATGAATAAATAAATAGATGAATAAATAAATAGATGAGTAAGAGAGAACATAATAATATAACCAAGTAAATGAATACACAGCTGTCTATGGGGACTATCCTGGGGATCGGACCCAACTTGAGTCTTTTATATCCCAGAATTGTTAACTACTGAATTCTGTGTTGTCGGCCTTCTCGAACCCTCTAGGTCTTTAACATTATCAGCTGATCAGTTTTAGAGTTCAGTTTTAAACAGCTGGTACTGTAGCAATACAAACACAAGCCAATCATAATAATAATCAGTAAATATATATAATAAACCTGAGCAGAAGTTTTAAAAATACAGATTAAAAGAACAGACAGACATTTCAGAAAAAATATAAAATAAAATAAATCTGTCTTCCATGTGCTACGTGTGTTCCCAATGGTTGTAAATACTAAGAGGATGAGTCATCTATAAAATAATTAATTCAAATATGATGCATAATAGAGTCAATCGAGACAAGGAAAACAAAACAGCAAAAAAAAAAAAAAAAAAAAGTCTGCCAATTTTCTAACCAAATAATAATAATATAATATTATCAGTACCAGAATATAAAAAATAAAAAGTGACCGTGGAATAACTTTACTTTCATGCACATTGGAATACCAAAATTTGTTGCATTTTTCATCTTTTCGTCATTGCCCTTTTTTTTTTTTTTTTTCTTTATCTCTATTTCACTCGCTCATACAATAAAATTTCCATCATATTTAACGTTAATGGAGCCTGAGATGAGTTAAGGATACTGAGACATCTCGTGGCGTACAAATAATAACTATTCGATGAGATGTTCTCTATGCTTCCATTCTATTTCAAAGATATGGAAAATATTATTCATGGTTCCATATTTCAGCTTACTTATACATAGCTTGGCCACTAATATAATATGATTTATAGTATTTATTTTCTTACTTGTACATTCGTTACAATCTTTTTTCACTATTCCAAAGAGTGCTGTCACCTCGTTCATGATTAATTTATGGCCCGTTTTCATAAGAATGACATTGGCTATATGATTCCAAAATCCCCTGATTTTCTTACAGTAAAAGAAGAAATGCTCTATGTAGTCTCTTTCATTACAATAAGCACAATTTTCTGATGATTTTATTCCTATTCTTGTAAGTAAAATATTGGTAGGGTAGATATTATGGATTAATTTAAAGTGAAGAAGCCTAAGTCTACTGTCCCTAGATGAATTTTTTGCTACCATAAAATATTTTGTGACATCGATATCAAGCTTTCTTTTCCAGAAGCCAACTCCACAACTAGTGCCTTCTCTACTGTTTAGAAATCTATTTCTTATTTGTTTATTAGTTTTGGCAAAGAAACATTCAATATATTCAGGAAGCTTACAAGCTGTCTCTTTTGCTTCCCTAATCATGTTCCTTGTAACACTGCCTAAAAGCGTTCTCTGGTTTTCTGTGAACGCATTTATCATTGCGTTATATTCAAACATTAGGCTTGGGTAATTTCCTGTTTTTTCCTCTATGGTCTCTCTTCCGATTATTCCTCTCTCGCTCCACACGTCGTGTATATATCTTATATTTGCCTTGATCCATTTCGGGAAGAAAAGGAGGTTTCTTTTATATTGGAACAACTTATTATTAAACAAGGGTTGATTTAACAATTCCTGTAGTGACATGTTGTCCGTGTCACTAACAATTACTTTTGTGTCCTTTGCTTCTATCCAGGCACTGGCTACAGTTCGCCAGAACAAAGATGTGATAGTGTTTATTTTTGCCTTATGTTTAAGGCTGAAATTACTTTCTACAAAGTATTTGCTACCCCCAAACTGTGAGAAGAAATGTTCAGAGGTGTTTATGTGGCTTTCATTCGTCCTATTGCCTTTCGATGTCAGCCATTTCATCCACTTCATTAGGAATATTTTCTGTTGGTCCTTTATACTAATCATACCCAATCCTCCTTCAGACAATTCTTTGCAAATTACAGTTCTTTTTACCTTCTCAAATGCTTTCTTATTTGAATATTTTTTCTGCCAGATGAATTTAAATATCTTAGAGTCTATTTCTTGTAGTATGTTTTGTGGCAGACTTACTGATTGTACTATATAGCTCAATTGTGATAGTAGTAAGCTCTTTACCACAGTTACTTTACCATAACATGATAAATTGCGTCTTTTCCATCTTTGGATGATTTCTTCAAGTTTCCTTACCCTTTCTTTCCAATTCTCTTCCACACAGGATATTTCTTTATCAGCATTGAAGTAGATGCCCAGTATTTTCATGTTATCTCCCTTGTTGACCCACGAAATTCCCATATCACAAGTTTTCATATTCCCGTCTCCTATTTCCATCCCTTTACATTTGTTCTTATTTAATTTCAACCCTGAAAATTCTCCAAATGCTGCGATGTCTCTGAGAGCTTCTTTGAGGTCATCAGTATGGTTTAACATCAATGTTACGTCATCTGCGTACTGGAGCAGTTTATGATTCAGAGTATTTTCCATTTGTATACACTTGATATCTGGATTATGTCTTATCTTGATGGCCATAATTTCTGCCACCAAAATAAACAGTAGAGGACTGACACAGCAGCCTTGCCTCACTCCACGTTCTGTATTGAACCATTTGGAGACCCAGCCCCCATTTTTTACACAGCTCTCTGTACTCCGTATCAATGTTTTGACATATTGAATAAAGTTATTACCAAAGTTGAAGGTTTCAAGTGCATATATAATTGCTTTTTTTTCAATACTATCGAAGGCCTTTTGGAAATCCAGTGAGACCAAAATGCCTGCCCCACCCTCTCCCTCCCTTGCTAAAGTCAAACAGTCATCTATAGTACGAATCAAATTCGTAATAGATCTGCCTTTAATAAAACCTACCTGATTGCTATGTATGAGTTTATCCATGACCCTCTGGAGTTTTAAGGCTAGACATTTAGAAAAGATTTTATAATCTGTGTTGGTAAGACTCACTGGTCTCCAGTTGTTTATGTTATTCCTCTCTAGATTGTTTCCCTTATGTATTAATGTGATTACTCCCCTTTTTTGAGTGGCTGTAAGTTCTCCCTTTCTAACTGAATATGATAGGCTTTCCCATAGCAATGTTTTAAGTCGAGACCAAAAACATTTATAGAAGGGAGTCGTAAGTCCATCACTCCCAGGTGCTGACTCATTGTTAAGTTTAGATAATGCGTTTCCCATATCTTCTACTGTAATATCTTTTTCCATTAGTTCTTTTTCGCCTTCGTCTAGTATTGGATATTCAGTGTTTTCCAGATAGCCATTCAATAATGTCTTTCCTTCCATTTCTATACTATCTTTCCTATACAGACCCTCAAAAAACTGTCGGATCTGATCCAATATGTCTAACGGTTTTTTAAAGACGTTATCCTTTACCCTTAATTCATATATTGTGTTTACAATTCCGTTCCTCTTTTCTAGTGATAAAAAGTATTTTGTGTTTTTTTCACCCTGCTCTATCCACTTAACTCTCGACCTTATCTGGGCCCCTCTTGCTTTATGTAGCAGAAATATTTCTAAAGTCTGTTTAAGGATTGCCATTTGTTTTTGTAAGTTTTGATTGTTAGGTTCCGCCAGTAACTGCTTATTTGTCCTTTCAATCTCCAGTTCTAATTCCCGTTCTTTATTTTTCCTGAGCTGGTTCTTTGTGTTTGAATACTGTACACAGAAAGATTTTATTTCAACCTTAAGAAGTTCCCATTTAACAGTCGGTTCAAGCTCTGAGTTGTCCCTTGTAAAATCATCTATGAATGCATTCATTTCTAGGACGAAATTGTCATCTTTCAATAAGGAGTTATTAAGTTTCCAGATCGACGGTCCTGTTTTAAATGTATTATCACATATTTTGACTACTACCCCTTTGTGGTCGCTGAAGATCACAATTTCATGGTATGCATTTTCAATATTGGCCAGTAGATTATTATCACAGAAAATGTAATCCAGCCTTCTGGCTATAAACGGTGTGCTTCTAGCCCAAGTGTAGTCTTTCTCGGTCCGGTGAAACAAACGCCACGCGTCAATTAAGTCCAACCTGTCCAACATTTTTTGCAGCTCGCTGGTTTCCCTTACATCATGCGGCTCTCCTGCTACTATATCGAGGTCATTATCAAGGACGACATTAAAGTCCCCACATACTATATTATTGTCATAAGTCGCGATTATTTGGGTCAACTGGTTTAAAAAAGGTATTTTTTCTGCTCTAATTATTGGACCATATATGTTGAAAATGCAAAATTCTGAATCCCGTATTTTAATATAAATGCCTAACACCCGATCTGATGAGTACAACAATCTAATTCCCTCATAACGTAGGTTTCTATTGATGAGAATAATTTGACCTTTACTTCTATTTGTACCCACAGAATAAAACATCTCTCCCCCCCACTCCTTCTTCCACTCCTCCCCCTGTTCACTTGTGACATGAGTTTCCTGTAAACATGAGATATCATATTTTTTGCATTTTTTAAAAATATTGGAACGTTTACTTTTTTTATTTAGGCCTCTGCAATTCAGAGACAGAACAAACATAGGAGTTTTCTAAAAGTGTAGTCCTTATTCGGTCCTGGTCGTTGCCTGCTAAGCACACGTGAATGAGGAGAACTTAAGTTTCGTTTCTCTTTTGGTTGTGCTCCCAACCGCCTACCTCCTCCTCCTGTCGCCTTACTTTCTCACTGGGTGGTTCAATCGTTTCTCCGGCTCTTTTGTTTTGTTGGCCGAGTGCGGACTCACGTAGTCCTCGGGAAGACAAACTCCGAGATCTGTTTAGAAGTATTTGTTTTATGTCTGTTTGTTTACTTGTAGCACCTCGCTCACCTATTCGTGTTTTGGGGCGACTTACGTGTGCCCCCTGACTGGTCACACCTGCATAATTAGCTTTAGATGAGCAAGTACTTACCGTGTTAGAGTTTGTTGTGTGTTGGTCTAATTGTTCTGTGTTTGGAATATTGGCTGTGTGTGTTACTGATACACTTTCCTCTGTGTCCTTACTGCTGTCTACAGGACGTGTCGATGTAGTGTCACTATTGTTGGTGTGTCGTCCTGGTCTGACCTGTTCTCTATAGTAAATAGTACCCTTCCACAGGCCTATGGGAATGGATACCTCAATATTTATTAAAGGGATATCAGCATAAACAAAACGTCTTCCCGTTTTAAAGCCTGTCCATCCCCCTTTTTCGTCCCTGTAATGCTCTTCTCGTATATATGAGCGCAACACCACACCTTTATTAGTCAGGGCCTTCTCTATTTCCTCATTACTCACCGATAATGGGATGCCCCCAATTATAATTTTAGTTGTGCTTGTCGTTGCACCAGTGACAGAGAAAGGGTTTCTCGCTAGCAACGAGACAGACTGACCGTTAAATATAATCCCCTGTGTTAGCAGCTTTTCCCTGGCACTAGTCCCTTTAACATATATCCTCCACAGGCCCCCAATTTTTTGAGCGCCCTCCACTCCTAAAGGTCCAGTGGTAGCTTCACAGGCTCTACATAAATCTAGACCCTTGATGAAGCTACCATCAGGAGGGGCAATTGTCGAATGCAATACAAAGCATACGCCCCGATCAGTAACTGCACTTGGTGGCCTCTCCGTGCTGGAAGCCGCCATCTTGTCCAGCTTGTAATGTAAATACTACTAGCGCAGTATCAATGCAGACAACTAATACAAAATGACAGCTGTACAGAGCTCGAAAAGTGTATAGAAAGCAAACAACAACCAACTTACATGAATCCTCACCGAAATAAACCTTAGTAAATCCCCAGAAACCTCAGAAACACCATAAGAATATGGAGCCCGCTGAAAGCCGGCTTTGACCTCAAAGCCGTTACCGGAAGTCGGTGTTCTTATTGTTATTATTGTGTATTACTGGTTAGCTTTCTGTAACGTTTCAAGTGGATCTGGACAGGTTAAATTCATTATGTGAAACAATTTTAGTATGTATTTAGTTTTGTGTGAAGTATTTAATGTCTGCTGGATGATGGAATTGCACCATCTGCCAGTTCAGTTGTTAAAATGTTGTTGTTGTTGTTGTTTTCTCTATGTATTCTTTCCTGGCCTTTCTCTCTTTGTATGTAGATCTAATTGTTCCGACATATCAAGCACATTTCTGATTTTCAAAAATTAAAATAAGATTCAGATAACTTTACACTTATGAGTCTTGTAATTAGTTCATACCTTGCCACTAAGTATATGTTAGTGGTGCCAAACAAAAAAAATTACAATACATGTTTAACTCATGGACAACTAATTAAAAAAAACCAAAACAATAATAATACCAACGGACACAAGTAAAATTAGTGTTAAAGTTTAATCATATCAGTTTCAATGGATTTTCAATCCTTTTATATATCAATGCTTTTTAAGCATGTTTATTTCCTTTTAAATGTATCATAATTTACAAGAGTCAAAAATGTATGCTTCAATATGATATCTGATGACAGTGATAATGGACAATTCAAACTAAAGTTGAAATAAACTGTGGTCTTGACTTGTTTTTAAAAAAAAGTAGGGGGTATAATCTGGACTGGGGGGGGGGTATAGTCTGGCCTAGCCCAAAGTAAACCCCGGGGTATAAACTGGCCTAGCCCAGAATATACCCCGGGGGATATTCTGGGCTAGGCCAGTTTAACCCCGGGTATAGTCTGGCGGGGGTATAATCTGGCCTGCTACACCGGCAAGGGTAATCTTTCACAAGGTCAGGCCATACCTCAAAAAACGCGAGGATGTAGATGGCCGGATACTTTCACCTTATGTTGCAACCCTTCTAAATTTGTCACATTTTTGGTTACTTATTTGAGTGTCATTTCTTAAGGTACGATTTTTTCTGTGTTTTTTTTTTTTTTTTAGGGATGATGGTTGAGGGAGTCCGCATGTGCGTATGTATGTGTAGGTTAATGTGTTACCGTTTTTGTTTTTTTTAATAGCCCAATGACCGGCGTGTAAAGTAGTTTTCAACCTCAGGGGCCGGCCAAAATTGCTATAGACTGAACAAACATAACGTCACAAGTTCGCTTTCTTTACTTCCGCCTGCCATTACTTCGGTACGCGATGCGGGAAAATGACTACCGTTTGTTTGGTTGTCGAAATCGAACGACGGACGAGTCGCACTCGATAAGGAGTGAACCATAGAGATATTTATCTAGATCTATATTCTTATTGAGCAACAACTAAGCTGTGGAGTCTGGTAATGTCCAAAACCAATGAAGAATAATGTCTGAAAAAGATTTCCACATTCATTCGGCCATCACAAGAAAATCCACTTACCTTAAACTGATCAAATGTGTAGGCACTGCATTGGAAATAATTTAAAATGTCGGGGCATGTGATATTTGGCAGCTCGGCTAGCTGTAAGCACCATCTGTCCTTTGGCAGCTTGTACAGATTAACGCCGTCTTTGCTTTTATAATTTTTGATTATATCTTTGTTGTTTTTTTTTTGGCAACGTGATCTAGCGAGTCTCCACTATGGGACGCCATGTTCGTTGATCTTAGAGAACCAGTAAAATGGCTGCCGGGTCAAAGTTCAATTCTAAATCCGTTCAACTTGTAGGGGCCGGTTTCTGCCCGCGGACCATGGATTGCCCATGTCTGATTTAAATAAAAATGTTTCATCCCCGAAACACCAGTGTTTGTAAACCGTTTGTAGAGACCAGTTGGCTCGCTGACTCGAGGAATACACAGATGTGATTTTTAATTGGGTTTCAATCACTATTGTGTAAGTTGAGGCCTAGAACGAAATTCCCTGTCACACTTTTTAATTATACTCGAAGAAAAAGCGTCGGGGTGGGGGGGGGGGGGGGACTCAAAATGCCGGAATACTTTCTTCTGTTAAACTTTCTCAGTTATGGTTCAAAATCAACGCCTCCTATTTTAAAATATCGTGATTCTAGACATTTTAAAATACCTCGTATGCCCACGTAGACCTTTACGTCTTTCTATGGGCAATATGATATTTTGTTGATTTTAAGGCTCAGTGGTTAAAAGCTTTTCATGATTATGCTGGAGGTCTTACTTGCCATACAATATAATATGAACAATGTCAGCACCGACTAATGTCAAACTAACCGTTTAATTAATAGTGCGGTATCCAGTCACACACCTGTTTCTAACTCTGGCTAGCAACAGTAATTCAGTATCCCATGTACGTCAAAACAAGTTACAAAAATGTCTTGCACATCAACACGCACACTCACACACAACTCACAGACACTAAATGGGCTGGGACATCCTGTTAACAGCCAAACGCTATAATAAACATTCCATACGGAGTTACACCATCCCTTTGCTTGAGTGATAAAAGAGCAGTGGGTTGTATACAATTCCAACAAAAAACAAAACAAAACAATAATCGAAGTTACATCTGCAGGAGATATTTCGAGGAATGATTAAAGGCTTTGAAATGTACACCTGGAACACAAATGGGCAGGTGATATTAAACGTCACTCTGTGTAAATGACAAATCATTTTTAGCTATTCTCACAAACTATGAAGTCCAAAGTCACTACAGTGTCAAATAATCGACATGAGGTTTGGGGTGCGTAATGGCAAATAACACCCAAGTTGTATAAATGTCTTCTCCACGAGGCTTGTGAGTATCGGTGGACGGGGACTTCACTTGCATCTGCATTTTCTGACAGCTTACAAGTTGCTCCAGTTCACAAATCAGGTAAGTTATGTGGTATCATCGTAATTCATGTCCATTTATTTTATGATTCTGCATCCACAGACCAGTCGTATGTCAGATCCAACACATGCCTGGTTTTGTGAACTCGCTAGAGACCAGTGAACGTGCCACCGTTTTGTCAGCTCTCTAGAGATCAGTCAACATGTCACAGTTCTGTCAGCTCTCAAGAGATCAGTCAACATGTCACAGTTCTGTCATCTTTCAAGAGATCAGTCAACATGTCACAGTTCTGTCAGCTTTCAAGAGATCAGTCAACATGCCACAGTTCTGTCAGCTCTCAAGAGATCAGTCAACACGTCACAGTTCTGTCAGCTCTCAAGAGATCAGTCAACATGCCACAGTTCTGTCAGCTCTCAAGAGATCAGTCAACATGCCACAGTTCTGTCAGCTCTCAAGAGACCAGACAACATGCCACAGTTCTGTCAGCTCTCAAGAGATCAGTCAACATGCCACAGTTTTGTCAGCTCTCAAGAGACCAGACAACATGCCACAGTTCCGTCAGCTCTCAAGAGACCAGACAACATGCCACAGTTCTGTCAGCTCTCAAGGGATCAGTCAACATGCCACAGTTCTGTCATCTCTCAAGAGATCAGTCAACATGCCACAGTTCTGGCAGCTCTCAAGAGATCAGTCAACATGCCACCGTTCTGTCAGCTCTTAAGAGATCAGTCAACATGCCACAGTTCTGTCAGCTCTCAAGAGATCAGTCAACATGCCACAGTTCTGTCAGCTCTCAAGAGATCAGTCAACATACCACCACAGTTCTGTCAGCTCGCTAGAAATCAACGAACTGATACAGTTTGTCCATTAGCGAAAAATTAGTCAAAATGCCACATATCTGTCACCTATATGCCAGATGCATGTCAACTCGCTATACATCAGTCAAAATACCAAGGTTCTGTAAGCCCGCGAGAGATCAACCAAGATACAAAAATTATGTCGGCTCAATAGAGACATGAAAATCCCACACTTCTAACCAATAGCTAGAAATCAGTCAAAATATTAAACTTTTGTTATTAATGTTCTACAAATCATTGAAATTACCAGTTTGGCCATTTTGCTTGAGATCAGTCAAAATACCACAGTTATTCCACTTTGCTAGAGATCAGTCAATTTACCACAGTTCTGTCAGTTCCCTAGAGATTAGTACGTGAACATTGCACAGTAGTAGTAGCCGCTTGGCTGATGAGAAGTCAGTACAGATTTGTACGGTTGTTTTTAGAATCAGACTCAGAAAAAGTTCTTTTATTTTAATTTTGTGTTTGACCCAAAGTGAAGTCCCTTGTCTTTCTTAAGTGCCAACGGTCGTGGTGTGAAATGTGTGTCACATGGCGCCTTGCACTCGATAGAGTCTTTACACTGTAATGAAGCTTTGCCCCCCAAAATAAAGAATTCTGGGATACTATCCATATTAAATTCATGAAACCAATGAATTTCATAATTATTCTGTTTCTTGACTCACAAATTAAGACTCTATTGTAAATTGTCAAAATTCAGTAAAAATCCATCTGATTCAGTTCGAAAGCATGATAAAATGATTGCATTGAACAGGAATAAAAGCATCTGGATAAAGTGAACTTTACGAAAGTCTTTGTCCTGAGTGTGACATGATGCAATAAACCAAACAAACCAAAAAAAAAACCCCCAAAAAACTTGAAGAATATGATTACCTGACATTGTCTAAACGTCCATGGTATTTTAAAGACGATTTCTGGCACGATTAAATTATTCATGAAGGATTGTAGGTAATTTGTTATGATATTCTGCTGTCTGACAGTAGTTCAAGAAAATATTGGCAAGATTTATTTTTTTCTCATTTTGCCCCGAGGGTACTTTTTGGCAACTGACCATCTACATGTAATTATAATACAGTTGACATTGCTTAGCTTGATGTCCGGAGGACATAGTAACATCGAGAAATCCGTCAAATCAAGCTAATCATTAATTGAGTTAACCCCCACTCCACTTAGATAAACTCTGCTTAAAGTATGGAAGCGGTATCATTTTTTTTGGTGACCTTTGGTTGGGTTGTTTTTTTAAGGGCATTTCTTTTTTTTTTTTTTGGAGGGGGGGGGGGTGTGTATTTTTGTGTGTGTAGACCTACGTGTATAATTATGGGAAGAGGCTAGGGAGACCAGGATTCTTTCTTCTCGGTTTTTTAAAATAAGAGAAGGCATCATTCCCAATCTCTTCACCTCACAGGCGTCAGCACCCAGCGTTCCATAGCCCGAATGAAAACAGTACATAGCTACACCGGCGGCTTTCCCTGATATGTCGATCTGACTACTGCCTAGACGAACATCGGCCTACGGCCTCGATGATACAAACTCACTAGACCCGCACGTCGTTACATATCAATCTGACAATGCCTATGCACTTGTCGAGTTATGGAACGCATTCGGAAGTCCTCCCAAAATCTTGGTCTCCCTAGCCCAGAGTCTAGAGAGACCAGGATCCTGGTCTCCCAAGACCAAAGGCTAGGGGGGCCAGACATCCTGGTCTCGCTAGACACTTCGTTTGTGTGTGAGGGGTTACTGTTTAAAAAATGTTTATTTATCCAAAGTTTATTTGTTAGACTGGTTTATTGTTAGGCCACATTATGATATTGTATTACAGTAAGTCTCATGATGAAAACGTGGAAGCTTCTGCTGATACTGTCGCTGGCACTGGCCACGACAAAACTGGTAAACTCTGAGCCGGAGACGTCCGATCTACTGGACAGGGACCTCGAACGCATCAACTATGATGTTGTTCGAGATGCTGGTATTGATGACGCTGAAGCGGAAGCTGAAATCGATCAGCTTGTGGCTGACGCGGCTAGAAAAGTGTACGAGGTAGGAAATAATTGTTTTTTTTTATTTCTTTGGAAACTATACCAATCTTTTCTGCAGCGCCCCCCTCTGTGATCACGAGAGAACTGATTGACAGGGCTGTTATCTCAACCTGTGTGTAAGCCTGCAGAGAACTAATGGACAGGACTGTTATCTGTTGTCTCTACCTGTATGTAAGCCTGTAGAGAACTGATGGGTCGGACTGTCATCTCTGTGTATAAACCTATAGAGAACTGATGGGCCAGAAAGTATCTCTAACTGTGTGTAAGCCCTTAGAGAACTGGTGGGCCAGAAATTATCTCTCACCTTGTGTAAGCCTTTAGAGAACTGATGGGCCAGACAGGTATCTTTAACTATGTGTAAACCTTTAGAGAACTGATAGGCCGGACAGGTATCTCTAACTTTGTCTGAGCCTACAGAAAACTGATGCACTGGCAGTTATGTCTATCTGTATGTAAGCCTTTTGAGAACTAATAGGTCGAACTGTTATCTTTGTATATGCCTTTGGTATTCTGACGAACCGGGCTTGTCGTCTTTAATTGTATTCACACAAATGGTGAAATGATGGTATCAACATCTTTAAGAGTATTTGGGCCAGTGGTGAGCTGATGGGGGCGTAAGCCTACGACACAACTATCTTTACCTGTATGTACTCGTAGGCGGATTTCTGATGAGCCGGACTTTCATCTTTGTCTGTCTGTAGAATTGATGGATGAATACTTAGCATTATATAGAAACCATCTTCTTCATTTCAGGCTTTCACTGACGGCGCTTCCAAGAGATCTGCTCTTCTTCACATGAGAAAGAGATTCCGGCTGAAGAATGCACTCAAATCCTTGGGGAGGAAAATTTGGAGGAAAATCAAAGCCGGGGGAAGGAAACTGTGGAAGAAAATCAAGAAAAATTTGAGGAAACATGGGATAAAATGGGTAATCAGATGGTTGCTATTACTACTGGGAAGAGGAAAACGATCTGACCTGGAGGAATTCAGTGAGGTGATTACATGTTTTAAAAATCTCTGATATAAAAAAAGTATGTGTAGACAGTGTAAGAAAGTGATGGAAACACAGGTTAAAAGTTTATTTTTCTGTGGGAATGCCACTGGTCTCATTATTATAAATTATGACACGGTTCCAAACCTTGTCACTTACACTGTCTTATTGTGCAGAGAACGGACTTTAAAGCTCACGGTGAAATCACAGGTAACAGACTATTAAAATTGGCACGAATGAAATTATGGAACTCCACAAACCGAATGCTGGCAAAACTTAGCAATATTTTAACGTATTTTAGTACCTTAGTCAATTATTGATTATATTCACTTTGTTTGTTTGTTTTTTGTGAGTGTGAACATTGTAATAGAGTCTTCACTTTTTATCATTTGAAATGAGTTTGGATCATTAAGCTGGGTTTCCATGTGTGCGGAAACGGAAACGCCAACGGAAACGGCAAAAATCCATCTGAAAGAGAAAGAATGTCTCTAGGTATACGAAAACGGCTTTTCTTCTACTTGAAGATTTTTGCCGTTTCCGGATCCGTACGCAAGAAAATCCAGCTTCAGGTATTTTATATCTAACCTTTCTTATTCACACTAATATGTCTGGACAGTTTAAGAGAGATGACCTATGGGCAATGGCAAAGATGAGACGCCAGGACGGAGATGAGGATAGTAGTAACGGCTGCCAGAATCTCGAAATAGGGGACCTCGCTGACGCCATGGGTACTCTGTCTACTGTCACAGACATTGTGGCATCAGAGGAAGGGTGCGGTGAGGATGCTGGAGAGGACTCAACCGGATAATAGATACAACACTGCAACGCTAAGGACGCTCTTACTCGAAATATAGAAGCTTTTTAGTAACAACTAGTCAAGATCTTATATCTCAGACAGGCGGTAGACACGGTTTATTTTACGGCATATTTTACGTTTTCTTTAAAATTTGTTTCATTTCTGTCGGCTCAGTGACAGTCACCAATAGTGAACATAGTACTTTTAGTTAGGGCAAACTAACGCCATAAAATTATCAAATTGTAGTTCTCGCAAAAATAATAAAGACAGCAAATACAGGGGAAAAAAGTTGGTTCTTGTATTATATTATTGTTACGTGATATTGTACCGTGGATCTGATGCCCTTTTCAAGTTTTTTTTTTTTTTTTCGGTTCTGCCTTGTAAAAACAAATATTTCTGCACCCCCGCCTTCTTATCTGTCGAACTATCTATGAACTCTATCTAGCTCTAGATATGTCAATTTCCTACCTACGTACATTCGTACATACGTACGTACCTACCTACCTGCCTACCTACCTTCCTACCTACCTACCTGCCTGCCTGCCTGCCTACCTACCTACCTACCTACCTATCTACCTACCTACCTACCTACTTACCTACCTACTCATCTATCTATCTATCTATCTATCTATCTATCTATCTATCTATCTATCTATCTATCTATCTATCTATCTATCTATCTATCTATCTATCTATCTATCTATCTATCTATCTATCCACCGCTCCTACCTACCTACCTAACTACCTACCATCTACCTATTTACCTGTCTACCTACCTACCTGCCTACCTACCCACCTACCTACCTACCTACCAATCATCTACCTACCAACTCACCTACCTACCTACCTATCAATCTATCTACCTTTCCACCTACCTACCTACCAACCTACCTACCTAGTTACCGACCTACATACCAACCCACCCACCTACCTACCTACCTATCTACCCATCTACCCATCTATCTACCTACCTAGCTACCCATCTACCCAGCTACCTACCTACCTAGTTACCAACCTACCCACCTACCTACCCACACTATCTATCTGACTGCCCGTCGTTGACCGAGGTAAACCCCGTATTCACAGTTCCTCGACTCTTATACCCCAAATCCCCTCTTCCGTCTTCTCTCCCCCCCCCCCCCCATGCGACTGTGATATTCTTCAAGAAAGATACCTGTTTCATGGCAATAAATGTGCAGGTTTTTTCATTTGACTCATCTGTTACAATTTTAATATACGGTTATGAAGTGTCTCTTTGCATATTCTTGCAATTTAAATGAGAAAATACCTTCTTGTGAAGACAAAATGATTTAGAAAACCATGCCAAATTTTGAAACACGGATACACTGTGGGGCGAAATCTTCAAAAAAACATAGTTCAACATATTATACATTTCAGCCGGGACTAAAGTACAAAAGAACAATAACACTCAAGACTCTACCAACAGACAAGAAAATTATGTATATATCTTCAGGCAGTTTTTGTTGAGATCTGTGTTTTACATCCCGCACGAAGCTAGGATATTATTATCGTAATGGATGGTATACCGCAGCCTTGGGGGACAATCTGTGAAGTATGCAAATGCTCGAATTAGACAATTTTTTTTTACCCCCCCCCCCCTCCCCAGATTGGTGAATGTCCATGATAACGCCAGGTAAAATTGATCGTCTCAAACATAGATGGCATTTTGCATGGGTCACTTGACTGTTTCAGCCCACATTTCATTTTTATATAAGCCTAAAACTTTGTAGAAAAAATTTAAATAAATAAAATTTGCTGTTTATACACATCAGCCTGCCTATACATGTGAGCCTTTCCTAACCGGGTACCCTGTGCCCCTGTCCGAGCGAGCGGACGTAGTTATATCATGGATGGCCCTTCTGGGGATGTCTGGCAAATAATTTTGAAACAGTGGACACGCATGCTTGTCATTCTGTAAATTTTAGTGTCTTTTGTTTTCTTAACTATGTTTGAAATTCTTTAAAGCGAGCTAGAACCTGCACGAGTACCTTACAAAGTCTTTGAACCTGTTTAATAATGGGCCACCCTTCACCACCCCACCCACCCCCACCCCCCCCCCCACACACACAAACAATCGTCTTCCCACCCTCCCGGCCCCTGCCCCTTAATTTATGTCACTCATTTAAAAACAAGGACAATCAAAACATAATTTCCCGGGAAAACCTGAAAATTTGTGTCCATACAAGGACAATCGAGACAACATCATTTCAGGTGGAAACATGAACATTTGTGTCCATACAAAAACAATCGAGACAACATCATTTCAGGTGGAAACGTGAACATAATATGTCCATACAAGGACAATCGAGACAACATTTCGGGTGAAAACGTGAACATTATTTTGTGTCCATACAAAAACAATCGAGACTACATCATTTCAGGAGTAAACATGAACATTTATGTCCATACAAGGACAATCGAGACAACATTTCGGGTGAAAACGTGAACATTTGTATCCATAATTACATGTTTTATTTTCTATAGTATCTACACTGAGGTCAGTGGATCATAAAAGCTGTTACGAGTTAAATTTCCTAAAGGAAGCTGAGAAATGGGTGCAGGGAAATAACGAACGCTCATTATGTAGTCCGTAAACTATAATTTGATGTAGGTCTTTGACAACCATTAGAAGCAGACAATTTCGTTGTATCCCGGACGTATTCTGCAGGAACATTTTTCTCGGTAAACACCGTCCTCGTCCACTTGAGGAAATAGCTCGTGTTCACGTCGGCAGCTACGGGTTAGGGAGTCATAGCAACCTGCGGTTGGAAACAAAAATAATGATGAGGTTAAGTAAGTGTCACGATTAAGGTTGATGACAGAGTTTATGGACAGAGGGATTAGATCTAGATGTGAAACGGGGAATAGAGAATAGCCATGATCCCCAAGAGTAAATTTGAAATATCTCTGTTTTTGTGATTATGTATGTGATTATCATGAGTTGAATGTTTTGACATAAGTTTTGTCATGCATTTATAATTAAATATCGTTTAATTTAAATTTCACTCCATGTGTCCGCTGATCGCTAGTCTGCTTGCTTGGCTTGTTAGCTGGGTTTGAAAGGTAAATAAGTTAGGTACTCATCACACACATGGTCGTGACCATCTTCAGGCACGTGATCGGGACAATTGGGGGCTCGTCCGGGATCTAAATCATTGTGACACATACGAGTAATTGATGTGGATAAGTAGGACGTAAATCGTCCGGTATTTGAAATTTGATCTGATAGGATCTGAAATTGTTAGGATCTGGATTTGATCGTAAATAAATAGGACGTATATAACTCGTCCGGGATCTGGATTTGATCGTAAATAAATAGGACGTATATAAATCGTCCGGGATTTGAATTGATTTGAAATTTTATAAACTGTTAGGACGTATATGAATCGTCCGGGATTTGAAAGTTTAGGACACATACGAGTGGTCCAAGTTGTAGAAATATTTTTGTAAGTCAGACCAGCGGCCATGGAGATAAATACCTTTCTACCGTCACCGAGACCGGAGGATTTGTTAACCTTCAGGAAACCGGAGTTATTGACGATTAGTAAGAGATTAGGACTCGATTATGTAAAAGCTAGCTTAAGAAAAGCAGAAATATCGAGATATATTGCGGAGTATTATGTGGACGATGATGTGTTCGAAGAAAACGACCTAGCTCAGTTTGAAACTATGGCATCAGTAACTGAAGTTAATATTGAGTTACAGAAAGAGAAGATGCGAATCGAGCTAGAGCTGAAAAAGCTAGAACACGAGACAAAAGAAAAAGAAAGAGATAGACAACATGAGCTAGAAAAAGCCAGATTGGGTATTACTAGTAGATCACATGAACCTAGTTTTCTAGCGAGTAGAGAAGTAAGGTTGGTTCCCCCCTTTAATGAGAGGGAAGTGGATAAATACTTCCAACATTTTGAGAAGGTGGCCCTTAGTCTGAACTGGCCCAAACAACATTGGCCATTAATGTTACAGAGTGTAATAAGGGGTAAAGCACAACAGACCTTTTCGGCCCTTTCCATGGAAGACGCGGGGAATTATGACCGTGTGAGGGACGCAATATTACAAGCCTATGAATTAGTGCCGGAAGCCTATCGGCAAAAGTTCCGATATTATAAAAAAATTGACAGTCAAACCTGTCATGATTCGGATATTGTTAAAACTCACGCAGAGAGTGAGTTGTTGTTGTTTACCAGGGCCATGAGAAATTGGCTGGTGGCCTTGAACGGTCCTCGCCAAATTATAGTTGGTGAGTAAATAAATGTAAAGTTAAACTGCTAGAGTCACGCTTGTCGGCTTTAATGTTCGTGATTAATAAGTAATGGAGTAGGGGTGAAACAAGGTGGGGACAGTTGACATTGTTAAGTATGACTAGACAAGTTTTTGCACGTTAACTGGCTGGTAGAATAGTGCAGACGTATTACTACAATTAAAATGGTGGGAGGTTTCGACCTATGAGATAGCTGAACTAATTGGGCCAGCGGACTAGCACGCTGGGTAGTTAGATAGTATATAACATCGTGTAACGTTCAGATTTGGTGAATACAGACGAGAGAAGCATCGTTTCGTGAAGTATCTCCGGTTGGCCAGTACCTGAACTGTGTGGTCTGAAGACTAAGAAGTCCTTGCTAACGGACTGACTGAGCTCTAGAAAGAAAGGTCTGAGTGGGCTGACCTTTGAAAGCCCACGCTGCGCTATATTGATGTTCGCGCCTCCCAGTAGGCGTGAGCAATGGTAATATATCTTATTTATTCAAGTATAATAGAGATCGGAGATATAGAGAGAGAACTACAGCCTCATGGGAAGACTAAGGAAACCCCAGCTGGCACTCGACCACGAGTGTCCTGTATGATAGATCTATTGCCATAGTATGATTGGAATAATATAGCACATTGTTGATGAATTGAATAGTGATTGTGCATAAAATATAGTCTTTTGGCAACTGCTTAAATTACCTACAAGCCGAAGAGGGCTTCTGTAGGCTTTGAACGTACTGGGCTCTCCTAACATTTAAGCCCATATGATTTATGGAGAGTTTGCCTGGCGACTGGCCAGTGGCGACTCAACTGTCACTTTAAATTGATATCCAGTTCGTATAATATACCTATTTACTATTGATTGCAGTACCTCCATAGTTACATGAATATCATTGGTTAAGTTATTAATTAGAGTTTTTTGGTTTGAATATATACCTCTATTGTCTTTTGTTTTGTTATTAATATTTATGTAAACTATGGCCTGACCGGCCTGACATATATACGCTCTAGTTATTTAGTACTTTTCTTGTGTGGTTGTGTCCGAGTGTGAGTTAGCTGCCTCTCGTGCAGTCGTAACATCCCCAAGACCCTAACTCTGCTCGTGACAAAACCTATATCGAGTTTGCTCATGAAAAAGAGGTATTTTTTGAGAGATGGTGTTCCTCGATGGAGGTATGTAAAGATTATGAAAAGCTTAAACAGCTCATATTACTAGATGATTTCAAAACGGGAATCCGTGATGAGGTAAAGACGTACCTCAATGAGAAAGAGACAAAGACGTTGCAAGATGCCGCTAAACTGGCTGACGAGTTTACATTAACTCATAAAAGTAGATTTGGGCTCAGTAGACCGGGTAGAGTTCAGGATAGGAGGTCCGTAAATGATATTGCTGGCGATCCGAGGGGAGTCAAAATGGAATTCCCACGGAGATCCAGTAGTTTCGATGGGAGAAGACCTGGTCCTAGTGGAAGAGATTATTTCCAGAGAAGAGATTGGAGGAACGAGGGATCAAGATGTAATAACTGTGGGAGATTGGGCCATAGAAGCTGGAACTGTCGTGCTCTTGAAAAGAAAAAAGACTGGCCCTATAGCTTTTGTGGGAAGACCGAAAGTTATAAACGCTCCACAGCCTCGTAACCCAGTGAAGTTAGAGACCATAAGGGAAGAGTCTCGGCCATTCGTGTCAGAGGGTCTAGTGTCTCTTGGGGAAAATTCCACCCCCATACCATTAAAAATATTGCGGGATACTGGATGTTCCCAGTCCCTCCTGTTAGATAATGTTCTAGATTTTAATGATGATTCAAATACTGGAGAAGTTAGTCTTATACAGGGTATAGAGGGAGTCTTTAGCTCTGTACCTTGGCATAAAATTTATTTGAAGTCAGACTTTATAACAGGTCGAGTGGTAGTTGGACTTAAGTCTGGTTTGCCAATAGAGGGAGTATCTCTATTGTTGGGAAATGATCTTGCCGGTGAAGTGATACCTACTGTACAGTTGACTTCAAAACCTAGTACTGATGATGAAAGTGAAGATACAAATATATATCCTTCATGTGCGGTGACTCGAGCTATGGCTAAAAAGGAAGAGCAGTCAGATGACAGTGAAGAGATTTGCAAAGAAGATAGGTCGACGGAATCCAGTGTAGATAATTCTTGTGATCTTTCTAATACTTTTCTAGGATCCATATTACATGAAGATGATGTCAGTCATTCCGATGTTATGCGGGAAGATAAGAATTTATCATATGATAGAGACCAGTTAATTAAAGAACAAGGCTTAGATCCTAGCTTACAGCCATTGCAGGATCAAGTTCTGAGCGACGAAGAACTTAATAAAGTACAAAAAGGGTACTTCATAAAAGATGGAGTACTTATGAGAAAATGGAGACCAATTGATGTCCGCGCAACGGAAGAGTGGGCGGTTGTTTATCAAATTCTGGTTCCAAAACCATATAGGCACGAGATACTTGCCATGGCCCATAATTTACCTCTGGGTGGCCATTTGGGTATAAGGAAGACCAATGATAGGATAACGAGACATTTTTTTTGGCCAGGAATTAACAAGGATGTGGCTTATTTTTGTAATACATGTCACACATGTCAGATAGTGGGAAAACCAAATGCTGGAAAAAGAATGGCCTCTTTACAGCCAATTCCAATTTGTGGGGAGCCCTTTTCTAAGGTTATCGTTGATTGCGTTGGTCCTTTGCCAAAGACCAGCTCAGAAAATCAATATCTATTAACCATAATGTGTACATCCACTAGATTTCCTGAGGCGATTCCTCTTAGAAATATTAAGACACAGAGTATTGTGAAAGCTCTAGTAAAGTTTTTTACTTTATTTGGATTGCCCAAAGAAATACAGTCTGATCAGGGCAGTAACTTTATGTCGAGACTGTTTAAACAAGTTATTGGTGAACTGGGGACAAGACAAATTAAGTCGTCTGCGTACCACCCAGAATCTCAGGGAGCTTTAGAGAGATTCCACGCTACTTTAAACAATATGATGAGAACATATTGCTATGATAGCGAGAAAAATTGGGACGAAGGAATACATTTGCTGTTGTTTGCAGCTAGAGAGTCAGTTCAAGAATCACTAGGATTTAGTCCTTTTGAGTTAGTGTTTGGACATAATGTTCGTGGGCCGTTGGCTCTGTTGAAAGAAAAATGGATCGGTGATGATCCTCAAATGAATGTATTAGATTATGTGCAGAAGTTTAGAGATAGGCTGCATAAGGCTTGTGAATTAGCAAAAGAGAATTTGGGATGTGCCCAAGAGAAAATGAAATTTTGGTATGACAGGAAGGCCAGGACAAGAAGTTTTAAACCTGGAGATAAGGTCCTTGTTTTATTTCCCCTGGAGTCAAACCCTCTCCAGGCTAGATTTTATGGACCCTGTGAAATTGAGACAAAAATTAATGATCTCAATTATATTATAAAAACTCCAGATAGGAGAAAGAGTACACAGTTGTGTCATGTTAATATGTTAAAAATGCATCATGAAAAGCCAGTTGAGATTGTTGCTGTAGTGAATGAAGTAGATAATGATATTGAGTCACAAGAAGAGACTCAAGATGTACATCTCAGACGTGATGTGATATCCCCTAAGTTGTCAGATTCTGAGATTTTACAGAATATGGATGGGAAATTACATTATGTGAAATTGCGTCCAAGAGAGCGGTTGAAAGATTTGGTGTGAGATATCCAGATTTATTTTCTAATGTTGCAGGAATATGATTTACATATTGTTCATGTAAAAGGGAGAGAGAAAGTGATGGCTGATTGCCTTTCCAGATGTCATTGATGCTATGTATTTGGATTGTTTACCCTTCTTATTTGAATGAAATTCTGATGTATTGAATTTCTTGTTAAAAATTTTGCTCTAGGGATCAAAATTTTGTTTTGTGGGAAGGAGGTGTCACGATTAAGGTTGATGACCTTGTACGCCACGAGTATAGAGGGGGTAAACTTAGTAGGGGAGAAGGGGAGTTTAAAGTTGTTGTCGAGCATGAAAGATTAAATATCACGAGGAAGGTCGGTGGCCTTGTGCGCCACGAGTCTAAGGGGGGTGAGCTTAGCAGGGGAAAACACGGTTTTTAACATTGTTGACGAGCGTGAATAGATACACACGACTCGCTTTAAACTAGTCGCGTGTGCAAAGGCCTCGGGAGTATAAGTAGAGGAGAAGCTCGACACACGTGGTTCCCAAGTTATTCATTCCTAAAGGAAGACGCAGAATTTATCGGTCCGGGCGACAAGTGGAAGGTCGTGCCAGTGGGGACCAGAAGTGTTAGGTGTGTGAGGGATCCATGATGTTCACATTTATTTCCCAATAAGAAGAATTTATCGGTCCGGGCGACAAGTGGAAGGTCGTGCCATGGGGACCAGAAGTTGAGGAGTCCTGATGATAGGACGGGAACCCTTCAGGAGCTCGTGATTTGCGATGGAGGGTGTGAACCGTCGGTGTGCTGTGTGTTTGCAGAAGTTGAAGAGTCTTGAGGACGGGATGATAACCCCTCAAGGAGCTAGTAATCTACGATGGCGGGTGTGAACTGTGTGTTCTTATTTGTGAGATGCCAGGGGCGTCTGTTTCCCCTTTTATCGTCGAAGTTAGAGATCTAGAAAGGATCGTGTGAACTCTGGAGACGTGAAACTGCATCAACGAGGAGGGCAGCTGTTGACAGAGACTATTAAGTATACGTAGTTAAGTTTATGGACAGAGGGATTAGATCTAGATGTGAAACGGGGAATAGAGAATAGCCATGATCCCCAAGGGTAAATTTGAAATATCTCTGTTTTTGTGATTATGTATGTGATTATCATGAGTTGAATGTTTTGACATAAGTTTTGTCATGCATTTATAATTAAATATCGTTTAATTTAAATTTCACTCCATGTGTCCGTTGATCGCTGGTCTGCTTGCTTGGCTTGTTAGCTGGGTTTGAAAGGTAAATAAGTTAGGTACTCATCACACACGTGGTCGTGACCATCTTCACGCACATGATCGTGACATAAGGAAAAAGAGGAGGAGGGCTGGTAGCAACAAAGCAATGAATCCTGGAGTACATTATGTAAGTAAAAGTGTACTGCTACGTTAATTTCCAACTTCCACCACGAAAAAAGTGGCCAGTAATTTTGGGTTTTAAGTAGAAAAGCTTGAAAAAAAAAGTTATACGGAAAAGCAAACTCAGGTGCTGCTTTTCCATAAGTGGATGCTAAAAGCATTATTAAAGCCCGCCTTATTTCTCTGTTCATCAATAATTATCCGTATCAGATCGCATGAAAATTTCCATTCTTTATAATCAGATGCCCCCGTTCATGTTTCAGCGGCTTCGTCCGACCAAGACTTCAGTGTTGTTTGTTTGTTCCGTTTGAAAGACGTTGGACAAAGGGGACAGATTAAGATTAGCTTTCATAAAGTAAAAAATACGCCTCATTTGATTAATGTCAGCGTTTTTCAATTTCTCTCATCCAGGTGTCAGAAGTACTACCTACAAGGTATGCCTCAGAGTCTTTAGCTGGGTTCTCATGTGTACGGAAACGGCAAAAAAATTCCTCATATAGTAAAATGAAAGAGTGTTTCCATGTGTACGGAAACGCGTGCGGAAACGTTCTTTCTGTTTCACTACGTTCTTTCTGTTTCACTGTTTCACTCTTTGACGTTTCCGTTGCCGTTTCAGTTTCCGCCTACATGAGAACCCAGCTTTAGAAAAAGCAACTGAAAGCTTGGCGCTTAAAAATCTCGAAACGTAAATAGTTTTGTGTGTGTGTACGTGTGAATGTGTCTTGGAATCAGGGCCAAAAAAGGAGTTTTGAATATTTTGAGATCGCTTAACTTCTTCTGGTCTTTTCAATATTACATTACACCGAATGGATATCTGGCAGCGATTTTAATGTATAGTTTGTGTACAGTTTTGTAATGTCTATTGTTTACTTACCTATTCGAGTTCGGACTCCTTCATAGCGATGCATGCCGTTCTCCACTGTCTTGGTACAGAGGAAGGTGTGGCATCGAATGTTGAAGGTATGACCAACGGGGTGACACTGCCCGGTTTCAGTATTCATGCAACCTGTGACATGCACAGTGAGAGATAAACGTTTCTGTACACGATAGCAGCGACACTGGACAATATCCCACCTTTCTCTCTTTGACTTCTTAAAACTTTAGGAAGAGAGACAAAATCTCTCTCTCTCTCTCTCTCTCTCTGTTTGTCTCTCTCTCTCTCTCTGTCTCTCTCTCTTGTCTCTCTCTCTCTCTCTATCTCTCTCTCTCTCTCTCTCTGTCTGTTTGTCTCTCTCTCTGTCTCTCTCTCTCTCTCTGTCTGTTTGTCTCTCTCTCTCTCTCTGTCTCTCTCTCTTGTCTCTCTCTCTCTGTTTGTCTCTCTCTCTGTCTCTCTCTTGTCTCTCTCTCTCTCTCTCTGTCTCTCTCTCTCTCTCTCTCTCACACATGCTCCTCCCCCTTCCCCCTATCCTCTTTCATTTTTCTAAATTAGTAGTGCCCAAGACTACCAACTCTCTTCAAATCATGTCTACATTAGGTTGTATGTCATGTAGGTAGCTGTGCTGTTTCTTCAGTATCTCCGAGGCAGGGACAGAGGACGTTACTAACGCAGCGCCGTGGCCACTACTCACCTTCCTCATACAACTGATAAGACCCCCATTCACATCTGAAGGTAATGCACTTGGAGGATTCGTCGGCGTGGAATTTGTCACCGTGCTCATAGTAGTTGACGTTGTCCATTGTACAGGCGTACTCTAGAAAAGAAACCAGTGTGTTACAAGACCATACACACCTTAATAATATACCTTGAAAGAAATTTCAAAAAAAAAAAAAAAAGAGTACAGCTACTCTTATGTGCCTACACATGCCACCTAATGTAACTGCGTATTCTTAATTGCAGCCACTATAATAATATACCTTGACAGGAATCTCAAACAAACAAAAGTTAGAGTACGGAGTCTTTGATCTACTTACTCGTGTCACTCTTAACTAGTAGCATATCCTTAATTGAAGCCACTGTTCCAATGCTCTGTTGGGCCTATTCACAGTTTACTTTTTTCATCTATTTTTGTCTATTTCTGTCGTTTTACTGTCCGCGATCTTGTAAATTTTACGCCAGGTCAGCATTAAATTATAAAGCCAGCCATTTTTCCTCTATCCAATGCAATTAATTGCTACTTTATTTCATTCAAATATCATGTAAATGCAATATAATGTTGCACGCAATTATCGTTCCACCTCTTTGGTGTTCTGGAATTTGGCTGAGAGGCTTCGCTCGAGCGATGTCACGGGACGGTTGGTAGCCAATATACATGGAGCCAGAAGAAGATTCTATGGCCTCCGATTCTCTTTTCACAGAAGTTGCCCTAGCAGAGACGCACAGGGCAGTTATCACTAGGAACAACCTCATCTGGGACGCATGAGAAGGAAAGAGAATAACATTAAGAGCCTAAATCAAAACTTAAAACCACTGCGGTGAAACAATCAAACAGGCAGATAGACAGAAACATAGACGAACATCATATTATAAAAGAAGTAAGGCCTCCAGTGAAAGGCTTTTTAACCGCTGAGCCTTAAATGCTACAAAATATTACATTACGCATAGAAAGACGTAACGATGTACTTGGGCATATTTTAAAAGGTCTTGAAGTTCGCAATATTTTTATACTTTCGTTGATTTGATTTTGAGCCACAACTGAGTTGAATAGAAGAAAATGTTCCGGCATTTTAAGCCGGAGAGAAAGACGCATTTCCTTCCAGTAGAATTAAAAATATGACAGGAAATTTCGTTCTGCACCTCAATTTACACATTAATGATCGAAACGCAACTTTAAAAATCACATCTGTTTGCATTCTCAGAGTCAGAGAGCGAACGAGAACATAATAAAGACGAGAAATAAAAGGGCGAAAATGAATACATGGCAAAATGTTGCCACATTGCATAATTATATGGATATAAATTATTCATGACAGATCGATGACAACCTGTGTATTTTGTTAAACAGAACAGACGTTGAATAGCCCTGACTAAATCAAAGAGTTGATACTTTGACTCCAAACCGGATTTTGGAGCCCCCACCCCATCCCCAAACCAAAACAACAACAACATACATGAAATTCAGAAGAAATGAAAGTCACGTAAAATTGATAAATACCCTTCCTATTTTTGAATGTGGCAGGCAAGGGAATGGATGGAAACCTATTTACTGTATTGATATGTAAAGTTTACTGATAACTTATTGCTTTTGTTGTTGTTGCTTCTAGGAGTTTACACACTATGGAATAGATATACAATACTACACTGGCAAGCATGCCAAACTCTACAAAAAGTATACTATGTTTCTGTTTTGTACATAATACCGAGAACTGAACTAAAAGCTTGTACATGTTCACATACCTCTTTTTCGTGCTTCTTTTACCAGGAATACACGGGATCTACACACAACCCCGTTCTTTTTATCACAGTATTCTGCACTAGCTGAAAAAGTGTGATTCACCTCCAGCTGTGGTAGCAGGATATCAAATCTGGCAGCAGATATAGTTTCGGGGTGCTATACGTCGGTTCAAATGGCACAGATGTTTATTAGCTGTTGGAAACACAATTGAGCACCATTTTGCAATGCCACAAAATGTGACCCGATGAAAGATAAAACCACTGTAATCATCCTTGACTCACTTGTAATTGTTCCAACAGCTTGATTATCTCAGTGCTAAAAAGTGCCACTTGAAAATCATGTGACATAAACAAACACGGAAACGAAATAGTGCTTTTTTTTCGCACACTCGAGCTCCTCGAAAGTGACATGCAACCCCAATGTTTGAAGTATTAAATAATGGGAAAATGAGAAATTTGAAGCTGATCCACAGACTAATAAAATACCCAGACTGGATGATCCCATTCTGTGACGTCACAATACCGCGAAAGGTCCGCCATGTTAGGTTTTACGGTTGCCAACGACGCTTCAGCATAGCTACAATGCAGCGGTCGCTAAAACTTCATACGGTCATCATTAAATTATAACAATAAAAAAAAAGGCAGATGTAGACAATAAAATGAAAGGATAGGCAAGTTAATACATTATTAATACGTGTACAACCAATCTTGACAAATAAAAAGAAATTTCTACTGCAGATAGAACTAGAATCGGAATTTCCCGAGCGGCGGCCACGTCGGTTATACGGTCGCCGCTCTGGAAAGTCCGTAAAAAACGACACAGCCCGAAGCTCGTGTTTCCAGTCTGGTTAATTTATTAGTCTGTGGGCTGGTCCGCCGAGGATAAGGCAAACATCCCGGAATAGATATCACGGAAAATGCCTTGTTTGTTGTTGTTTTTCCGCTGCGGTATTTTTTAGGTAAAACATTAATATGCGTACTAAAGACAAAACTGCAGGTTCGGTGGGATTCTCATACAGAAATTAAAATATACACAAATTACAGAATTTACACATCGAAGTCCGCTTATTGCATGTAATTGAAACAGACAAATTAGACAGACAGAGACAGGTTAAATGAGTTACACATTTGGAGAAAATACATGTATAGGTGCTTTATATTCTCCTTCAGGTATTTGCTTCAAGTCCCTTCCACAAACCCCACTCTCCCTTAGTATTGGTAATGGAGGTGGTAGTTTTACAGCAAAATTTATAATTTTCATTTTCGTTTAAATCTCAGTAAAAGTAAGTAATTATTTCATGACTTTACTTTATAAATAGTATAGCGGGGGACTTTCTGCCCGGAGGGGGAGAGGCAGTTGCTTCCTCTGCCACTCCTATAATCGAGCCCTGTCTGTGGCTGGGCACCCTATCGATGGACATTTGACCCACGAATGTTCCGTCTCCTAAGTGGAAAAACTTACGCTTAGGACTTTTCATGAACAGGCCCCAGGGAAAGAAATGGGAAGGTAAATAATAGTGAAGACTGAAGGTCTACCATGTTTGAGTAGGAAATGTCACGAGGAAATTGGATAATGCCTTGATCTCGTGTGTTATACTTTCTTTCAAAGTTAAGGAAACCTTGAAAAACTGTAGAGTTTCACACCAAAATAAGGACGAGATAGTTTTCAGCGTAGTCTTAGCACCCGGGATATGGACCGTAACGTATGAACTAAATAGTAATATATAACTACCATAATAAGATTAGTATTCCGAAAGTTGTGAAAGGCTTAACTCTCTTTGTGGTACTTCTATTACGTGAAATCACGAGAGGTGGGCGCGCTGTCGAGAGTTGATACATTTCCAACAACCTCCTGTGACCTATAGTTTCGGTCAGGTTAACTGGTCCTGTACACAGCATCCGCTCTGCTCCGCTTTTATCATGGAAAATGACGTATGAAAAAGTAAAACACTATTTGCCTTTACAGCAGTGAGGGGCGGATGCTGTGAACAAGTATACAGAGGCAAAAAGTGCTTTACTTTTTCATGCGTCATTTTACGTAAAGATGGTGGAGCGGGGCGAAAGCGGTGGACAAAACCAGTAACTATGATGAGTTGTCCCTCCAGTAGAAAAGAGATATGTACATAATACATATTATTATGTCTAATTGCTTAATTTGTGCTTTTTGTGTGTGTGTATGTGTAATTAATGACATATGCTGATTAACCAAAAGGAAACTCTTATTACAACATCCAAATAAAATGTTACATGAAAAAAAAAAAGCTAATGCCATAGTTGCATCAGTAATGAAGCCCAAACGTTGTATTAATTGATGTCACGTTATTCTCTCATGCGTCATGAAGAAGAGGGCGGGGGGGGGGGGAACGAGAAAAGGCACCCGCCCACGTGACTCCGCAAATTGCAACTGCATAGATCATTAACAACAATAAAATTATGCAGATAGTATCGTTTCGAAGTTTTTATTCCATGCTCTATAATGGTATCTCGAAGATAATGATGATGATGATGGTGACAGATTTAATAATCATAATGGCAAGTAATAGAGGTGGTGCCCTTGGTTACACAAGCTGAGCATGGTGCCAGGACCACTTATATCACACTATCTATAGCTCGACTCATTCAGGCCAGATTTCTCATTGTGTAATGGTTAATTCTATTTCTTACCAAATAATTTTTTTTTTCATATCTTTTTTTAAATATCTATATATATTAAAAAGAGCTGGGGAACAACATGGATGAGGAAGACACCAAACAGAAAGGAATGGAAGTCATTGCCGGAGGGGCTACATCCTGCAGTGGATGGACAATGCCTAGGTGAAAGGTAAAAGGTGAAAGGAATAATTTAAGAAACACGTCATACACCATATTTTCCTTATGACAAAAATTGACATCAACGGCACCTTGCCCCTCTCTGGTCGGTGTGAAACTTGGGTGAACAAACCAAAAACAGCACAGTCAAGCAAGTCCCACGCATTGACATGTGAACTTTTGAGGCACTTTGGTGACATTTGGCAGAGATTTCATATCCCACAGCTGGAGATTTGACACTAATAGTCACTGTTCGAATGTCACGAGTTTATTACTCTCTGATTCACGGTTCTTTTCACCCTCATAAACACCTGTTATTAAAGAAATAATAGCCGTTCATTTTAGGCAGTTTACTCTTGTTTCAAGAAATTGACAAATTCACCACCAACAGTTGCATAATATATGTCAATTCATCAGTCAATTATTGAGTGAGCCGCCTTGAAGCTTCGACCATTACGGAAACCATATAGAAGAGTCAGAAGCAACGATGCAACAAATGCCCAACTCAGGCCTTCATAACAGAACGAAAAATAACTAATGAGAAAGAAGCAGTGCAGTGTGTTGAGCGCTTCGCCGGCAGCTCCATTCTGCTCTGTGGTTGACATGTTGTTTCTGTAAAGCGCATAGAGCATTTTAAATGGATATGCGCTATATAAATGCTATACATTATTATTATTATTATTATGTCTCAGTAACTTATATGTCCGCAGTTTGTGGACATAATTATGCACGGAGAAGGAATGGTTTGTCGCGGTAGCCTGTGTCTCGGATCATGCTTCTCAATGTCTCTGTGTCTTTAAACTGTCTTGTCTTGAATTTCAAACTGGGCAAGCTATGAAGTTATTTCACTCAAAAAGTTTCTGATTCAGGAGTTAAGGTGGTGTTTTTGCAAAACATCATGTCCTGTTCCTTGCCAGAGCTTCCATAAACAAAGGTGTATTTTCGGTCGTCAAGGTAATTTCTTCATTCATGGCCTTATTCTTTGACCAGTGACAACATCTGGTCTTAGTAAACACATACCGTTACATTATTTTGAATCCATGAAATTTATGAGATCACTTGTTTAGTGACATTACATTTTGTATCTTCCTGGTGAAGGGTTTTTGTTATGACTGGGTTCCTGAGTGCACAGAATGCAGTGGCCAGTTTGAGCTTTACACCAAAAAGTGTAGGGCATGCTGTCATGATTAAGTTGTACTATAAATGCCGTGTTAGGTCACGACGTTCAGTGAGTAAATTTTCACGACTTGTTAATTCTAACCAGCGTAATTTGTCGTTGAGCTGTTCGCGTGGGCAGTTTGTTTTGAACACTTAGAAGGGAAGAGAAGGGGCGAATAAGGATAGATAGTTTAAGACGCTTACTCGCGTAAAGAAATTCGTGCATAAAATGTAGAAAGCACGAGGGTTTAAAGTTTTCAGTAGTTTGCAGGTGGCTACACAGTATAAAAGTGTAGCCATACCTATGTCCATCACTCCATACAGAAAACTCCAATCTGTGCAGGCGTCGGCACGATTCTGCCTGAAGAATCATAAAGCTTTGTACGACTTCATGTCTAGTCCACTATAGACATTTGAGATGAATCCATATGCCTGAATGAGATATGCCCACCGCTATTGTCCATCGTTCCCTGGTTTCTAACACCAGGGAATAATCGTAAGTGTTTGTCTGTTGAATACTCAACAATGAACGAGGAGCTGAACATAAGTTATCCAGTAGGACAGGATTGTCGCATATACTAGGAGTGCTACCCAAGAATGCAAGATAAAGATATATATAGACCTGCAACTAGTAGGCAGACCAGATCTGAGATATATATAATTAGTACTTAGATTATTAGTGAGTCAGAAGTATCATAATATTATTGGAATCTAGAGTAGACTTCTAGTGACGTATTATTGAATTTGGATTTGATGCTGCTGATGTTGTCTTTACTATATAATAGATCTAGACAAAATTGTTAGGGTAATTAATGTAATTAAATTTGTGGCCCTGCAGGTCTGTTTATGAAACTTATTCAGATTGTTCTTAGTGTGTGGCATGGTACGGAAGATTAGATATTAAATACCTCTCGATTTAAATGCAGTCATAATACCATCATTGAGAAGACCACCCTCGTAACACTGGAGGGGATTATCACCCCTTTCAGCTTCGTAGCACATGCAGTGTTTTTATAATTCATGTCATGTGTGGGTGAAATGGAATTCTGTTCCGTGCTTAAGAAGAGATTGAGGGGAGAGTCTGTGATTTTCAGTGCACAGAACGTGAAAATGTCAACATCTTGAAAATTCAGCATTTATGCTTAAACTTAGAAAGGGATACTTTTACTATGATTTGCAAAATAGCGTTAGAGTTAAGCCTTACCCCCAAACGCCTCCAGCTTATGATGGATCATGTTTCCTGAGTAATAAGCAGAGTTTTTTGTGAGTGCTTCATTGATTGGAGCCATGCGTATCATGAAAAGTCTATTGAGGGGAGGCGAAGGCTAAAGTCGCCAAAATTGAGCGGGTTTTCAACACTGCCCCTAACTGCTTTGTAACTGAGAAGACCACTTTTAAGCCATGCGTGACATCCGAGAGGGAAATTGTACTAATCTATCTGGTGTTATTATTTGTGACCACCTGTGGCTCCGTGCAATTTGTATTTTGACAACCTCAGTTTTCAGTCAGAGAGCAGTTAGACCCCCACTTAACTGAAAATAACAAATAGCAATCCACCTGCAATTGTCCTTGAAAAGCCCTATTTTGACAGTTACCCTAATACCACCCAAGTAAGTACAACTCGCAAAAATTCACGAAAAAACAAAGGCCCCGTCAAATTTCGATGCTGTGTCTGGATTCGGACCAAAATATTTAATCTGTGTCTGCAAACATTTTCGATACGAAAGACGCCTTGAAGCTGATGCCAAACGCGAAATTTGGTGTTAATCAGCAGAACCTGTTTCTTTTCTCTACTAATATTAACATCTAGACTAATAAATATCTAATAAATAAAAACCGATGCCTGCTCGTGTGTTTGTCTTTATCCTACAAAAGGGTCAAACCCGTGGCCTGAGGAGACTAAAACTTGGTTCATAGGAGGTCACTCCAGAATGGAACTTACACGAAGGAGAAGAGGGGATGGTGGTCGATCAAACCCTTTGTTCGTCCCTTTGCCTGTTTGTTTGTTGCATGATTTGTTTTTAATGACTTTAGTCAAACGTTTGGCCTCAACATTTAAAATTTTTTTTTATTGGTATTAATAAATTAATTTCACTGACTGTTGCAGGTGGGGGGGGGGGGTCCTGGCTGAGTCTCCTTCTCCTGTCCTATCGTTCTGTTCTATTCTGTCTTCCATCTTGCCTTTTCCTAGCACAATATGACCGTTATCGTGTCCACATGCCTTCTCCAAACTCAAACAAAACTCACGTGCCACCTTTCAAGGTTTTGCTTTCAAGGGCGTTTCATTCAGTGCACTTTTCCATAATAGGAACGGAGTGCTTTGCACACAAATGTTCGCTGTATTTGATACACAGTCCATTATTTCCCTTTCCAATTTCTCTTTCAAGAAATGAGTGCGTAGTATTCTGGTGGACATGGAATCTCTAGCTATGCTGCAAACTACGAGAAGCTTTGTGTTAGCACATCTATGACATGTGACATTAGTTTTAAAATGTTAACTTTTACTGATCTCATGGCTGATCATTTGGACCTGCCTCGAACTAGAACAACAACAACTACTACAACAAAAAAACACCGTCCACAAACTCTCAAATCATTTATGAACATTGAAAATCAAACTGATTTTTTTTAAAACGACGTTAAGAAAAAAAACGTTTTAATTTCGCACAGTATGGCACCAATACGCAGGACACATTTAACTGCAGAATTCCGCGCAGTTTGCATATACAGTCCACATAATTATGAGCAGACCAATTACACCAGTGACCACTTAGTATTATTTTCCCAGCACGAGGTCACCCCAATTTTGAGGAGGGTATGAATGGGGCGGAACTATTTGATAGTATGGCAGTTTATATAAATAGGCTGCAGCACGAAATGCAGGAATGTTACTTCCTGAGGAGCAGTTTTTTGTGCTACTTGGAACATAAGTAAGCGTAACTACATATTAACACTGTGGTCTATGCTTTTAGCGAAGCTAATAACATCTGGTTCTGTATATTACATACTTTTCAAGTGTTCACAGGCCTCTTATCTATCTATCTATCTATCTATCTATCTATCTATCTATCTATCTATCTATCTATCTATCTATCTATCTATCTATCTATCTATCTATCTATCTATCTATCTATCTATCTATCTATCTATCTATCTATCTATCTATCTATCTATCTATCTATCTATCTATCTATCTATGTGTCTGTC
This sequence comes from Onchidella celtica, assembly GCA_963931925.1. Lineage (NCBI taxonomy): Eukaryota > Metazoa > Mollusca > Gastropoda > Systellommatophora > Onchidiidae > Onchidella > Onchidella celtica. The sequence continues at coordinate 15,398,758 of OZ007568.1, read as the reverse complement.
TATCTGTCTGTCTATCTATCTATCTATCTATCTGTCTGTCTGTCTGTCTGCCTGCCTGCCTGCCAATGCCCATTCCTTTTTCCACAGGTGTGTGGTACGATCAAGTCAACATGCTGTCATATCTCATCCTGGTTGCTGTTGTTGTTGTAGCGGCTGTCGACGGTGTTACCGTTGCAAGGGACATTTCTGCCAAGGGTACCGACTGTTCTCACAATGGAAGAGTATACAAAGATGGAGAAATCTTTCGTTTTTTTAGCTATTCACCTTGCGTTATCATGCGCTGTGAGAATGGACAAAGTGTTGAAGTTAGAGGAGGTAAGACCAACACCCTTGTAAGAAAACAACCACACGAATTGATACTTTTTTTTTGGTTAAACTGACTCACGTTTGTGTGTGTGTGTGAGGGGGGGGGGATTTGAACATTGTTGTCACAGATGTGTAAGAAACGCCCCAAAACACATCTATTTAATTGATGGAGTGCAACCTCAGTTGCCTCTGACTGTTGACCCCTGTTTAGTATGTTGTTCATATTGGTGCATTGAATGTGAGTTGAAGAATGATTGTAAAGTGCTTAGACTTGCATTTGACGGGATGAAGCGATATTTGAAGGTTTTTGATTATTAAAGACAACAGCTCATGAATTCTGGCAGTGGGGAATATCAGTCTAAATTGTGGACAACTTGGAGTTGCTGTATTCGTTTGATTAATACATTGTGGTTTCAGGTACAGTACTGCATAAGCTTGGCAGTGTGTTTGAATGCGAAGACATGAATTTTATTGATAAGTGTCCCTGATGTCAGCACTAAAACTAAACATGTTGGTAGCATCTCTATTTGTACGACTGTGTAGATCAACTGGGTGAGGCTCCCAGGGGAGATAAGCAGTTGTTAAGGGATCTCAGTATTTTACATAGTAAACCAAAACTGAATAGTGAACGCAGCTCGGTGTTTTCTCTATTCAGTTTTGTAATTACACACAGTCTCCTAAAAACAGGCCCGAGGGAACGCCCCCCCCCCCTCTCTCACTCACTCTCTCTGTCTATCCCTCTTTTTTTCTTTCTTTCCCTTTTTCCCCCGTCTCTCGTTCTTTCTCTCTTTCTTTCTCTATCTCTGTCTTTCTCTCTCTATGTCTTTGTCACCGTTTCTCTGTGTGCCTGTTTGTCTCTTCCTCTCCCTCCCACTCTCTCTTTCCTTCTTTCTCTCTCTCTCTCTCTTTCTCTCTCTCAGATAGCCTCTGTGTGGCCAGATTTGCCCATAGTATCTAAGTCCAACTTGGCTGCGTTATGATCTGAGTATCAAATTTAACCTGTTAAGAAATTTTGAAGAATATACCTTTTCGTGGTTTAGTCAGTATCTGGTGCCAAGTAACAGCAAGACCTGAAACATAATTCAGTATTTATTCCTGATACCGTGAAAGGCGTGATTACGGGCATTTCAGTACCTTTGGTGGCACCCACAGGTCCGAAGTACGGTTTGACTTTGAGCAACACACTTGACAGATACTTCTAAATATGCAATGCACGTGCTTAACTGCCTGTGCGATGTGAGTTCAAAATGCACAAAACGATATTCTAGAAAATGTTGTTTATGCAGTTAATCTTAAAGTCAGTACCTGTAACTGAAATATCCAATCAATAATGGTCTTAAAAGACATAAAAATCCTGCCTTCTCACCCTACTCCATTCACTCACTTCTCAATACTCTTCCCACTGTACTTATTCTTTCTCCCATAAATAGCATATCGACTGTCCACTGTCGCTCCTCCTCTTCTACTCTGTGTTGATTTCTCTCTCTCTCTCTCTCTCTTTTCTCAATCCTCTTACTGCTCCTCCGCCCTCCACCCCACCCCCCAATAAATGAAATCCTTACCCTTGCTTTTCATTTCATCATTATTCCTCTGTGTGTACTTGAGAATGTAGACTGTGTCACGTTTTTGCACCATGTCCATTTTTTGACTTGTATTCAAATACGTTAAATAAATGTAAAGAGCTCCTCGAAATGTTAAACGAAGCATTTCACACTATTTGTCCGTCCCGCATTCAAACTAGAAAAGGGTAGACATGTAAGTGGACACCGCGTTCTTTTTATTCAAAGGGGCCTTTAGCCGTGATACTCGGCAGAAAGCCGGGCGTTGGGTCTGTGGTTTTGTTATAATAGTATGATTTCCAATGTCCGTGTTGTAGACTGTACAGACAGCTATGGACAATGTCACCCTCACGGCTCCTCCTGGGCTCAGGGCTGCAAGGCGTACAGGTGTGATGTGAAGACAACTACAGATAAGAATGGCTATACCTGGACAACTTACCAACCTGTCAAAATCCGAGGTAGGTTTGCCATTTTATCACAATTGTCATAGAGATATCATTGCGAATAGGGGAGTATGTTTGTCCTTATGCTCCAACTACAAGCAAGGACTAACTTTGTCCTAATGGTCGCACTGCAAAGTACGGGACTGTCTTTGTCCTAACTGTCTCACTACAATTATGGGACTGTCTTTGTCCTAACAGCCTCATTACAAGTCAGGGACTATCTTTGTCCTAATGGTCCAACTGCGAGTCAGGACTAACTTTGTCCTAATAGTAATAGTCGCACTGCAAGTAAGGAACTGTCTTTGTCCTGATGGTCGAACCATAAGTATGGGACTGTCTTTGTCCTGGCGGTCGCACTACAAGTAAAGGACTGCCTTTGTCCTAATGGTCTCTGTACAAGTAAAGGATTGTCTATGTCCTAATGGGCTCATTACAAGTAAGGGACTATCTTTGACCTAATAGTTGCACTGCGGGTAAGGGATTATCTTTGTACCAATTGTCCCACTAGAAATAAGGGGCTATCTTTGTCCTGAAGGTCACACTGAAGGTAAGGGAGCTATCTTGGAAAACAATTGCAGGGAGAGATTTGCTGTAGAGATTTAAATCTCGATCCTATATAGACTTATGCAGGTAGTTACTGTAGTATAGTGCATAGTGGTTATTGTTATATACCGACACTTCATCAATATTAGTAATGATGTAGTTTAGCGACAGTAATAATACCACCACAGCGTTAGCAAAAGTAATGAGAAATATGTTGTTGTTTACAAAAGCAGTTATTGGTGTATTATTAATAGTGTCTAAACTAGTTGTTTAAGCTGGTTCATTTTGAATGATATGGACAGTAACAAAAACGACATCAACTGAGCTGATTTCTTGCAACTCTATCAATGATTATATTAGCTCTGCATATTGTACATCAGTTCAATTTCCTATATTGTGCGTCATTTGTGTAGATTGCCAATAAATGTTTCAACTACTTGCTATGTTTTATATCAGTGACATAAACATGTTGCATGACATTTCTATCTGGTATCACTCGACGTCACAGAATTTGCGCTCTTCCGAAATTGTATTTTCATTTCGTTTTTCGTCGGAAGTTCCACGGCATTTTGAACGGTCATAATATGATGACGATTACAAAGCGTCACGGTCAACACCACAACTTTGGGTGACGTAAATGAAACAAACCACTTGGTGTTGACTGGTAACTAAATCGATCAACTCTTTCCTGTAATTTGTTTTCAGATTGTTGAAACAGTCGTACTTCGTAGATACAAGCAAGCAAAATCCAGGCAATGAGGTACAAAAACATGCTCGTTCTTCTAGCTCTGCAGATTGTATGTGAAAGGTATATGCGAAGAAAGTCAATTTGTTAAAAAATACATTTAATGCATGTCTTTGGACCTGTAACTGGACCAATACAACAATTCATACAATCTGGAAAATAAACCATAGTTGTTCCTCTTGGATTATCAACAGGACAATTTGTATTAAGTAACTTGCTGCGGTTGATTCAGCGTCATCGTGTGGTGCTGATGTAAGTACAATTTACAATGTGAGGCAAGCGATAATGGTGACAATGATGATGTGATGATGTTGATGGTGATGACGACGACGGTGATGATGCCGATGATGGTAGTGATGATGATAAGGTGGTGATAGAAATGTGATGATAACTGTGATGACAATGATGGTATTGTGATGATGACGATGGTGGTGGTAGTGTTGGCGGTGAAGATGAGAATGGTTATGCTGCTGATGACGAGGAAGATGGTAGTGATGGTGATGATGAGAAGATGATGCCGATGATGATGATGGTGACGGTGGTAGTGGTGGTGGTAGTGGTGGTGGTAGTAATGATAATGATGATGGCGATGACAGCGGAGGTGATGGTGATGATGAGGATGATGAATATGAGAAATACGAATGATTAATAATGTCAGTTACTCGAGTAAATCAACTATTGTCATGAAAACGACTCACATTCCTTAACAATTTCACCACAAAAATGTTCAAAACATCGTACAAGAATACAAGGCAGGAACTCATGATATGTCAGTCAAAAGTAACAATGATGATCTTATGTCTTGTATCATGAGAAATAAGAAATCTGTCTCAGGATTTAGTTAAATTTTGAACATCACACGACACAAGATGGACAAAAGTCTCACCATCTCCTTCAGACCCCCAGTTTAAAATTGGTCAAATATACTTGCCCCTTGTTATCATCAGTATAGCCTACAGCATGCCTATCAAACCACTAGCTATTGCAACATCTTTACACACATACAATCACTCGCTATGTAAACATCTTTACACATATACAACCACTCGCTATGTTAACATCTTTACACATTTACAGCCACTCGCTATGTTAACATCTTTACACATTGATAGCTTAATTAAAATAATAGATGGGAAATAACCTCAGATCCTCAGTGTGTGCCATCGAAAATTATTCACTAAACCTGTTGAAAGCTTAGAGCTCACAAAAAGCTGGTCCTCGGCGCTTTAATTCAAGAGTTATAATCCAATGCAACTCTTGATGGAATAAAAACATTATTTTCCCCTCGTGCGATTGTAATAGAGCTAATTTTTCGTGAATGTAGAAAGTGTTTTGGGTTCTTCGTTTTGAGGCAACAGTATTTTTTTCAGTGTTTTAAGACTTCCTCTAATGCACTTATATAACTCTGGGCCATTTGCAAGGTTTCAAATTTGGATAACTTCCGGTTTCCGCCAAAGGATGGGATGACGTCACGTAGCCGATCGAAAGCTGCGTTCATGCTCTGCATACGGCGACGCTCTCTAGCATTGGCACTGGATCTGAAATAGAGAAAAGGACAAGGAATGTTAATAAGCTTGATACACACAGATATAGCGTAAAAACATACATGGAGGGCGGCATGGTAAATTGTCGTAACTCGACTTTTTTATTTCAAAACTTGAGGTATTTGGTATCCTTGTCGTCCTTGACATGTTTGCGGGTTGTGTTTTAAGTTGGGGGTTAAACTCTGAAAACTAAAATATTTGCTTAAAATATCGAGATAAAGAAAGTCATTCATTTTTTTTTCTTTGGTTGCTTCTCCTGAAAAATCTGTAAAAACTGAATTACAGTAGATTATCAGGCGGCCATCGAAATGTTTTCATCGTTATTTTTCAACTGAATCTTGAGACACCATTAATTGCATGAGTGTTACTGTTAGATTATCCATAACTTAAATGGTGTAGGCAATATTTTATGTACTTTTTGATATAACGAGCCTTTTTATACGAATACATGGTGACTGTTATTATAGTGTACTTAGGATACAGACAGGAATGTCAGTGCATCAGCAACGCACTGCTACTTCTATCTTTACATAGCTTTGCTATCGAATTCCTCTCATCCTCTACTTCAGTAAAAGATTAGACCAACTACAACAACATTAGAGTGTCTGAAGGTGAAAGGAGAGCTGAGAAAAATCAACTTTGGAGAAACTGCAGGTTACAACATTAAGATAACTATAACGGTAAATAGTTATTTTAAAAAAAATCTTACAGCTTTTAACCGAAGTTGGACATTTCACAAAATCAAAGGTAAAAACCCATTAACGTCAATCAGCGTAATAATATGTCTCATAAGTGAAACGTTGGTCATTCAAAAGACAGAAATGTCAAAAGAAGTTCTGTCATGCATGCATGAATATATATCTTATCGTGCTCCCAGCTCATAACATTAAAATATTGGTAGAGTCTGTCTGGGCCATGTAGCCGAAATACTCGCAATGGGATTTTTGTTACCATCTTGGTGCCGCTTCCAAAAATGGAGTGGTGTGGCCTTGTCGCATACGAAAAGATCTTTGTGGCCGGTTAGCTTAACTTTATCCTACTCCTAGCTGTCACTAAAACCCTGAAACTTTCCCAAAAATTATTCGTGCAAATGAAACCCAATGTGGCCACAAGGCGAAAATAGTCGGAAATTACACTCGGCAAAGAATGGCCATTGAGTAATTAATCCCATTGCATCACAGTATTCCAGGAAATGTTGCGTCATGCAAATGGACAGAAATTTGTGCCAAGTTTATTCCAGTCACAGAATTACATGTGTATGACATCATACTAATTAGCATTTTAAATTGTGGACCTGCCCATGTTTTTTTTGTTCAGCTCCCTGCGACCCTTCATTGGCCTTGGTAAGATTGACCGTGGCACAATGACTATGATATTCTTAAAATCTAAAGCGCTCCACTTCTTCGTTTTTACATCACTAAAACAAGCAAAGAATATTATCTTGAGAGAAAAATGCAAAGAGAGAAATTCCAGAGACTTGACAGACAATCCAAGAAACACCAACAGTACTCACCTTCTCTTGAGGACCACATCTCCACTGGAATGCTTGGGAGACAAAGATTCGTTGTCCAGATCAATGTCTATCTTTGAATAATACGAATGATAATTCACAAACATACTGTCTCCATAAAACATTTCCGAATTCATAGGTGAATGTGACAGTTTGTTAGATGTAGTGGTAGGTAATGATAGACGGTCGCTTGAGATCGTGGACTGATGTGACACAGAATGAGGGATGCTGTTGCTTTCCATACCTGAATGGTCTTCTGGACTAGAAAGTTTAGGAGAAATTTTAAGTGGATATCTGTCGTTATAGCCCAGTAATGAAATTCGGGAAGTAACATCCAGTTCAGGGTTAACATATCCTGGTCGACTAAATTCTGGAGTGTCGGGTGAATTAGGCACAGCTGAGATAAGAGACAGGTTTTTCTCGTGTGGGTCAAATGTTAACCTGGACGTTTTGAGACCACTGTCCTTGTCTTTGGCTGTCTCTCGCTTTCGTTTTCGTCCCATTTGCTTTTCACCCTGAGAGATCATCGCCGCTGTAAGTTGAGAACCTTTGGAAATCCCGATCAAGGTAATCTCTGAATTACTGGGCTGGTCTGGCCACAGGTCCAAATTGTCAAAAGCCGAAGTATCAAATCAAATGAATGAAAAGCTTAGACAGATAATTTCTGTTCGTTGGAATAAAAACATCTGAAGAATAAATTCAGTATTATCGTTCCAGCTTGTTCTTTCGTTTGTTTTTGAGATTGTTCAAACACGTTAATTTGTCTACTGTCAAGTTAACAATAACAATGAAACGGCATGCCCGCCATACGCGCACATACACACGTCAGAATCTAAAAGCTGTTTTGTTTTGTTTTTTTCTTGCAAAGCTCAAACAGAGCAACAAAACGGAGCCAAAGTGTCACCTGAAACCTGACTCCCCAATGCCACGTGCAGGGGATTTCCTGAATAACTCTCAACACTACAGGAAGTATGTATAGAGTGAGAGAGAATTATCTCACAGGTTTGTGTAAGGCAACTATCCGCACTAAATGGCCGGAAGACCACCAAATTTACGTTTATATGCAGGAAAAGCTTCAGGATTCTGATTAATTATTTACTCAATGACAGAAATTGATCAAAGCCAGGACAATACGCTCTCTGATGGCGTTCTTAGCTTGTTACCTGGGGGTCTTGCCCTCAGGTGAGAAAAAAATCAATAAAGTAACGCGTAACGCTCATCCCGAGGCGCGTCAGGACTGAACCGGCAGACCCGCCCATTACCTGTGAGTGGTGTAGCTTCAGCGCTTCTGATTGGCCTTTGCTCACCATTGCAGGTGCTGATGTCTGGTTTGCCAAGACAATATCTTCATTTCCAGCACAATGATTGATCGGTAGGTCTGATTGTTTGTTTGATCCTGGGTACAAGAGAAAATTAAATGTTGGGCGGTTTTCAAGTTCATGTTCTCCTCCATCATGTTGATTTTCATCATTCTCATTCTTTCTTTCGTTCCCCTCTTTTCCAAGCGTCTATTCTTTCACGATCAAATTCACTATTCTGTTGTGTGTAATGTATTATCATTATTATTATTATTATGTTGTTGTTGTTGTTAATCTCAACACCAATCCGTTCTGGCCATTTTCTTGTCTTCTGTTAGAATTGTTTTACTGGAATGACTTGAATTTTTACTTTTGATTTTTTTTTTTCACGGTCTTGTCTTTTTCTTTCTTTTCTTTTGTTATGGGATTCCAAGCAAGGAATGAAATCCTTTTTGCGAAGTTGAGAGAGAAAGAGAGAGAGAGAGAGAGTGAGACAGAAAGAGAGAGATAATGAGAGAGAGAGAGAGAGAGAGAGAAAGAGAGTAAGTAAGCGAGATAGAGAGAGAAAGAAAGAGAGAGTGAGAGAGACAGGCAGAGATAATGATGATGATAAAGACGATATTTGTTAAAAATTTTCGATAAGAGACAAAATTTTGTAAACGTACAATGATTGAACGGTGAATGAACTGGAAAGGAATAGTTCATGAAACACAGAAGGAGCTCAAAGGCGTGTGCTTTCACCTTTGGGACAAGTTGGAAAATCAACCACTGCCCTGTGATACATGTCTGAATCTGATTCCCATGAACAATATTAAGGATGCTGGGAGATATTTCTCAGAATATTATCAGCGCTGTGACTTCCTTTAAGTATGGAAACGAAACGGCATTGGAGACGTCAAAACCCTTCAAGTAGTAAAATAGAAATAATGTGTTCATGCCGTTTCCGTACACATGGAAAGATTTTCTTTTTACTTCTTGGTGGATTTTTAACGCTGCCGTTTCCATACACACGAAAACACAGCTTTGGTAATAAACCAAACAAACCAGATTTCAGCCATACTTCTAATTCACAGGGACAGGGTGGGACAACTCTCCGTAACGAAGCGTTTCACTGACAAGGATATTCGGTTGTAGTGCATTGCTGCTTTAGGAGAAAACTTTGGGATTCCGCTATGTCACTAACTTGTATTTATTTATTTATTTTATTTATTTATTTATTTATTTATCTGTTCCATTTTGACGCGGAGAGTAAAAATGCTGTGCGGTTACCTATCGTTGCCAACGAGCAAACTACTCCTTCAGCTCTCAAAACAGCAAAAGAATATAATTTTATATTAATAATGACAACTGGCCTTACCGAAGCACCTCCAATTTTGTAATAGTTTATAGTGAATCTGAATATTTGTTTATCCTTTTTCCTATGCCGCTTTCGCAGTTTGCGATAACGTGTTTAGTACAAAAACAAGAGAACAATGACGTCAGAAAAACAGCTAAAGTCCTTATGCTGCACATCTACGTCCATACTTCTTTCTAATGTCATTGAAGTGTCACTGAATTCAACTTTTTCCAATGATTCTCTTCACTCTGCAAACATACAACTAAACTATAGTTAGTTCCGAGCGTAGTGTCGATAATGAAGTTGACAAAACAGTGAAATTGTTGTTATTATTCAGGATACAACTTGAATATATTCACCTTTGTATATATAGAAAAAAAAACATGCAACCTTTTATTCGCAAACATTTATTGTTCCCTGGACTAGTAGGCAACAACCTGACTTCAGCAATGCAGCATGCGTGGGAAAAAAATAATGTGGGTGGGAGTTGGGAGGGGTGGGGGTGGGGTGGTATTTGCAAGCCTATAAACTCCTTTGAAAATTGAGATGGGTGAATTTATTGTATGAATTTTTATCGTGAATGGCTTCATTTTCCCACCTCTTTTTATAATCTCATTCTGAATGATTTCATTTTCCTACTTTCCACCACACAGTAAAACAACACCCCCCCCCTTTTTTTTTTAAAATTCTCATATAACAAAGGAACACACACACACACACACACACACACACAAATTAGAGATCCCATGAACATTATCTTCAACTGCGAGTTTCACTCCATGATTTCTCATCGGTCTTTTGGGAACAGTGCTGGATGTAGAAAAATGTATCGCTGAGTTCTCTTCCCTCCCTGTGACTTTCCCCAATAATCAACTCCCCTTTCTGACTGTCCATGTTTTTTTTTTTTTTCCACCTTTGGTGGGGGGCACCAATTCTTTGCCATCAAAAGCGCTATCAAATTCTTCATCGTGAAACTCCTGGGGCGCATTTAATTTGTCCACGATGACACAGCTTTAGATGTATTGTTTTGTGTGGGCTTGACTCTTGGTGTTATATTTCCTTACCTTGAAGTTGATCACCGCTGTCAGATCAGAAGGGTAGAATGCTTGTACATGTAGTGTGCGGTTCTTACACCGGGGCGGGGGAAAGCGGGGTTTGTGGGGGGGGGGGGGAGGGAGATTCACACGCACGAGTGTGATCAGTTAACGAGCGAGGTGATGATATGATATTCACATTTAGGCCCTAAAGACCTCTTTTATGATAATTCAGTCATGCTCGTTTCAGCTTTTAAGTTAACGCCACTGTTTTGTTATAGAGAACTGGCTTTGGTTTCCCCTTACATTCAGCTCATGCCTTCTTTTGTGTGCCAGTGTTGTGGTCGATAGTACGATGATATCTGTACAACTGAAGGCAATAGGACGCCCAGAGACAAGTTGTGGTTTCAAGATTTGTCCAGATGAAGTACATGTACACCTTAGAAATATCACAACCATGGCCCAGGTTACACACGCTTGGATGCCATTATGCACACTAAGAAACAGGCATAATATGGATATAACGTATGGGGGTGTCTCAAATAAATATTTACCACAAAAGAATTGTTTAATGTTGTTTGTACCCCTATTGAACTGCATTATCGGCGGCGTCTGGTCCAGAACGAGCATCAGTTCGAACACGTGTGATAAATCAGACAATTATACATCTGTCCTCTTTAATTTTCTAATTATAAATCTTGGATGTATCTTATCTGACATTGTATAAATAAATATTCAAAGTGTGTATACATGGGTTTTGTTGTTGTCGTTTTGTTTGTTGTTGTTTTGTTTCAAGTTACGATGGAGTGTTTGCCCAGAAAATTAATAAGTTCAAACAAGGGGCAAAAACAGAATAAGTTCTCTTTGCCCCAGAACAGCTTTTGTCTATCTCCACCGCTTGTGAAAATGTCCGAGTTAAGGCCGTAATGTGAGGGTGTGTATTCTGTTGTTCCAACGAAAATCAATCATGGTATCTCACCTTTGGGAATCTGTTTTAGCACCCTGTAAAAGTGGAAGTACAAAACGTGACGAGCAATTTTCTCAAAACACCCTGATTTGGAGATGGATACAGCAGTACTAACACAACAACTTGTTAGAATCATTTTGCAGTCTCTGGTGACATCATGGTTTCCCGTGTGACCAGCAATGCAAAACTAAGCCTTTGACTAATACCGCTATCAGAATGATCTAACTGGATGTGTCATGGTAATGGCCCAAGACCGTGAGTCACAGATATCAACAGCATCAGAGATATGAGTAACTGGATCATGGACGTCACATGTACTTTTAGAGAGGGATACTCCAAAAATACATCCTTAATGGTTACTATAGGAAGCACTTTTGTAAAATAATCCTCCAAAAAATGAACACATCATTTTGTGTCTCAGTTATTTGGACAAATCTTATAACATTCAGAGTTTAAAGAAAATAATTAAAGAACTCCTGTCCTTTCCTTTCCTCGCGTCGTGAACTACAGAAATTTGTGAATGTTTTAACAAAATCCAAGTGATCGTGAGATTTTTGCTTTCCACAGCGAGTTGAATCTGACATTTTTCTTTGTAAATTTCCCGCCCCTAATCTCTAATGAAAGGCTGACACCAACAAAATGAAGCAGGTTCTTCAACAAATTCTTCTAGACATTAAACAAGGCAGGAACTGTCACTACGGGGACGTATCGATCGGAATTAAATGTTTTGTCTAAGATAGTCTTTCCATGGATCTTTGAAACAAACAGAATGATGATGGCGATGCTCTCTCTCTCTCTCTCTCTCTCTCTCTGTGTGTGTGTGCGTGGTGTTTCTCTCTCTCTCTCTCTTCCTCCTCCCTTTCGTATATTAGTTTTGTCTTTTGAAAAAAAAAAGGAGGGGGGGGGGGGGGGGCTCATGAGCCTAGAAACAGAGCAAGTTTTTGCTTGTTTGTTTGTTTTCTTCCTCTAAGCCATTTTGCTTGAGTCTGCATGGCGACTTTACGTGGCCAAATATAGGCTGTTCAGACAAAGATAGGTAGCTTTGACTAGTGGCAGTTAAAATTGTCACAATTACTAGATAATATTCTCCTACCTCAGATTAAGACATCATGTGGTAAAGGAGAAAGCATTCACATCCCGCTTCGTTTATTCACACGCAGTGACACTTTGTGAATAAAGAAGACACAGAAATTATTCATGCCCTTAGAGCCACTTTATCTCATCGAGACAAAACGGTGTGTTAATTTATTTATGACTACACAAAATAAAGCCTTACGGGCAATTCATTGTCTGGCAAATTAATTTTTAAATCTATCCTAGCCTTCCTGGCATAAAACAGCAGTTTCTGTTCCCATTCTGTATTCACGGCGTGTAACGAGATGAAAGATGTGCCACATTAAAAACTCAATGCAAAAAATGGGTGGAGAGATGGAGACGATGTTCACGGTTACTGAGTGTAAAGCGAGGGTTCAGCACTGCTGTTATACTGACCTTATCAAATAGTAATAACCGTCAGCTAAGGACCGCACGTGTCTTCTACGCCTTAACGACTTCCGATCAATTGACCATTAACACCGTCTCTGCTCTGACCGGCCGTATTCCCCAGCTGACTTCCTACCGGTATTTTAAAAAGTTCCCCCCCTAAGAATAATGAAACAATGTAACGAGGCGGTATTCCTTCCAACGCCTGTCTAGAGGAGAGCAGGCCATCTTTAGAAATTTGGCACACGCCAGCGTATGCGGGTCCCCGGCAAACCTTTTGTGGATGAGTGGAGATTGAAAGGCGCGGTGTCCACGCGACAGAATAGTGGTTACTCTCAGCTAAGAATAGCTTAATGTCGGCCAGACTACTTCCTATTTGACAACGGATGCAGAAAAGGCGCAGACAAACCCTTTTAACTTCCACCCAAACTAAATCTTAAATAATTGATTCACATGTGTAAGTCTAGGAACCATTTCCCTTCCTACCCCATTTTCCCCACTCGAGACGTGAGTTTGAAGATAAATATCAAGCGTGCGTCATGTTTATAAATAATTATGACTTCCATTTATGCTTGCAAATTTGTCTTTGAAGCATGGGGCTCTTACACCTATTTAAATTTTAATATTCTCATGAGAATCAAGAACGTCAAAATGTAAATGAATTCGTCAAAAGGACAGAAAGGAATGAGAAACTGACATTTGTCTCAACAGAATAAATTATTCCCCGAAAATCATGCTGGCCATTTGACGGATTAAAAATGCCACATCTTTAAAAGTGTTCCTGGGTGTTACGGTAGATGCTTCAGTGAAGATAGAGGTTTCAGTTAAAAGTTATCATTATTTAATACCTCATACTTCCAAGTTGTTCTTTGTGTTCGCCATCGAGAATGAGTGCGCTAAAGCCAGCGATTGCCCGTGAGTTTTTGCGGGTATGTGAAACAAGACGAAAGCGGAAGCATTATGCGCTTTAAAAGGCGCTGTATAGCAAAGCATTTTTGACATCCTCCCGGCTTTTCGCCCAGTCGGGCCCGACGCCATTCAACACAACTATCGAAAGCGAGCCGAAAACGAAACGAAACTGAGGCCACCGTGTCTGGGTTCTTCTAGGGAGGTGATCTTTTGCCCATTCGACATCACTGCACTGATGCTGTAGAAGTTATGAAACTACTTATTTGGGCCCAGAACAGTAGATTGTCATATTATAATGATTCATAACGGTCTGCGAAAACTAACTAAAATGCCAGTTTGGGATGAGACAAGGCATCATGATACAGACACTGCATGCAAAATGGAATACAAAATTAATACTCTGCCTTAATCTTGATGCCATAATCTACCTGCAAAGAGCTGCTTGAGAGAGGGAGAGGGAGATAGACAGACTGACAGACAGACAGACAGAGACAAAGTGACAGAGTGGCACACAGGCAGCGAGAGAGAGAGAGAGAGAGAGAGAGAGAGAGAGAGAGAGAGAGAGAGAGAGAGAGAGAGAGAGAGAGAGAGAGAGACACCTACCCGAACATAGACAGATAGACACACACACACACAAACACAGTGAGAGAAAGAAAGAGACACACGCACGCACACATACACGCAGGTAGAGAGAGAGGGAGAGAGAGAGAGCGCGAAATCAATGACCAGATAGTCGACTAGGAAAGGGTCAACGTTTTCAGAGAAAGACCTTTCAGCCAAACAGATAAACATAGTGATATACATGTCGCAGAGGGAAGACAGGACAAAATAAGACAGAGAAATCTCTATCAGCAGCCAGCACCAAATGTTCATCTGAAATATGGATTCACTTGTATCACATGCCAACTTAATTTTGCACAAAGTCCAGCGGAGTGGCTTCATAATTATCTGCAACATTCAAATGACTTACGTAATAAAACAAATTCAAATGTGGAAATTAGCATAGGATTTGTCTTGGCTCCAGTTTTTATAGACCATGGCATTTTCATTAATTTGTGCACTTTGGGATAATTGAACATGAAAAAGAAAAAAACCTGAAATGATGTTTGCCGTTTCTCATGGGTCTCTTGTGTGTAATTTGTCATTAATTAGAAGGGTCAAAAGGAGTTGATCTGCGTTAAGGGAGACATCATACTAAGCCCGGTCAGACACAGCCAGATGCTGGTAGACAAGAAGTGCACACCATAATTTTCTTTATTTTCTTAGTAAATCCGGGAAGACCCAATGATACTCAGCCCGGTCAGACACAGTCATATTCTGCCATTATTTCTTTGGTGTACATTTTGCTGGCAGCATCTGACTGTGTCTGATCGCGCTTAGTATGATACCTCCCTATTCGGTTCGTCATTCCCGCCTCCGCCTGCCCCGGTACGTCTGGGACGTAATCATTCCATGATAACCCAGTTTGTCCTCACTCACAGCTTACTCATCAAATTGTACAGATCGCTGTAGCCTTGACAATTTTGTCCAAAAACAAACAAAAAAAGAGGAGGGGTGGGTGGGGGGGGGGGGAAGGCTGTTTCATGGGGTGCATGATAATGTGGTATTTATAGCTCCTAAATTTGCTATCTGCGGGCATATCACAACCTTAATGTCAGCAGTAAAATAATGCTATCTGTCGACCTCAATTTTGGCTTTGGCCCTGCAAACCGATTCACATAGATGGAAACAGCGTGTTTTTATTCAATTTACTCCCTGGTCGCGAGATATTAGACTCTAGAACTGACGCAATTAATGTGAATCGTGTCTTTCTGGAACATAAAAATATAAGCAACAACAACAAACAAACAAGAGATATATAAATTACCAGCTGAGTTCCCGGCCCTGCCCGGGATAAATCGATTTATTAGTTTCAGTTCTGGGTGATTATTATGGACCTGCTTCATTTTGCCTGTTCCTTTAGCTTTATTTTATTTTTGTTTGTTTGTTTTTAGATACGTTTTTCTGCTCTCCCTTTGCGCGTTGACGTCCTGCGCGCCCCGCCAGCATCCGTCAAATGGCTATGATTTGCGCACGGTTAGTTTGTTTGCACATCGCAGAAAGTGATAAAGTCATGTGTTAATGGAAAATAAAATATTATAATACTTTCCTAGGCATATTGAAAACACAAACCTGTACTTTGGGCCCTGCAGCGTCAATCTCCCAATTCCAGACCCTTTCTTTTTCCTAGTCTAGGCACATTGAGAACACACAAAGTTTCATACTTGATAGTCTTAGAACTCAATCTCATCATTCAAACCAGTCCTAACCGGAAGTTGTTTTGTGAGTGTGATGTTGTAACCGGAACAAATCTCAATTACATTAATTTGCCGAAAAAATAGACCGAATGCCAATGTGTCGCAACCTAGCAACTAATACAAACATTCTGCAAGTTATTAATTTTTTTGGTATTTTTTGTGCCGGGGACACGGCGACAGTCTATACTAAGCGTTGTATAAAATCTGAGGGCCACCGAATCAGCACTAACAGAGGAGTAGCGAAAGGCGCGCTGCAATTGTCGCAAGGTTTCACTTTTATTAATATAGATATGTCATAAATCACCTAGAGGAAGCACAACATGTTCGTGCTCACGACAAAATTTAGTATTGTGCAGAGTTTGAGTCTGAGCTCTGACCATCAAAGACTCTTCAATATATTGACAGCTAGCTGGTGTTTGTTTTGTTGATGTTTTCACGTTTGTTTCCAGCCTTGTTGGGGGGGGGGGGTGGTTTAGGAGACCCGTATGAAAGCCTAAGGGTTCACACACTCACTCTTTCCTGATGTCCTCGCTTCTCCCTCCCTAATTATGAAAGTGAAACACTGTTCCTGCCGGACACGAGTACGGCGTTTTAACGTTATTATCCAAATACTCTCGCCAGTTGGCACTTCAATTTGAGCATTTTGCAGATTGTTCCTTGGTGGCGCTTCACTGTACACGTTTATATAGCCACGAATATCCTCAACTATTCATTATTTCACTTCTCCAGGCCAAATTTCATCAACGATCCATTTGTAGTTTTTGAGTCTGTTCATTACAAAGGGTTTTCTTGTGTTATACGAGTGTGCATGAGGTATGGGCCCCTGTCAGGGTACCGATGAGTGACTGCCTTAAAGACTGAGATTATATTGGACCCTTCCCGTGCAGAATTAGAAACAGACTTCTCGCTCTCGGAAGACAAACGCGCGTGTTTTCCACAAAACTATTTTACACCAGCTTTTCCTTGCTAGATTTTTATTGGTGAAGTTTCAATTGATCAAGCTCTGAGAATCAAACGGCAGTAAACTTAAAGTTAATAAAGCATTACCGAAAAAAAAAAAACAACTCACTCAAGCTCGGACCCTTACAAGAATGAATCGCTCAGTAGCAAGGAAAGAAAAAGGAGTTAAGATAGACACAAAAGAATCACGGAAGGAAAGGGAGACAAGCCGTATCGTGTAGCTGCCTGTTCGCTTCTAGTTCGTAAGAGAGACATACAAAAACAATCATTGAAATAAATTAACTGTGAAAGTGTCTAATAATTAAAGTAACTCCATTTCGTAATGCCACCGAACAAAGCAAATAGTAATTTCCCATATGTTTTTACGCCACAAGCTAAAACATAATATTGCTGTAAATGGCAAGCTTGAGACACGTTCCCTCTTCATTCAACCTATGTAAACAAACGGCACTATAGCCACCCCCGTGTGCCAGCTTCACCATCTTCTCACAGAGTGATTCCGACAATATGAATGAAGAGTAAAGTCTCTATAGCACTCACCAGCTATCCGAAGGTTTATCTCGCCAATGTTGACTAATGTTATTATTGTCCATTGTGTGGAGGCCCACAGGTAAACGGTGTGGGAGTGAACAGTGAACGGCTCTCGGTGAACAGGTAATTGGTGGCACGTGCTACCTCTCGATTTGTTGAAGAGCCAATACTTTCACTGGAGCAAGAGCCATCGATCACCTGTAACAATTATGATTTTTTTTTCTTACATGCAAAAAAGGTTACAAAGCCCCCCCCCCCCCCCACACCCCCGCCTTTTATTTTTTTCGTTTCGCTTCGTAAAATAAAACTTCATCAATTCATGACCCACTGAAGTAAGAATCATGGCCAAAGAAACTCAAATTTCTGCCCGTTTGAACTTAATTTCATCCGCCTTGTTCAGTTTCTCCTTCCGTATTTGTCATGATTATATTTTTTTTATTTAATATGTATTTAACATTTTCAAGACTTGATAGTATCAAAAATTTCATTCTGGAGGGAACATTACTTCAGAGTGACGATGAGAAGATTTAAAAAAAATTAATATTTCAACTTCCTGGGTCCATCTCTGTGTTTTCACTTGAATAATAAAGGATTTGTTTTCGTATCATTTTTGTTTTCATCATTCACGGAGAAGCTAATACCAAGCCTTTCTCTTCAGCTTCATCCCTAAAGACATCAGTCTTATATAATGATTTAACTCTTGAATTGAGTTGTTACCAGGGAATTCAGAAATCTCACTGAATTTATCAGTGCTCTGGTAAACATTTTTCCGAAATTTGTTTTTCTTGTTGAAGTGTGTGTCACATTTAAAGTTATTCATGTATCCTGAATGACCCAATAACTGTTCAAAGTTCGCATTTTTCTTTTCTTCAAGTGCTCCTACCACATTCTATTTCGCACTATATTTGCCAGCTTACGTTTGGTTGAAGTTCTGTAGTCTCCGTAGCTTGAAATCTGTAGTAAATTCCCAAGTGACGAACTTCCAGGGGTCGCGACCCTGACACGTGCGTGTTTAATGTCCATTTCGTGTCGTTGATGTTTTAATGTTCGTCTTAAGCAAAGGCGACTGGGTGACAGAGGGAATTCATTCCATGAATGACAACGGGAAATTTATCCACGCCGTGGAGTCGTTCAGTGTTTTTTTCATTGTCTGTTTGGATTGTACCTCCGTTATGTACATTTTTTAAAGTGTACTCACAAACAGTCAGTACTTTATATCATGAAACTGACACTAAGTGTGCACGCACCACCTTTGTGCAAAAATTAAATTGATTCTAGTGTGGAAGGCACCAAAGGAACGTATAATAAAATTTGATTTATTTTACAGTTCCGTCGGCAAAATCAGTCCACAATTTAATTTGGTTGTAGTTAGGGACGCGTTGTGTAATTACAAAGCCAAACAGAGAAAATACCGAGTTGTGTTCACTGTTCAGGTAAAGCTCATAATGTAAAATACCACAGTCCCGTAACAAAAGCTATTTAAGAACTACCTGTAAGACTATCACTCTCTCTTTATTAATGTAAGTAGGAAAACGACAGTCTCGCTATATCTTGTTTTCTGTCTAATTATTGTTTGGCTGTTGTTTTAAGTATGTACGCACCCCAAGCGTTTTGTGCTAGGGGCGCGTGCGTATACAGGGTGGGCCAAAAGTAGGGCTACAGTTTACACTATAATTTATATCTAAAACTGTAAGCGCCTACTTTTGGCCCACTCTGTACTACACTGTATCTTTAACCCCGTCCTTATCCTCAACCCCAAATCTGATCGACTCCCTAACCCTGCCCCCTACCCTTCCAACCAAACAGGAGGAAAACAAAAAGAAAATCTGAAAGAATAATTAACCAGGGCTGTTGTTAGGAGTATTTCGGTAGGAGCTCTCTAGCTCTGGCGTCACAAAAGGCTTTAAAATACGCCCCCCTTGCCCAAAACATTTGGCGCACATAGGGCTTGTAACAACATTCTTACTTTTCAGAAAAAATTATGCACAAACCGTTTTCCATACAAACGTAGCTAATTCCATTACTTTTCACCACTGGAGGTTTTAGGATTGTGTGTTTTCTCAAAAAGTGAGAATATACCCACCAAGTCACTAAATTATAATGGTACATTCATATAACTTCAAACTGATCTCGCTCTAAACTTAATCCTTGGACTATAAAAAAATATTACCCCTTCCTTTACAACAATTTCATAGTTAACTATCCGTTTTCAAATTTCTTGTAGGTCAAAGTTCGTGTGTGCAGCCAATTCCTGTGTAGACATTCTGAGATAACAGACACGCCAAGTAAACATATTTTTAAAATTAAGTTTAAAAAAAAAATCGGCCACTAAGCTTCAGCCACCATGCACATGCTATTATAAAAGTTGTTAAGCACATCAAGCAGTTTAATTTAGATCAGGACAATTTCTAAACCCCTCTATAATTATCTATTCTATTATCTGAACAGCACTACTTACATTGCAATATTATTTCGTGCCTGACAATTAGTAAAAGAATCAATTCATGCATGTTAATGAAAGAAACAGACAGATACACATAATATGTACTGAGCAGGATTTTATTTTTTTAATCAGAGCCAATATTCATATTTTATATCAGAGCCGATGACGACAAAATGATGATGACATTTTAGAAAATAAAATTCATACGTCCATTCACTATTGGTATGGTGAAAAGTTGCCCCACTCCCTACCTCCCCCCCCCCCCCCCAGCCTCTGACATTTAAAAAGAAAAAAATCATATTCGGTTAAATTTGATTTGCGGTACTCCGTCAGAAATCACGTTTTGTCGCCCCAATTTCAGCAATTTAATGATGATTTACGCAAGCGTTGACCCCTCTGAAGTTATCCTACCGAAAAGGGGAAATAAAATGATAAAATTAATGATAACAAACAAAATGACGCATGCACATCAAAGTGAAACACCAGTCATAAATCATAATGTCCACTGACGTAGTCTGTGGCTACAATGTTGCTTTTTCCCATAACGGAACCCGTGTACAAGCTGGTATGATCGCAACCAGATGACCCACCTTTAAATAAAATCCACGCCCGTGTAAGGATCAATAGCAAACACAGGGTGATCAGATTAAAGATTTCATTGTGTCTCCAAATATTTGGCTTCAAGAAAGAAAAAGAAAAAAACAACAAAAGTTGAGCTAAGCTCCTATGTCTTATTTCAATGGAGGCTGATGATTGACAACAGATCTCTTGTACCATTTAATTGTTGTCGCTTAATCCCCACCCCTCCCCCGCACAATGTCCACAAACAGAGAGACACCTGCAAAACCAATTTCGTTAATAATATTCTATTCTGAATTTTATGATATTTGCATAATTCGACTCATTCCCCCAGCCTTCAAAAATAAAACCGGAAAAAATGCGATCAGAAAGTTGAATACCTTTTGTAAAATGGTAGGATCATTATCCCTGTAGGATACCGGCGCGTTTCTATCTTTTCTGTTTTACAATCACCTTTTTCTATCGGTAAAGAACTGGGTTTTCACCAACGATTTTCATTTCTTTATTTTTCTCTTTTAATTCACCCTCTTCCTCTGTTTCTCGTTAGCAGGCTGAGAGCGTCAAACAAGTGAATGCTCAGGCCGAAGAATGGAGAAAAGTGGAAAACAATTTCACAATATCCGAAAGACAAAAGCTAGCGCCCTCTTGTCAGTTCCAGGCGTTGTTTGCTTTTGGTCAAGTTTAATTAGTGTAACAAGGAAAAAAGGTGCTCAATGGCCATGATGTTGTCAGATTTTTACCGTTCGCGAAAACCGATGTTTGATCACTGCGGTCGGTAGCGGAAACTGCCAGGCTGGTAGGATGGACTTGGTGGCAGTTATCCCCCCGCGGATGCTCGCGAGGCCCATAAAATTGGCCAGGCCCTTTTGAGACTTTGGAATAAGCGGAAAATAATCTCTTCCCGTTACCACAAAAGGTGAGGACAATCAGGCAGGTAAAGTGACAAGGAGGAAAAACCGGTTCAGTCTTTTAGCTAACGTCACGACACATTACGCCCATTGGCGCGTGCGGGGAGCGCTCTCACGCACGTGCACTTGTCGCGTTCTAGTTTGAATAGCGCGAGCAGCGACGTGTGACGAGGAGGGGGAGAGGTGTTGGTGGGCTGTAATTGACGTTTGCGATGATTTCATGCCAAAAAATGATATAAAAATGCTCCGTGTATATAATTATTTTTTTTCAGCCAGTGTTAACAAAATCTCTGTAGTATGAATCAGACTCGCAGATCTGCATGAAAATGCTAAATGGAAACAAAAGTTCTGGTTTAGAAATGAAGTTTCTCGTTCCTCAGTCTCCAAACAAGGCTTGATGAATAATTAGTGAAAATAGACCTATGCTTTCCTCACTGAATGTGTCCTATTGTAGTCCATTTGTGAGACGTAAATGAGTGTTTATGTTTTAGACAATACATACACGTGTGTCCGTTACTGATGATGATTAAGTCGAAAGTCGAAATGGGACAAAAACTGAGGGGAAAAAAGGCTCTGTCAGAAAAAAAAAAAGGAGGAGGAGACGACAAAACAACAGTATGGGAGCAAAATATATGCAAGTGGAGCCAAATTTTCCCATGAGATTGTGTACACTTGGCTCTGTCTCTTACTGTGTTTACCTTCATTTGGACTAGTTCAATTATAGAATCACGTAACCGCATCCTGGTGCCTAATTGGTCGGGGAATTCAGAGAAAAAAAAAATGGACTAGTCACATTATTATGATTATAAAAACATGTCATGCTTCATAGGCAAAAGAACACCCCCTCCGCTACATCCTGTCCCCCCCCCCCCCCAAACCATTTTTTTTTTCCATTTCTTGTGTTTTTATTTTGGAAGGAAAAATTCTTCATCTACAGAGATCTTAACTTTTGATTTTGGGGATTGATAAGGTCTGCCTATCTTGATGAATAACTATCAAACCTTAAATAAAAATTGCTACGCCAAAGATAGTAGGTCATGTGTCATTTATTTAATCGATAGCTTTGATTTATTGATCTATTTTCAGCAGATTTTTATTTTTCAGTTTGTTTTTGTTATTTAATTAACTGTGAAAAAAATATTTCCGCTGAGAAATTCTGCGATTTGTAAAATCACCACAGGTTTTAACTCTTTGGCCAAAATCTAACGGGTGTGAAAGAAAAGCAAAACCAAACAACAACAAAAACAACAACAAGAACAACAAAGATTAGAAAAATCGCAAAATATTCACATACAACCTTATTGCAAGTACCATTTGACTGGGCACAGTTTAGTGCTGCTGTTCTCTATTTGATCCCCTCATCCGCCAATCCGCTTGAGTGCACACGTCCATCCCATGCAACAATACGGATGGCTTTAACAAGCCCGTTGAAGAATCAACAACACGTTTGAATAAGACGGACTGCCAGAGGAAAAAATAAAATAGTAAAAAACGAAATGAATGGAATGACCAACGAAACAAAACAAATTTTTGATTCTGGAAACACCCCAGCCATTGAAATGAAGCACAGGTCGTCATAGCAACTAGTCAAGCGAGATGGGAACGAGGCAGAATGCCGGCGCTGATGGGTCGAAGGGCCTCTTGAGAGACTGTTTGAATACGGTTGCTTCTTTTAATGCCTCACAAGTGCTGAATGTTTGAGATCATTAGCACTAATGGTATTTGGAGAAGGACATGTTATTAATGCTTTTTCCTTGTTACAATCATCCCTGCATTGCCAGTGCAAGTCATTGTGACTAACTAATTTACTGTAAGAGGAGACTCGCTGATGCATACAAAATGCTGTAGTGTATGCTCAGGCACTTGTGTCTAAGTTTGATAGGGCTCATTTATCATCTACTCAATATGATTACCATACTCAAGTCTGCAGAGACGTCGGCGACACCAGTTTTCATCTAGTCTTCTATCATTTACCATGCTCCACATCCATGTTTAGCTATCAATAGGCGGACAAAAAGATCTTCAGAGGAAAGATAAAGATATTATCTCTGTAGACGCAGGATTATGATATTGGATAGATGTCTAAACTAGATAATAATTTTTTTTTAAAATGTAAAGACAAACAGAAAAAAAGAGGGGAGAGGGGGGGGGGGTATCAAAAATCAATAATTAAATTAATATCTCAAGGCCATGACGCCCCATGGACTCAATTAAAATACACAATTTCCATGAAGGTTTGCCATAAGAGGGCAATCAGGCTAAGCCCGGAGCGGCACTCTCAGATATTGGCAGACAAGTGCGTACCATAATTTTCTATATTTGCCAGTAAATCCGGGTAGACCCTATTATACTAAGCCTCGTCAGACACAGTCAACTTCTGCCACTATTTCTTGGGTGTACATTTTGCTGGCAGCAACTGGCTGCGTCGTTCCAAGCTTAGTAAGATAATATCCTCCTAAGGCAAAAAACAGACAAATGTAAGCCGGGAAGGGAGAGGTAAAAATCAGGGAGAGGAGGCAAGAGAAATCACACTACAAGGAAATCGAGCAGATTGAAATGAAAAGCTTCTAGCTTGGAGTAAGTTAACAAATCCCCCAAAATGGAACCTTTAACAGTAATTAAGAAACGAAAAAATTTCTATTGCTCACATTTTCTACTTAAGGTTGTCAATTTGTGACACCTTAAAATTTTTTTTTCCTATGATAATGAAATTCCCAGTCAGAAAAGATTGAAAATGCAGTCTTGATGTTGCTTTTTGCAATATTCTCGACTGCCTCAGCCTGCACAGCCATCTAACTTTACACGTTATGGGAAAACTAATTAATATTGCACTTCAACATTATTTTATGGGTATCTGGTTTAGTGATTATTCAGAGCGCATCATCCCATTTCCATATCGCTATAAGCTTTTTGATGTGCATCCGCGTTTGCTGTTCTTGACTTCCTGTCCTCAGAATTGAATTAAGCCCCCGTCAATTAAAGTATTACTGACTGCAGAGAAAGAAGGACGATTTTATCTCCAGTCTTCTAGAGCAGGTAAAGGAGAATTTTATTTCCATGTAGGATCACATCAGCGTCAGTCCTACGTAAAGTGGGCTGCATTTAAACATAACTCTCAGAGCTTAATAATTTCCTCAATAAACGAACCAAAAAAACAACAATAAACTCTCAATAACATAATCAAATTGCTATTGTTGGGGGAGGGGGTGGGGGTGGGGGGGATGTAGAATTTGACATTATAAGCCATTGCTGAACAGTGTACACAACTCCGTATTTTCTCTATTTGGCTAATTCTTATCGAATAGCTCCATTGTATTTTACATTGTTTATTAAGATCTAATCTAGAAATACTGTCACCAGTACTGTTTGGGGATGTGTTGCTGCCCCGCCCCTGAATTTG
Organism: Onchidella celtica; assembly: GCA_963931925.1. Lineage (NCBI taxonomy): Eukaryota > Metazoa > Mollusca > Gastropoda > Systellommatophora > Onchidiidae > Onchidella > Onchidella celtica. Next base: position 15,373,964 of record OZ007568.1, on the reverse strand, counting down.
CTAAAGTTCGTACGGAAAAAAATCTCGCCAACCGACGGGCCTAGTTTGCCCACCTCTATTCTAGAATGTTATTTTTAACATTAGGCTTCATGGTATCGCACGGTGGATAATCTCTGTATGATGAACACACGCCTGAAAATGAGTGATACCCTGGGTTTGTGGAATGACTCTGTCTACAGATTACCCATATTCCGGATCTGTGTGGTGTTCCGTCAGGACAAAATGATGCACAGAAATGCTGAACATTATATGAAAGAAAGAAAGAATGAACGAAAAAAGAACACGCATTAAAAGGGAACCAGAATGATGATCACTATTAAACTAGACTTATCTGTACAAAATTCTTTGTCCCTATCTGATTCTGAGCTCCATCAGTCCATCTGACAGGACAAGTGCCACTAACACAGGAGTTACCAAACCTTTTTCACCCCCGTTTCGTCCTGGCTATTTTTCTAAAGTAAATACCCCTCCCCCACCCCCAGCCCCCACCCCACCCCCACCCCTCTCCCCCACCTCTCCACTTCGTTCAGTACTATGATAAACCGACAAAAAAGGGCTAGTTTTAAAATACTGTTTTTTGACACCGTTATCTTAAGTTCAAATAACAGTAACACATAATTATAATACCCCCCCCCCCTCCCCCATCTCTCCGCTTTGTTCAGTAATTTGAGTTTACACTTCTACCATGATAAACCGACAAAAAAGGGTAGTTTTAAAATTTTTAACATCGTTATCTTAAGTTCAAATATGAGTAACACATAATAATGATATTTCACTTATTTATGATATCAACTAATGGTGAACAGATACTGGTATACCAGAACCAAACGCAGTCAGGTAATGACTATTTTTTAATAAAAGTATGTACTTCCAAAATCAGCAAATTAAATTATTATGTATTCCCTGGTCACGCTGTATTTACAATTGTTTGGAAACCACCAAATATTAAAACAATGAAAACAAAGCAGTCTGTGCCATGCAGTCTGTGCCATAAGAGGAAGAAATGACTTCTGCAATAGCAACAGTGACAGTAATGAATTGTTTAACGAAAAGATGAGCCCAACAATTTTATTATAATTTTTTTTCTTGACGATTGTTCTGAGAACATTTTGAACCCATTACGCTGTAAAGGATTGCTTGACTGAGCGCAGAGGGAAATCTACATTACTTTATGTCACTAAAGGAAAGCACACAGACCAAATAACCACCATTTCAATTCAACAAATTTTATTTCCGAGATCACTTTCAGAAAACAGCCTTTGAAGATCCCAGACAGTTTTTTCTGCCCTATCACTTTCCAAAATCGTTCAAAGGAAACAGTTTTCATGGTTTCTATTTTGCCAGTCATAAAACACCGGAAAATAGTCGCTGTGAAAGTGAGTTTTATTTGCAAACATCAAATGCAAAATAATACTATGAAACATATTGATTGATATGGACATGAAAGTCACGCCATGAGACAAGACTGAATGGCGAACCAATTAAACGTTAAACTTGTTAAAGAGGTGAATAATGATTTAATGGTTTATAGTCAAGTTTTAGCAAGGGCGTGGTATTCAAAAGGTTATGCCTGGTGACATGCTGACAATACATCGCTAAACATCTGCTGGTTTTTAGTGGACTGAATTAGTCAATCCCAAGATAAAACAAACTTTGTTACGGTTAGAGATCGAGCTACTATTATACTACAAAGGTGTTTTATTCGGTGGGTACCTTTGTGGAATGGACGTGATGGCTGGCCTGTTGTGATCTTTACACGGGAGGACATAAAAGGTGATAACTGCAATTATTATTCTGGTCATTATTATTATTATTATATTATTTTGTACAAACCAAGAGGGAGAGAAAGAGAGAGTGGGGAGGGGGGAGAGAGAAAAAAGGAAAGAGAGAGGGAGAGAAAGAAAGAAAGAGTGAGAAAAGAGGAAGAAAGCGGGAGAAAAAAGACAGAGACGGAATAAAAGAGAGAAAGAAAGAGAAATAGAGAGAGAGAGAGAGAGAGAGAGAGAGAGAGAAAGAGAGGGAGAGAGAGAAAAAAGAGAGAGAGAGTTAGAAATGAGCATAAGAGAGAGAGAGAGAGAGAGAGAGAGAGAGAGAGAGAGAGAGAGGGAGGGAGGGAGGGAGTTAGAGTTGAGCATAAAAGAGCGAAAGAAACGAAATTACGAGTGGGTGGGCTTTTATATTCACAATTACGTCTACAACTTTAGAAAAGTCCAACCATAGATCTACACTACTGAACGGTCCAACCACAGACAGCACGTATATGAACTTTGACTAAACCTCCGGTGGCATGTAAAAAAAAAAAAAAACGAACAAAAAACTTAGAACTATCGTACTCAATGCATTCGAACACACTTTCAGACTTTCGCGCTACAGTCAATGAGATTGGATACCTTCTAAACAGTTGCTAGTTGTTGTTTCTTAGTTTTGCCTCGTAAAAAATATAACATCAAGTCAAATATTTGACTGCAATGATGTATGACTGAAAGCCTTCAAGAATGAATGAAAGAATGAATGAATGAACGAATGAATGAATGAAAGAGTTCAGATTTCGAACAAAACAGCCGTTTTCTTCATTACTGTTTGCACGCCATGCGTTAAGCTGGATTCTAATCCCATTGTCCAATGTATAATTTTTAGAGGGGAAAACCCTTGAAACAAAACACTATCGCTAACAGACAACACAATCGCACAATTAGGCAATTTCAGAAGGGCGGGAGGTATTGTTCAAATCTCAAGAGGTATCAATAGCGGGAAAGATGAAGAACTGCTCTAGCGCAAAAAGTGCTTGAAACAATGGCGTTCACGCATGCGTGACAGCATCGCCATGTGCTAGACGCTCGCGGGCACAGCGGCGAGAAGCAAGGGGGAGCACTCCCATGTCACAAAGTCGGATAATGCATCATCTGTTATTATGATATTTCATAGAAAAGTGCCATAGAGTTCGAGAACATCAAAAGATGTACCTGTAGAATTTTGCGTATTGATTTTTTTCCTAGAGTGTTTAATGATGTCACCTAACATTACCGGCTGTAACAGCACATAGTCGCTTCTCACATTCACTTGTCCCCCCTTCCCCTGGCCTCAGTTTAAAGGTACAGCTGAAAATAAAAAGAACTGCTGGTGGCAGTATGCATCATATAAATTGTGAAAGACGGAGCCGTGGTGAGACGATGCATTATGTAAAATGTAATCAAATATGAACGCCACCTTAAAGCAAGATGTACGTTGTAATCAAGCACAGTGTCAAGCTAAATGAAGATGATATGAACTGTAGGAGTTGTTGCTGCTGTTGTAACTCCCTGCCTTTTGTCTGTCTGTATCTGGCCCATCACCACAGCATTTAACCTCTCGCCTGACAGGGGTATTAATTCAGTTCTCAGCTTGTGGCAAGGTAGACAAGGGCTTCACTATCTCAACCGCTGACAAAGCCCTTTTTATCGCAATGAGCTCCCAATTCTACAGCTAGCTCGGAGCCACGTACTAAATCTCTGGTGCAGCAGTTGGGGAGCGAACAGCTTAGACGATGACAAGAAAAGTCTTAAATTATCAGTTTTATTTTCGAAACCTTGTCATTCCTCTCATCTGGGACAAATTCAAAATTTGGGTGAAAATAAAGGATAAAAAGTGAGAATGGTGTTGAAAAGAAGAAAAGAGAAACGTTAGAGGGAAGGAGCCAGAATGAAAATATTTCCTTTGACTGAGATGTAGAGCCATTGATGTTATTAATCTTCAACATGAATACGTCACAATACAACAAAAGATTTCTTTTTTTTTTTTCAGGCACAAATGTGAACGTAACTGCCCTGCCACGAACTGGAGAAAGACAACGTGAGATTTTCAAGTGGAACTATTCAGTCACCTATGAATTGAACAGATCAGTGAAATTTGATTCATTATTCAATGCACCAGTATCACATGACGTATAGAAGTAGTCATAGATTATATTTCAAAGCAAATCAGTATGAGAGAGTAAAGTGGGCCAGCCCTGCTCTGTTTAAGAATGTTCTTCACTTTAATTTAGTAAGAAGTAATCAATTATACACTTCACTGGCTTGGAAATAATGTAACCATTAGCTGAATGAAGAGGAAAACTAAACTGGTGCTATGGCGAATCACGGCTCTTGGGATGTTCTTGTGCAGAGAGCGTCTTCTGTTGACAGAGACTCAGAGGAATGAATAGAACAGAAAACCAAAGACCCAGGACTGGATTTTTTGTCCTTTTAGGAGTGGGAGGGACACAGCTGTGAGAGTTCAATAGATCTAAGGTATGACAGCGCTCTTAACACGACAGGGGAGGGTCATATTGCATGATAAATGCTTTGTATGCCAACACCCTGGCGCCATTGTGCTCATATCTTCTTTAGGGATTGTCACCTACATTGACAAGAAGTACGTTACAGTCGGCGAATACATTCCTATTTTCTAAGGTGATAAAATGACGATGTTATTACTGTGTTGAGACTTCCTGTGAATTCGACATAAAGAAACGACAGACAGCTAGACCACAGATGTGAAAGGATAGATTGGATTAGTACATGGATACGAAACACGGCACATTTTATTGCATTTTAAGATTTGGTATGTGTGTGGGGGTGGGAGTTGGGGGGGGGGGGGTGTTCTTTGTAAGGATATAGATACCCGCTTGATAATTTTGCTATATAAATTGAAATTAAACAACATCATGTAAACCGTTTTTGTTTCTTGCGAGTTGTGTACTGTAGTATACTGATGATGATGATAATAATAATATAATAATAACAATAACAATAATACCTAGACGATGAACACAGCGTTGCCCGGGACAAGCCTATTCCTCTCTCCTTCTTCCCCCATCCCTCTCTCCTAGATCCTCTCCCTCTCTGTTCCATTTTTCCTCCTTTCCTCCCCCTTCTCATCTTTCTTCCCCTTGCCTCTTCTTCCCCTCTATTCTCTTCTTCTTTATCAATTTTTATAGATGATTATTCACATAGCACTGAAAGAAAGAGAGAGGGGAAGACGCACAGAGAGAGAGAGAGAGAGAGAGAGAGAGAGAGAGAGAGAGAGAGAGAGAGAGAGAGAGAGAGAGAGAGAGAGAGAGAAGAGAGAGAGAGAGAGAGAGAGAGAGAGTGAGAGAGAGAGAGAAAGAAAGGGAAGCGAGAAAGAAACAGGTAGGGGTTAAATGAGAAAAAAAAATGAGGCAATGAGATCTAATACTTAACTAATACAAGACATTTTAAAGCAAACACAACACACATTAATGCAATTTGGTACCGCTGGTTTAATGAAATCTGTATGAATTCATGTATCAGCAGAACAATAAAAATAACAGGTTTTTTTTTCTAGTATCCCGTAATACAGCAGTATATCTATGCAGTCTATGGATCAAGGATTTTTTTCCATTTACTTAGTAGCGATATTTTGTATGTTTGGGATGAAAAGACGCACTTGGGACCTGAAAGTACCCTGCGTCTTTATATTTTGTGTTGTACTTTTGCGGCATGCCAGAAATAAGACAATTGAAAAAATTAATACTTTTGACAGTCTGAGGCTGGTGACACACTGATTCCAATCTGTTTTGTGTCAGGTCTTAATGTGAGACGTGAACTATTTAATTGATATCAGCTAGTGACATTAAATCAGCAGTGGCTACTTAATTAACCAAATATACCGCATATTTTTTTCAATAAACATTCCTTTTTACTAGAAAATCTTCGTTAACCAGAAACATATATCTGTGATGTACATACGGTAAATAACAACAACAAAATTTATTGTCAAGTCAGGCCCCTCTACGACTGCTGTCTTTCAAATACGAAGTGAGATACTGAAAATGTGCTCGACATCTTTGGCTAAAATGATTGCCGAAATATTAAACTAACAGACCAGGTAAAGGCTGTGGTTAACGCATTTCTATGGAACACTCGACACTAGAAAGGCTGAATAAAATGTCACATTTAGATGACACCACTGAGGCGGTTTATAACACAAGTTCTATCGCTGATGTCAAGAGCAACGTCAAGACATCATCATAGTGACATGATAAACCAGATGACGCTTCAGTTCGTGAGAAAGTGAGCTGAGAATGTTGGCTGAAAATGCATTGTCTTGATTTGCACAGTTTGCTTACTCCAGCGTTGGCAGATAGAGAGAATTGGTGTTCTGGTGGCGATCTTATCTATGCCTTGCAGTTGTTGTTTTTTTTACACAAAATCAGCCAGGAACTGGTGTTAGAATAGTATATGATAGCAATATTGTCAGACACACCAGCAGTGGATACAAAATAAAACTGATTATGATATCACGAAAGAGATTTTATATGTAATATCCAAACCTTACATTCAATCCTACTAGCTTACCTTGAGCAGTGACTATAATCACGGCTGTCGCCAATCCAAAGATAAACAACGTCTTCATTGTTTACACTGATAGTATAGATTTCTCTCAGTGTAAGTGATCAGATTCTTGTGTTCAAGATCATCCGTCGCTGAGATGTTCCTGTATAATCTACCGCCAAGTTCCCTGGATCAAACATTTTATATCCTTTTTGTGAATCTATGTGATCACCGTCAGTATATGACAATTTGGCATTGAGGAATGCGATCCGTCAATGAATCAATGTCAGTCTCGGAATGTTAACTGTCTCATCTTCTATGCGGTGTCCACTACAAAATTGGCCAGAGGCCAGTGTGGAATGCATAACTGGACAGAAATAAAGAATCCCCAAAACAGATCAAGCCTAGTGTAAAAAAAAATTAAAAATACAAATAAAAAATAGAAGCAGGATGCAATCTGCACCGACGCTTCTCCTTTCTCATAAGAAAGAAAGGCAGCATGTGCTATGCATTCACATCCAATATGAAGTTTTTTTTTAAAGCGTTCACAAGATTATTCTTAATATGCCATAGGCATACAACAACGTATGAACAGGTGACAAATGAGGTTTAACTAAATTTAGTGCGGCGATTATTCAGACATTTTATCTTGTTTTTACAGATTTTTAAAGATATGAGTAGTATTTGGAGACATGGAGCTTTAAGGCTTTCCCCACTCAGAAATGCGTCTTACTACTTACACCACCTTGTAGGCACAAGGCATTTTGTTACAGAAAGTGGCAATGGATCTGTGGATTAGAGTAAAAACCTTCGAGGAGGAAGATTGCAGGGGATCTCCAGAAGATGGGAATTCCTGAGAAACAATTGTTCTGGTCTTATTTGTTTAGAACAGGTGAGGGGTGCCAATATTTCGGTAGGGCGTGTAGTGGACTTCAGAATGGGACGTAGGAATTTTTCATAAAAATCTTATTTTCGTAGTATACTTTAACTTAATCAAAATGGATGCAAAGGATGCAAATTTCTGAGTAGTTACGTAGGGGGCGGGCCGCAGCCTAGTGCTTTGCCTACATGTCCGTAATATTAAGTTGGCCTTGGGAATGATAATGTTTTTTGAAATGTTCCCATACTTGTCATAGTCGAAATTTGGTAGAAAGAAAAAGTTGCATATAGCAAAGCCTCGCGTAAGAATAAGGGAAGACAGAAAATGACCGATATTTCGGCAACAGCCTTCGTCAAGGAAAAAAAGAAAAGATAAAACAACATCAGAAAAAAAAAGGAAAATTGAACAAATAAAACAATCGAAAAATAAAAAAATAGAATAAAGAAATATCTGGAATTTAAATAGAATATTAAATGAATGCGTCTACTTTGCTGCTTCCGGTTTGCTTTCCATTGTATCGTTTGGCTATTATTTCTTACTCGAGGCTTTGCTTCATACAACTTTTTCCTTTTGCCAATTTTGACCTTGCTTTAAGCCTCGCTGCGACCCCACAGTCTTTCTGTGATTTTAAGGATATTTAGTCCATATTTGTCATGTCAGTTGGAAACTGTTCCAATACGACCTGTCTATGTCATCAGCAACACATCCATCTTGCCCGGTGTTTGTGCCAGGTCTGAGCTCAGTCACTGGTTAATCTGTTTGTCAGTTCCTGGTCATAACATTGACGGCATGTTTATGTTGTTGACCCTGTCTATTCTTACAACAGACACATTTACATCTCCTCACCTGTCCATCACTCTGTCAATAGCAGCCCCTTCCCAGCTTCCATATTATTCTCTCTCATGTTGATTGGTTTTAGAGCTCTTTATTTCAGGGGGTTCGCTGCTCTTGGCATTTACACCTCATCTTTTCTTGTTAATGGTTTGGTGTGTTTTTCTGGTAGGGATTTTGTTTTTTTTTAATTTTGCACGGGGAGCGGCCTTGTTAGGTCTGCTCTTCTCAACTTCCAGATGCCAAAGTAGCACCGTGCACATGGACCCTGCTTCTACTTTTTGGCCCTTATCCGAGAAGACCATGATTGTGCTCCATCCTACCAACCATAGGATCAGGGACAGAAATCCCCCCCCCCCCCAAATTCCAACACGCCTGCACCGACCGGGAATCGAACCCGGTGCTTTCGGTATGACAGGCGACCACTTTGCCTCTAGACCTACTTGCCCCGAGCCTCCTTTTTATTCTCTCTTTATTCTGTTTGGAACGCCGTAATATTATCTACATCTAAGGGTCGAATAGATCCTCCGGCTAATAGCAACGAGAAATAAATAAATTAATACCGGCGACAATAAAACAACAGAAATGCTTATTGCAAAATCTCTGACGCTGACACAATACAGTAAAAATACTTGCACAATAGAAACTGCCCATTCCGCGACCCAGTGGTATGCAGCAGGCAGTGTCCATCTTTCGGATATGAAGCAAAATTTATGGGCGGCGAGCCATTGGTCTGGCATCCACGTCACCTTTGGTCTGTTTCACTCCTAAGGCGGGACCAAAGGCCTACCAGTTAGGCGGGATGGTAAAAATTGCAAGGAAAACACTCTACGAGTTCTGTCCTAAAAGTAGGTCTCTTTCCTCTGCAACACCGACAAAAATCTGGTAATTTCAATCAATTTTGGCAGGATGGCACTTCGACTACTGTTTACTTTCTACACCAAATTCCATTCTCTGACTTAACAGGAAGTAGAGATATTAATGTTTATGTACAACCATCATAGTTCTTTTGCTTACAACGTAGATCGTTACACAGTGCAAGCTTATTTCCTCAAACATGATATCCGTCAGTGTTGTCACCAAATTCATGATTCTTTTAGACAAAAAAATAAAGCAGTAGAAATACAAAATGATCTTTCAACTGCATCAGGAGATAAATATTGTAATAAGATATCTGTTTTTCTTCATATTTTCTTGTTTTGGACTGCCGTGTCGAGCACAGGTTGCAACCATCAGTGTTATAATTATTGTCCGTCCGGCCAAAGACCGCTGTCAGCTTTCTGCTGTCATTTCAAGGATCCCTGGTCTCTTTTTATCCCTTTTTATCTTATGGTAATGTATTTCTGCACTCATCCTGTCATCAGTAAGACAGGCATGCCATTTATGTATTGTGTCAACGCCAGAGCTTTTGTAATAAACATTTCTGTTGTTTTGTTGTCGCCAGTACTAACTTATTTATGTCTCGTTGCCATTAACCCCATTATGTTTAAAAAGGACCTGTTAATTTGCCGCACGGTTTCAGAAAAAAATTTATTTTCGCCAACTATCCAACATTAACTTTTCACCAATGGCATGCACGCAAGCAGGTGTACAGACAGACAGACGGGCAGGTAGACAGGCAGGTGGTCTGACAGACAGACACATAGACAGACAGAGAAGACAGACACACAGACAGACAAACAAACAAATAGATAGATAGATAGATAGATAGATAGATAGATAGATAGATAGATAGATAGATAGATAGATAGATAGATAGATAGATAGATAGATAGATAGATAGATAGATAGATAGATAGATAGATAGATAGATAGATAGATAGATAGATTTAGATAGATAGATAGATATGGCAGACAGCAAGGCAGGGTGATAGGTATTTGAGTAGTTGTGTCAGTAGGTAAACAGACAGACGGATGGGTAGGTAGGTTGGACAATAGACAGTTAGGCCAGGTAGGCAAACAAACACAAATGCACAATGCATTTGATAAAATGTCAAACGCCAATGGTAACCTCAACGGTTTGATAATTTATTCTCATAATGTAAATCAACAATTTATCAAAAGCAAAGACTAATATGGATTTCTGATAGAGTGGTTCATACACAGCAAAAACATACCTTAGAAGAAAGAACAAAAAGGAGGCAAAAAGGTGGAATAAGTGTGGTTAAGTTCAATTCTATTTGGAGAGCTTGAAAAATACATACTGTATCTAAAACGAGACGCTCAAAATCCTAGTGCTTTACACATTTATTTTGAGATTTAAATTTTCAGCCTCTCGCGCTCGGAGTTTAACTTAAGGTTGGCGTAGGTGATATTCGGGCTCTGGATTGTGTGTTGTTGCTTCCCTCTCAGTCAACATCAGATCTGTTAACCAGAAACTTTAGAACTACGGCTGTATGTAATCCTTTTATTAACAGCCAATACAAGTCGGTAAATCATGTACAAATTGTTTAAGTAAGTTTCTGCAAGACGCAGGTTATATAAATAAACCCATGACTGCATAACAGTGTTAATTTTGCAATTTTTTGCAATCATACAAGTAGGATCAGATTTCTTAAGTGTGAAAATAACGTCTTTAGATAATATGCCTTGAGGTGCAGGCGTGCATTATCTTGACAGAGAGCGATGAAACGGTACATTTATTACAACTCCCTACAATCAATTATTCTACTGTGAAGAATAGGGCACAGATGACTAAGACATTTCATTTTTTTACTTTAAACACAGATAAAAGTCACAGTATCGTTTATTTCCACTGGTGAATTCTCAAAGAACTAGCTGAGGTCCCCGGCCCTGCCCGGGATAAATCGGTTTGAATATTGGTTTCAGTTCTGGGTGATTATCATGAACCTGCGTCATCTGGCCTGTTCCTATTTGTTTATTATATTTTTGTTTGTTTGTTTTTAAATAGATCTAAGTCTTACTGCTCTGCCTTTGTGAGTTGACACCCTGCGCATCCCGTACAACAGCATGCTTTGCGCGCGGGTTAGTGTGTTTGATAGTGAACACATCGCAGGAAGTGATAACGAAACCTTAAAATGGCGGACCATGACTCGAAATAGATCTAAATGATGGCGAAACAATAAATTTCCAATATAAAAAAAACTACGCCGATTTGAGACTTCTATTAAAAACTGCGCACCCTTACATCCATTCTGATGCACCATATAAAATTTGAAGTCTGAGTGTTGAGTGGTTCAGAAGCCTTTTGCTACGAAAAATCTCAAGTCCACAAATATATATAGTATAGATAAAACAACACTGATGATTCTGCCTTGGTTTACGTAGGCTACATAATCCTGTAAAACGTGTATGTGAAAGAGCTATATTATATCTTTTTTGAATTTGATTTCTGGGTCAAACAACAAGCAATGGTGAAGTATTTTTTTATTATTATGTTAACACCCTGAAGCGGAAGTGTGGCATACGAAACAGCATTCAGTTACATGCCTCTTTCACTAATAGCAACAGCTTGCAGAGCCACACAATTTCCCTTCCCCTGTCAGCATGATTTTCTACTCATGCGTATCAATATGAATGAATAATATGGCATTCAGTTCTTAATTAAAATGTTTTTCAGACATTACTAATTTTACTTTGAGACCTATGGGATAAAAATAATGAAAATAATGTTACTGTGATTCAGCTGTAATGCACTGATTGGCTGGTTTAGTCCCAGACTGGGAACTGTTTTATTTGCCAAGGACGGACTTTCCAATCGCGCCAAAGCCACCAAGGGAGACTCTTGACATCGGGAGTGTAGGGTTTGTGGATCTGTGGCGGCACTGTGTTGATTATAATGGGGTTTTCTGGAGTCACAGGAATGTCTTTCGGTAATCCACCAATGCCAAAGTTACACTGCTCTTGAGTCAGCAGGATGCCCTTGAGATAGAAATTAGCATAGCAGCCGCCACAGTAGTCGGACTCACATACGGCACCAGGGACCGCTTGGCACGTGGGAAAAAGGCAGGGGTCTATGTAACACGATACACGATCAATGCATAGCGATGGTGCTGAAAACAAAGAAGTCACGTGCAATGAAAGTTTGCATAAAATATGTTGAACAATTTTTTTAAAATTGGCATGGGCAGTTTTTATGTTATTTGGGCCACCTAGCCAAAATACCGCAAAATGATTTTTGTTAACAATTACTGGCCACTTTCCCAGAGATGATACTGTGGCCATATTATACCAGCCACAGATTTTCTGTGAGGTCGCAGCAAGACACATACAACTTTCATCTTTTTGCCATATTTTGTCTGCTGTGAGAAAAGGTTTTTCTGGCCAGTTACTTAAAACTTTCCCTAGCACTAACCCTGACCCAAAAACTTCCAAAACTTCGCTGTGCAAATAAAACCCAAATTGGGGCAAATAGTCCGCTGATGTGTAAGTCCCAGAAAACGATAAATTTTATGGTGTACTGCCAGACCTGACAGAGCTACATGGGTCTGAAAAATCAAAGCTACCTTTAGCAGTAGCATATATGCATGTTTGCAAAAGAACTGACTCTGCTCTGATATTATATTGTTCTGCATGGTTCATGTACATGGTTCATACATTGAAGCCCATGAGTAAAATGAGCACAAATGGAGGCTTTGGTAAGAATAATAATTATTTTAAATTGAATGCTGGTATACATGTGTCTCCAAAGAAGCCAATGGGTAGGAGCTCGCTGCTGACCACGAGGGATTTCCGTTCTATTCTTTTTCAAAATAAACTGATTTGAATAATAATATCAGTTTCTTGGTCTCACTGCGCCATGAATATTTGGGTGACATTATCATTAATGACAAAATTTGACGCTTGTAAAATCAGTCACGGAGTCAGTGATGCGCCGCTGTGTGATTGTAAGGTTTTCATAGGACCACGTGTTAACAGAGAATAAGATGAACACTGTGAAGGTGATATATAGAATGAGATATACCCATGGTCCCTCCACAATGCTATGGATAAGATATCTCATGGGCATATTTGCTGTTGTTTTGTTTATAACCGAGAGGTGGTTGCAGACATGGTAATGAGAATAATCCACCAAATAGAACAGATGATGGTGATGATGATGATGATGATGATGAACAGTCACAAAACAGCCAGAAACAAACAAGCAAAAGGTTCGGATAGAGAACGGAGCAGATGAGAAAGAAGAGAATCAGAGTATTTACCTGATGTTGTGAAACCAGCAATGAAGGCGATCACCCCAAGCAGGTAGAGTAGCATCTTTGTTATTTGAACTCAGAAATCTGCCTGTTCTTATTGCAGAGAAAGCTGTTTACAGTACCTCCTCTGCTTTTGACTCTGTCCAGTGCTGGTACCTGAAAAGTTTATATACTTGTCCCTGGAGGATGTGCAATCGAATTTCATTCTATGGTGGGACCCCTTACTACGTCATATCATGTGTCCATGACAAAACCTGACCTCACGACTGCGGGCATTTGGAGTATTCAGGACACGAGCTGACGTCAAACAGAGTTAGGTACGGGAGCATGTCCGGGTTCATGACCGTGGCAACGGGGTCCATCAAAATTTCACAAACAGAATTTGGTACAAAAATAACTTTGTGGAGGATGTACAAAAAAGAAAAAAGATGCATTAAAATGGTCGCAACACGAAGGGATGTTGGAGGCGATCGGGAGAGGGGAGACACATCCGTTCCAGGTGGATTAGTGTGCAAAGAGCGGTGTTCTGTCGACAACATTTGTTTTCTGCACAAAGCAAATGTTGGAAATCGTTAAGTCAGCCCTGAAATTCAACATTTCATGTCGATCAGTGGGAACACCTGAAATAATTATAGTGCACACGCATGGGACACCCTTTGTGCATTCAACAGCGACCTGTTTGTAGGCATATAATTATAATATACCTAGTTGCATCTGGAATTATATACTTTTAGAAGTACAGAATTGTGGGGAAAACATGTGGATGGGAGAAAAGACTCGTGTTCGACAATGATAAGTCAATGATTATATTTTTATATATTTTAAAGCTAAATAGTGCCAGAAATAACTGTATAAACGGTGATATTAGAAAATGAAATACAGTGGAGATCAGGAAAGCGCGACCATGAAAATCTGACAAAAGGAAAAAAGGGTTGTGTAATAATTGCAAAGACCCGCCATGCTGCAGCCCCACAAAGTGTCTGTGGTTTTAAACTTTTTTAAAAAATGAAAATTAAATGCAGGGTCAGGAGTAAAATATGGTGAAAAAATGGACGATGTTCTATAGAATGTCTGTGTGATAATAATGTTAAACCTTCCATTGTTATAATGTGTTTACATTATTATTATGGTATATAGACTTCACTTTCATTTATATCAACCGAGCTTGTTTGTTTGCACGTCCTTAACTTAAAATTTTATATCTGCGTTCATGCAAAAAGAAAATGATGCAGGCGTTAAAGTGATATTTTAAGGGACCTCTCTAGATCGATTTTTCTTTAATTCGCTAAATCTGTATCGGAAACGATTAAACTCATGGTACAATATATCTTTAATGCAATTACACAACCTGTATATCGAGGTGGGATTCTAATGTTGGCAATACGTTTACCATGACAAAATAGGATAGTGCAGAACACAACAGATCATTAATTTATGATTATATTTTTTCTTTTTTTTAATACAATATAAGAATTCTACTATCTTGCTATTTAAATTATGTGAAATCATTGAACCTCAAATCTGTGCTATCAGTGACATAATAATTAGTTACAAGCTGGCAAGACGGGCCATGGTTGGTAGGAAAGAGGAAAGGAGTATGACAATGTGTTGTCTTTTTTTACGGGGGCGGGCGATAGTTAATGGAGGTGAACATTTATTTTGGTCAAGATAGACACAAAAGATAAGAGGTTGTTTTTGTTGTTTTTGTTGTTGTTGTTGTTGTTGTCCCTATTGTAGTTGTGGTTGTTCAATCTGCTTGTACCCTCGAGAGGGTAGCAGGAAGAAAGAGCTGTCGGCCTGCATCCAGCTGGGAAGCCTTTGTCACCGTAATGCCGTGGGTCGTGAAATCTGATAATACATATACAAGGTTCCGAATACATTTATAAAGTAATCATAATTGTGTCAGTGTTATCAGATACCAGACGTCAGATGTCCCATCCGCTGACGTTTCCTGGTTCACTGAATTTGTTCTGACAACTTTGAGAGAATTGTTCTGTCACAAATCCCAGACTGGGAGATGTAATAAGTTATGACAGGACAACAATCACGAACGAACAAGTTTAACACTTAACAGAACAACCCATCAGACTCACACATTTATTAAACATAATTATACAGATAATAGCGCAATTACATACATTATATTATTGAATTTAACTGCCGTACAACGGCCTTATTCCCACATGCACTCTTCCTCGGATCCACAACCCGGTAGCTACTTCCTAAAGACACTTCGGCCTCAGCCTCTCCCCTCAGGGTCTTAATAGCACATTAATAATTCACTGGCACCGCAGTCTCTCAATATCACCTTCCTATTGCCATAACACCTTAGCATTCCACTAGCACCTCAGCAGGGCAATAGCCCATTATCATTTCAATAGCCCATCAACATGGCAATAGTACATTATCATTTCAATAGCCCATCAACGTGGCAATAGTACATTATCATTTCAATAGCCCATCAACATGGCAATAGTACATTATCATTTCAATTAGCACATTCACGCTCATATCTACGTCCCTGTCCGTGGCCAGCCTGCCACGACTTTATGTGCCTCTACTGTCCTGCACCGACAGCCTCACTCTTGGCCTATGTGTGGCCCCCGGCCCTATGCTGGCCTATCCCCTGTGCTCACCGAGGTGGCTCTTCGGCCCGTCCCCGACACCTACAAGAATAACATTACATTGGTATAATACCATACCATTTCTATTCACTCCACCTCTCCTTACAACCCATGAAGCGTACACACAACAGTTCACATTTCACTCACCAAACATCTTACGGTAACACACCTCCATCGTAGTACACAATACTCACTCGTGCTACAAATCCATGAACTCAACTTTCATCTATCGCTCATGGCGCACATTGCTATATCCAATATCAAGGACTTCCACATTCCTCACATATACTTATTTACATCATGGTAATAGACGAATATAATACATCAATCATAATTATCAATCATCGTTTCACCTACCAGTCATCACTGGAAAAAACTCTCTCACTAGTCTTCCGACTGCTCCCCTTATGTTCGCCCACTGGGCTTTCTCTTGCGTCCGCTCTTTAGGACGTTCTAACTTGCAGTGATAGTAATACAGCGCTCTCGCCTCATTCAGACCCCCACCACTCATAACATGCACGCTTTCCCTTACTTGTCTACGTGCGTTAATTTTACTCTCCTCCTTTCCCCCCGTAATTATTAACTATCGCTCACTCCACTCGTGACATGTTCTACATTGGTTTGTTGGTGACCTGTAGGCACTGATGAGCTAAAGGTACGCAGTTCAGTATCGGCAAGGCTTATGTCTCTTTATACAGCTCAGGTTTTATTACCGTTACCTCAGCGCGACTATTTGTGAGTGTGCATGAGAAAACCCACAATAAGTCGGCAGAACTGATTTTGAGAAAAACGGCTTTGAAGTGAAAATATGGGTCCGACACAGACTTCCAACTTGGCTGTTGTTTAGGGGACCGTGGCATGTTACAGGGTAAACTGTGGATGAGCAGTGAACACTACTCACTATGATCTCTACAACGGCTTAGTTATTAGACTACGGTCTCCTAACAGCCATCACTCCAATATTACTTGGTCAATTAGCTGTTGCCACTTATAGGATTAAATGCCGTTTTCTCAAAATCTTGTTTTAGGGAGGTCACTGACTTCAATTTATCGGAAATGTCTTGTCTTTTATTATGTGTACAGAAGTCAAAATGTCATGTTGCCGACTTATTGTGGTTTTTCTCATGCACACTCACATTTATTGAAGAGTGAAGAGATACATTGTCAAGCGAGAATGCGGCAGCTGTCTTGGCGGTGAAGCTCCTCAGGAAAGAATCGCCCATAGTAAGTCGTATGCTCGGAAGTTGCCCTTTTCCTTTGCGTTTTATCGTAGGCTATCATTTCTGTATTATTTCTTTGCTACAAATAACTTTTTCTCTTTGCCGTATTTTTCTTAGCTTTGTCCTGTTTTCGACCGCAGTGTCAAACACAGGCTACTACCATCAGTATTATAATTATCGTGCGCCTAAGGACCGCTGTCAGTTTTCTGAGTTCCAGGACCCCTGATCTCTTTATCTCTCCTTATCTTACCACAACGTATTTCTGCACTCATTCTGTTATCGGTGAGACAAGCATGTCAATTTCCGTATTGTGTTAACCCCAAAGCTTTCGTAATAAGCATTTCTGTTGTTTTGTTGTCGCCAATGTCTCGTTGCAATATGGCTTTAAAAAAATTTTACTTTCACTATAAAACTATAAAACTTGAAGTTTTCATTAATGTGTTCACCTCTTACATTAGATGGATAGATAAACAGACACACATACAGACAGACAGACAGCTAAGACAAACAATTAGATAGATAGATAGATAGATAGATAGATAGATAGATAGATAGATAGATAGATAGATAGATAGATAGATAGATAGATAGATAGGCAGACAGACAGTCAGACAGATAGATAGATTGATAGGTAGGTAGATAGATAGATAGATAGATAGATAGATAGATAGATAGATAGATAGATAGATAGATAGATAGACAGACAGACAGACAGACAGATAGATAGATAGATAGATAGATAGATAGATAGATAGATAGATAGATAGATAGATAGATAGATAGATAGATAGATAGATAGATAGATAGATAGATAGATAGATAGATAGATAGATAGATAGATATAGATAGATAGATAGATAGATAGATAGATAGATAGATAGATAGATAGATAGATAGATAGATAGATAGATAGATAGATAGATAGATAGATAGGAAACTAGGGTGATGGGTATGTGAATAGATGAGTCAGTAGGTCAGCAGACAGACAGATGAGTAGGTAGGTTGGGCAGTACGAATAGGTAGGTAGGATGGACAGTGGATAGGTATGCTGCGAGGTAGGCAAATAAACACAAACATAAAATAATAATAATAAGATAGAATGTCAGACAACAGCACTAACCAGAATATTTTGATCATTTATTTTGTTCATCTAAAGTAACAATTCAACGTAGGCCAGAACTGACATGGATTTCTGATAGAACGGTTCATAAACAGCAAAAAGATGTCTTAGGGGGAAAAAAAGGTCAAGTAAAAGGGTGAAACAAGTTTGGGTAATCTTAGTTAGGTTAAAATCAGTTCAGGAGAAAATAAGTATTAGGCGGACGAAGGTTGTAGTGCCTAGTTAGTGCTCAGGAAAGCAAAGCGGGAGTGAAAGAAGGAAGAAAGAAAAATGATCAAGATGGGATTAGAACCCGCGACCTCTGCTACGGCACCCGTCGCCTTGCCAAGAAGAAAACAGATCGCTTAACCGTACGGCCACTCCGTCTCTCAAAAGAGAAACGATCGTGGCCGAACTGTTTCACGGTGTCTCTTGCTGACTTGAGTATTCGTTCGCTGGGACCCCAAACCCATTTGCGTCACTCCTCCCCTCCCCGTTCTCTCTTTTTCACCCGCCTGCCATTGGACAATACGAACATCTAGGACAACGAATACAAGATGTATGCCTCAGAGTTTTATCAAACGGAAGTCTTTCACTCCCGCTTTGCTTTCCTGAGCACTAACTAGGCACTACAACCTTCGTCCGCCTAATACTTATTTTCTCTTGAACTGTTATCCTAGTGCTCTGCCTCCCCCCGAGCTTATGCTCACCTATATTGACTTAGGTTAAAATCAGCAGTAATCTGCAGAGCCACACAATTTGCGTTCCCGTGTCAGCATGATTTTCTAGGCACGAATCAATTAGAACGAATAATTTTAAACTGGATTTGTAACTGAATTATAGTTCAGACATATTACAAAATATTATTCCCTTTCATTAAAATAATGAAATGCTATTGCAATTTAGTTACTATACTTTCAATGGTCTACACCAGGCTGGGGAAGGGTTTTAAGTTAAATACAAGTATATCTTGCCATTTGATGGTTTCCTCATCAACCCCTGGCCTGCGCAGGGAGAGGCTTGCGCATTAAATATCCAGGGGTTCAAACTCGTCATCGTCGATTCTATAGGAGGGATACACAAGTTTATCAAAACCGAAGGGTGCCTTGTGACACTGATTCCAGGTCAGCGGGATACCTCGGTAATGGACAAAAGCTTTACATCCCGTGCAGGAACATACAGCTCCCTTGACAGATGGACAATCATTCAAAATGCATGGGTCTATTCTACACTGTACTTGATTTTCACACGGCAGTGGTGCTGAAAACAGAAGAAATCTCGTCCAATAAAAGTTTGCATAAAATAATTATGTTGAATAATTTTTTTTAAAAGGCAATATTTTATGCTATTTGGGCAGCGTAGCCAAAAGACCACAAAAGGATTTTTGTTAACGATTTGCGGCCAGTTTCCAAATAATAATAATAATAATAATAATAATGAAAATAACAAACATTACCATAGCCAAAAAAGTTGTTGTGACCATTTATCTAAACCTAACCGTAGCCGTAATTGTACCTCTAAAAGTTCCCAAAAGGTCGCTGTGCCAACAATACCCAAATTTGGGCAAATACCTTGGTGATTTGATGATCTCAGACAATAATAAATTTCATAGTATACTGTCAGAACTGGCAGAGCCCGGGGAGAGACATTGAGTCGGTTCAATCTGGAAACATTTACATGGATCTACAAAATGAAAGCTGATGTCTTTACCAGTCGTACATGCATGCTTGCAAAAGAACGGACCTTACTCTTATACACTACTGCTCTGCACATAAGTATGTCGCCCATAAATTAAAGCCATGAGCACATCATCAGCCCAAATTAAGGCTTTGGTAAGAATGCTGTTTCAAGTTTAATGTTGAAATAGGAATATGGACAGTGCATATCCGTACAGCGCACACAATTCGATGACGTAGAACACACACCGGTATACTATATTACTGACCTTGTTAATTTGCATAGTTTTCAAAAATATGAATTGGCTTAGTAGCAAAACAATCTGACTTCCGTTCGGAGATTGCGTGATCTGTGCTAATAATATACTTGAGTGTATGTCGATCACCAATGGCTACCCCAACCCCTTTTCGCCTGATTAGTCAATCTGACTACCGCCCATTGATACAAACTGACTAGACCCTCACGCCCCCAGGTCCATCTGACGATTCCATGTGTTGTAGCTTTAAATTCGTGAACACTGTCAAGATCTCAGTTAGTACTGTAAATACCGTGCTAGGCCACGGGTTAAATTCAGTGAGTTTTATTTGCCTAGTCGTAGTGTAGTGTCCTTGAGCTGTTCTCGTGAGGAACATGTTTTGAGTAATGTTTTTTTTTTTCAACATAGAAACTGTAGATGGAGAGAAGGAGTTAAGAAGGAATATATGTAGGTAAACTAGGGATGACAGAGCAACTTGAGTCCGTGATTTAATAGCGTTGTTAGAGAGTGAGAGGTGGTTGTAATTGACTGTTGACCTTCAGTAGTTCGTGAAAGCACGAGTTGTTAATCTTTTGTGCAGAATCAATTTAATAAGATTTTTGGATTTAATTTTTATTAACCTATTTAGAGGACGACCTTGCTTTTGGTGCAAGGCCGTAACCGACTTGCAGACATAAGTTAATACTGCGAGCTGAGTTCGCATGGCTGCACCAATCAAATCCAAGGATTTGGACGGTAGTTTGCAGGTAGTTAGATAGTATAAAAGTCAGCCCATAACCTCTGTCCAACATCACATGCAGAAAAGTATCCACTGCGAAGTGGTCGGCTAGTTTGACCCATATCGAAACAGAGACACAGTAGAGCAGTCCATCTTTACGAGGAGCCCAGAACATGACGAGCTCCAGCTAATAGCTACCCGGACTTAGTCCACCATCCAACACTTTTGTTGATGTCTCCTGGTTCTTAGCAACCAGGGCTAATGGTATGCATTATTTGTCTGTCAGAAATCAGATGTTACCAGCAGTATGGGAGTCTACTCCGAGAGGCACCGCCAGGCAGTGCCAATATTAGATATATGACATGAGTCATTGTAATTGATTTGGCGTGTGCTGAGACGGTGAAGAACTATAATTTATATTAATATTCCATGAGTCATTAGAGTCTAACGTTATACTTGATCCAGTGCTAGGATCTTTTTGTCCATTCTAAAATTATATTGTGGAGCATTTTCAGTGATAGTACTTTGCCATTGGAGACTCCGCTCCTACAATTCCACTTGTTTTGCAATTATCCTGAAAGTCATTAATATATGTTATATTTATTTCTGTTTAACTAAATACATTATTGTGGCCCTACAGGCCTGACAAAACTGCTTCATCTGATTTATTTAATAATTCCAGTTCGAAAGTTTAGTGTGGTTGGCGAGTGTGGGCTTTCCTCTTTGAAATTGCAGTCGTTTGCCATAACCCACATCGCGACAAACACCATACCAAGTTTGGATTCGGCAAACCTTAGCCAGTCGCGCTTTTGGTAAACATGTCGTACGGAGATGCACTGTCCATATCCATACATTTTGTACGGATATACACTTCCGTTGAAATACGCAATTGTCCAATGGCGTCCGTGAGTAAGAACTCGGCGCTTGTGAGGCAATATTTCCGTTCTATTCTGGTCCAAATTAAATTCATTGGTGTAGTGTACCAGCTACTTGGTCTCACTGCGCCATGAATATTTGTCAGCGTGCAATATTTGGGTGACATTATCATTAATGAAAAAATTTGTCCCTTGTAAAATCAGTCAGTGATGAGCAATTGTGTTATTGTCAGGTCTTCGTATGACAAAAAATGATGCTTTCAGGAGATAAGGTGAACATTAGGATGGAGGCGGTCTGTACAATGAGATATACATACGGGCATTCCAGAATTCTGTGGATAAAATTATCACATGGGCAGATTAGTGGTTCTATTTATATTTGAGTGCTGGTTGCGGGCGTGGTAATGATAATAATATAACCACCAATAATAAAAGATGATGATGACGATGATGATGATGATGATGATGTAGTGGCCTACAGTGGGCAGTGCCACAAGGGCTGTTGCCCTGGACGCAAAATTTGGCAAGAAAAGTAATAAAGTTGTAATAGCAAATAACCCCCCCCCCTCTACACACACACACACACACATACAGAAATTCTGCCAATGTTCAAATATTCTACAAAGGGGCAAATAAACGTTGCCATATACTAACAGCCTACAGGTCAGTGGAGGCAATTCTTGCCTTGCCTGGGCACTGGACACCACAGAATAGAGATACTACCAGAAGCGACACAAGGCAGGAAAACCTCATCAGTTTTGACCACCCTGCGCCATATTGGATGAGATCGATTGTTCGCAACGAGGCAAGTACGTATCGATATTTAATGTAACATGTTACAAACTCTGACACGTTTTTCCTTGGATAAATTTCGAAATTCATTTCCGCAAAAGAATTTGAACACTATTTACACTTTCCTTGGTCATTCTCTTTCGTATTAGAACAGTAGGACTGGTGTATCAAAAGAACAATCACACTAATCACAAACACTATACTGAAAGTAAAAATGAGGCACCGCTAGATCTAGCAGAGTCCTGTAGAGGTATAAGCTTACTGTAATGGGGCTAGACGGTGAACATGTAGGCAACTAAAACTTCGCGACTATGTAACTAAAAATTATAAAACTTGGTGTATTGCTTCAATTGTTGATGATGACTGACCTGGACACCCCAGTTTTGGACAAAATTCAGTCTTTAATATTATCTGTTCACCATTTTTTGAACCTCAAAATAAGAGACCTATTTTCGTCGATTAGAATCAAAAAGTTTGACCGGAAATTGCGTTCTACGCATCTCTTTATACATTGCCGTCCGAAAGTCAAATTTTATCACATCAGTGCCTTCTGTAAGGAATTGTGGTATAATAAAACCATCTATTTGTCATTAGTCTTTGCATCAAATCCAAATGCTGTTATTAGTGGGACCCAGATCTAGCTAGCTGGGCTTGATACAAGGAAAATTTGCAAGATATATCTTGCCTGGTTAGGCTGGTAAATATAAAACACGAAATGGGACTACATGTCCAAGGAACAAAAGTTGCATCACATCCAAAATGGCGGTGCGCATACTTCCTGTAGTCACGAAAAGTGGGCTTCTTTAGCTTCTCGTAGTTCCCTATTCTGTGCTGGCTATCACGCTACGCCATTGTGTTGATGATGACGACGAACAGCCCCAAGGCAATTAGAAACAAACAAAAAAATTTGGCAGAGAATGAATCAGATAAGGGAGAAAAAAAATACCATAGTATTTACCTGATATTGGGAGACCATCAATGAAAGCGATCACTCCAAGCAGGTACAGTAACATATTCGTCATTTGAACTCAAAATCTGCTTGTTCTCACAGACAAAACTGTTCTTTACACTGGCTCCTCTTCTTCTGTCTACTGCTGATACCTGAAAGATTTATACATCTACATGGAGGATGCACAGCCGAATTTCATTCCATGGTGGGACCCCTAACTACGTCATGTCATGTGTCCATGACAAAATCTGATCTGACGACTACGGGCATTTGGAGTATTCAGGACTGGCAAAGAAACTGACACAGATATTAAATTGATATTTTAAGGGACCTCTCTTGATCGATCTTTATTAAAATCGATAAATCCACATTGGAAACTAATACCTCATAGTTCAATCTATTTTAATGCAACAATAATGCCGTTGTAAGATCAATGGCATGCTGGTTGTATACACACTGGGATTGATAACGTTCAAATGAACTTGACCGCTGAACCCAACGGAGTAACTGGGTGTAAGAACATGTAAATGTGACCACAGACCTATTTCTGGAGTCTTTGGCGTAACGCGAGTGCCAAGTTCATTCGTGCGTCATCAGTTCGCGAGTTTATACCACCGGGATGCCATCTTACACGGGCATTGTTGTGCCTGGTCCCTGTATCTGCTGGTTCTACATAGTAGTTTATAAAACTCTTACAATCTAGGCATTTCACGACCTTAGTTCCTGTTTGCTCTAACTCCATTTTCGGAAAAACTGGTGATCTTTTATAGCTTGTAAATTTTGAAATTGTACACTTTGATCAAAGAAATCGACCGCTTCTACTAAAGCTTGTGAAATGAAACTTTGCATGCGCTCTCGTATCTGCAAAAACGTTATAAATCTAATTATTAATCTGACAGATGTGTTCGCGATTGCGAATTTCGCTCTTTGCGACCTATAAAATATAACCTCTTTACTTGTTCACCTCTTTACGAATAATAAGTATGTATACATCGTTTCAGTGTTTTTTTTCTGGCGCATTCACTGGTGATCCAAAAATGCGCTCCAAATTCACGCTTAATGCAAGTACACAGTATTAAATTTTTCTGAAGCAAAAGGTGTAGACTGTCAAAATGTAATGTGGATCACATTGAATCTCGGGGTGGTGTGCACAGCCCTCACGTAAATGTGTTACACAATGCTTTCTTGTCCCTTGTTTTGTATACACTTGTGAATTCATGGTTCAAGTGTTACAGTTGTGCCAAAAAGTTGTATTCTTTACAAATATATAAATAGTTAATTCACTCATTCTGTCTACAGTAAAAATACACTTGTTTCCAGGAATTGCCTACCGGTAGTAGACCTATTGAACGCAGTAATTTCAGTGTTCACGATGTTTTTAAAATGGTGGCTTACGGACCATGACGATGTCCTCACGCTCAGTCTGATACATTTCTAGTCTGTGGAATTTATAACTTACCGTATTATTAGTATATCTATTTCTATATTAGCCATTCTATAACTTTAATAACTTGACAGAAAATCTCTGTCCAGCTGCATAAGTACTTTTGCAAAGAGGCCAAGAGAAAGGCGCTTTTTTATAACCTTGACCGCCCGGCAGATCAGGAAATACATGCCGCTTGGCATAACAAAATCGTCATTTAATCGATGGATCAAGCAGTCATCAACAACAATTGATGATGATATAAGGAAAGGTCAAGGTCACAGAAAACAGAAATGTGATGACTTTGACCGGGATGTCATTAAACGCTCTATTTTAAACATGTTTGATAACAAAGAGCTAATTATCCTGAAAAAGCTGAGAATTAAACTCAGAAATGAATATGATACTGATATGTCAAAACAAACTTTATGAAAACAGTAAGGAAACTTGGTTTTAAGTTCAGTAAAAAATTTGGGTGGTAAGAATGTGTTGTGTGAAAAACCTCACCTACTTGCGAGCAAGTGTAAATATCTGCGCCAAATAAAAAAAAATGCGTCGAGATGGGTATGATGTTTTATATATCTTGACGAATCCTGGATAAATGAACAACACACGGAAGAGAAAGAATGGATGTCACTTGACCGCCAAAAACGACGCCATGTCCAAAGCAGCAAAGGTCAAAGATTAATGGTAGCGCATGCTGGTAGTGGTCAGGTTGGATTTATGCCAGGTGCTGAAACGATTTTCCAATCCAAATCAACCGACAACCGCGACTACCACACCGAGATGAATGGTAAAATATTCAGTGAGTGGGTTTCGAATGCTCTACTGCCAGCATTAGACAGACCATCTTGCATTGTGATGGACAATGCTGCTTATCATAATGTCCATGTGAATGATAAAATCCAACATCATCCACTTAAAAGGCTGATATTCAAGCGTGTCTGAAAAAAGAGGACATACCATTTTCTGAAACAAGTTTGAAGCCAGAGCTGTTGTCAATTGCCAAACTACAAAGAAGAACAAAAACATTTCAGATAGACATGATAATACAAGGGGCCGGACATACATGCTTGAAACTTCCACTTCACCACTCTCACCTGACCTCAACTGAAATGGTTTGGGCAAAAATTAAACAGACTGTGCCCAACAAAAACATGGCGTTCAAACTCGCTGATGTGAAGCAACTGACCGAAGCAGCAATGGCAGCCATTGATAATAATAATAATAATAATAATAAATAGAATTTCTATAACGCATTTTTCTAATAAAATTATTACTTAATGCGCTGTACATTGCATCAATAATTCATGCGTACACTTTCCAAATCTCATACTAAAACACGCACTCTCATCCATACAAACTTTCAGTTTCACACACACAGACGTTCTTAGTCATATAACACTAGCTTATATAATCAATTGTAACATCAAAGTACAGAATAGAATTTTGAAAATTTAAAAGTGTCGGAAGAAAAGGTGATGTTTTACGCTTTTCTTAAAGCTTACAAGATTCGGCGATTCACGAATGTTCAAGGGTATCTGGTTCCAGACAAAAGGTCCAAAATAGTTGAAGGATCTATCGCCTAAGGTTTTATAGTTTTTAGATGGGATTCTTAAGATTGTTTTGATACAGACTACTGGGGAAAATGTGTCCAGCATAATGATTGAGGAAGAAAACAAATACTGGCAGAATGACGGCTTGATCCATCCTGTTCAACCTACCACCATTGTGAACTTGCTTGACTCTTCTGATTCGGAAGATTTTTAAAATAACTTGATCTAGTGCATTGTGTTTTGTGAATTGTGCAAACAGGATATCGGGCGGCCTGAATAAAAACATTTAGTTTAGACATTAAAATTCACCAAGAATCAGATAGTGTATCGGCAGCATCGTTCTCTTCCCGTTAGCCAGGACAAAAGTAAGGCGCAAGCATAGATCTAACAGCACGTTTAATGATGTCGCGAGGTAAGTAACAGGTAGGCCTAATATGGAAACTGCATAGCAGTATAAATTATTTTGCTTGACATAATGTTTACTTTTTTTACTTTTCTTTTCTACATTTACCATTTTTGTGGTCTGTTTTAATTCAATGCATTCATAAAATGGGCCGTCTCAACATTTCGAGCTTTCTGGATCTTTCTACTAAAATGAATGGGCCCGCCTTTATATTTGTATTTGTATTTGTATTTGTATACTTCCTTAATCCCATTTCGGAAATTTGCCTTTATGCCATTGCAGCCCAGTTATAACTGGAACAGGCACGTCGTCGCCACAGTGCAGCGCCGGTCGGCGGTTGTTGGGGGTTTTTTTTGGGGGGGGGGGGAGGGAGAGGGAATGGTAGGTATGAATTTTGTTTAATTTTGCCCGGGCAGCGGCCTGTTCGGCCTGCTCTTTACGATTTCCAACTGCCAAGGTATCTTTAACGTGTGCAACGTGCACATGGGCCCTCCGAAGATTTTCGTCCTTATCCGAGAAGACTAGGTACTCGATGCTACCCCCCAATAGGATCAGGGACACGAAAATATGAGAAAAATCCCAAACTTCCAACATGCCTGCACAGGCCGGGTTTTGAACCCGGGCCCTTGGCACGAGAGGCGAGCACCTTGCCTCTTGGCCACTTTGTCCCCATGTACAAATATGTTAGATTTTATTGTTTACTGTTCTCTTGAACTTCATAACAAAAGTTGTGGTTTTTATTAAGCGCAAATAAAGGATTTTGCAATCGTGATGATTTACGACTTCGAAAAAAATAGATTATGAACGTTTTTTCAAATATAAGATCGCATACAAAATTTCATTGAAATTGATGCACTGGAAGTTGTCGAAATTTTCGCCCAAAGTGTACCACTTCAAAGTTTACAAGCTATAGTATGTAGAAGAGGTATATCAAATGCGCACTTTGACACTTGTTTGAAATGGGCTATGGCAGTTATCAAGCTGTTTCACAGTTCCGTTTTATTCTAACTCTGTATTATAATACTAAAGATGCAAAAGCTAAACCCCAGGATTTCTCAGCTGTGCAAAAAGTGATTTATTTATTACTTGCACAACTATTACATTACAACCAAGCAGGTGCTGCCCCTCTCTGTGCTGCTTATGTACATACAAGCTACTGATGAATATTGTTATGGCTTTTTGGGCCGTCTCTTCCTGCTCATCTTTTACAGCTACTTTTCATTCCTACGTCTCTTCTAATCTACGTTCTCTTCAACTAGGTCAACCTGTTTATTAGTGATACGCCAATGACCATCTCCACTGTGTCTAGGATACTTAAAATAACTAATTGACGAAATATTATTAAAGAAAAAAACAACAGAAAATATGTGAGGCCACAGCAAGCCCTGAAGCAAAATCAAAATATGGCAAAAAGTAACAGAAAAAGCTCTAGATAACAAAGCCTTGCATATGAAATAACAGAGAATCGATACTATAAAACGCAAAGGAAAAGTTAGCAACCCCGCCCGCGTAAGAAACAATACAGAAATTTTGATACAATCAAATGCAAAAGGAAAAGGCCCTTTCCTTTGTGGTTTATTGTATCATTTCTATATCATTTCTTAGGCGAGGCTTTGCCACATACAACGTTTTCTTTTTGCCACATTTTGACTCAACAATTATAACTAAAGATATTGTAAAAAGATAGCGACAGATCACTGCGGTGAAAGTGAAAAGTACAGTCGGATTCCCCATTGCCCTCAATCAGCCGCTTTTTGAATAATGCTTGTCCCCTGCAGATCCGTTTGAATTGGCTCCTAGCCCATCGCTCTTTGCCCTGTTGGGGCATGGGTTTGAAATTCAATTAGACATCAAAGCAAATAATAAATTATTCCACACAGCATGTGGCTGTCTTACCCTGGGGAGGAAAGGGGGAGGGGTGGAGGAAAAGGGGGGGGGGGGGAGTCAACGTTGGTGGTGTTGCTGCAATAGGGCAACGGGAATGTTTGTTTTGTGTTTGGTACAAGAAATGGTACGATCGGAGACGGAGCCAAGATGTCTCACCTTATTTTTATTTCACTTTCATCTAAAACACACACACACACGTACATACTTATAATAATAATAATAGTTCGTCCATCAGGTATGATGATGACCTTAACAACACCAGAGGAATAAAGAACAGAAATTGTTGAGAATTTCAACACATGGACAATAAAGAGAACTAAAGGACACAGAGGACAGAATGGAAAGACTGTTCTTTCATGACTTATGGCTTCTCATGTGACTGATAAGTCCTATTTTTGCCCTGCAGACCCTTCCGCATAAAACGTACATACTTACACATAAACGAACACACAAGCACAAGCGGCTTTATTTATTCACGTAATTTATAGAAAACATTTCCTTCTAGGCAAAGTTTATTGAAAATGTTCAGTAACAACAAGCAGAAAAAAACACGACAAAAACAAAACAACAACTACAAAACTCTGAAACACGGGACAAAGTACCAGTGGACAAGACAGTGGAGCATGAATCACAGCTGACCCTCAAGAAAGGACTGAAAAACTTCATTGACTTATGCCGTAATGAACTGGACTAAATAAACTATTCATTTGCACCCGACCGATGCTCTGAACAACTTCCTGACTCGATCACAATCTACATCATAATTAAATCTTGTATTTTACATTTGGTACTATTGCTCTATCTTTCAGTCAGATTCTCCTACATCTGCATTATTTCTTCGGAAAGGGCTTACTATTGTGTTATTTATCATCTTATTTTATTTTCATTATTACTTTTTGTTTCTCCCCACCACTCTGAACAAGGCGACTTTATTTTAATAGTGAAATAAAAAGAAACAAAAGAACAAAAACAAAAAAAACTAACAACAGGACAGAAAACACTACGCGTGGTAGATTGTCCGTAAAACTTCTAACCTCAAACCGTTTTACGCATGAACTCTAGAGCATTGGCGGTTTCACTCTTAAAATACTTGATTTCTCCCTTAAGCGCGGTAAAAAGTTTAATCCCCTTCCTTTCCAGGTTAACGAGGAAGGAATATGATCGCTGCGTGTCAAGGTAACATTAATTTGTTCTGCCTGCTACAAACACAACGAACGATAATAATGGTTGCTATTGTGTGATTCTCCAGTGTATTAAAACGGTTTTCGCGAATGTCAATGATTTAACAATTTCAGTGAAATTTTGGATAGTTTGCCAATGGCACTGGAGTAATAATTATTATAAAAACCACAGAAAAAACTGTGAGGTCGCAGCAAGACTATATACAAACAACTTTTTCTTTGTGCCAAATTTTGACTTGGCGCTGAGGTAAGTGTCACGTTCATGAATATCTATAGATTTGTCTTGTTATCATGGTATGGATGCAAGTCTCGCCTGGACTTAGATCTATCCCATTCCTCTCACATGTTCGGTGGCTACAGATTAAATGATATGTCAACCTCAAAGCCTGAACCATATTTATTGTTTTAATATCATGGTAGTGAGATTTAGAGTCTCTTGCTGTCTGAAATTTCCCAAACTTTTATTATTTACCTAAAATTGATAAATAAAGATATGCCTAATTTGTGAGGGAGACAGTCTGTCCATATCGGGCGAAGTCACAAAGAGAGCTAAAATGGAGATATTCAGCAAAATGTCACTGTCAGGCCAGAGTTTTCTGCTATTGTATGACAGTACACAATACAGCCTGCTACTGTCACCCCCACTGTCTTGTGGGTCATCTCGGGAGAGAGGAAGACTAGGGGAAGGTAACCCTGAATACAAATACCACGCTGCCTTGTGTGTTGCTATGATAGCAAAGGCTATGGGAGTAAACCCAGACAGAAAATCAGGAGTGGAGACCCGAAGGTGGTTGTCAGGGAGAACTGCATCAAACTGGCTTCCAGCATCTCCTGCAGCCGGACTAGTTCCAAATGTATTGACCTGGTCTCTCCCTTGGGTTTAACTAGAATGGCAGAGAGAGGGGTGGTGCCTCTGGGCAAAGCACCATCTCTTAAAAATAGCCCAGGCAAGGCAGCAAAACGAGGAGGCGTTTGCTCGGGCTTGGCAAGCGTCTGTCTCTCCTCTATAAGCCCACCCATTTCCGATTTGGAGAGGACACTCCAGCCATCCGTTACGGATGGGCACAACACGGGAGGTGGCAGTTACCGGTGATAAGCTCAATCCATTTGGCGTACGGATGAGCGCCAGGGGTCCCCTCTGTCGGTGGGAGCGGCTTTTCAGCTGCATTGATCAACTACCGCCCGCCGTAACCTGGGCAGCCCCCAGGCAGTTGGATGTTGTTCCGCCACGTCAGCCTGCTTCATAAGGTGGTTGGAGCTAGACCAAAAGTCGAAAAGCTGACGTAAAGTGTGCACCTGGCAAAAACAGAAAAATACTAAAACTTGGTACCTGGAACGTCAGAACAATGCGCCCAGGCTTGCAACAGCAAGATCTCACTGATATTGACTCCATCAGGAAATCCCAAATTATTGATCGAGAACTTCAGCTACTAAACATCGACATCGCTGCCCTTCAAGAAACTCGACTTCCCGACTCCGGGTCAGTCAAAGAAGAAAACTACACCTTCTTCTGGCAGGGCCTTAGCAGCGAACAGCCGAGAATCCACGGCGTGGGCTTCGCCGTAAAAAACTCCCTTATCAATTCGATCGCAACTCCAATTGGAGTGTCAGAACGCATCATGACACTCAGACTGAACACCCGGTCTGGTTTTACCAACATTATCTGTGTCTATGCCCCAACACTTACCTCCTCTGACGAAACCAAAGACATTTTCTACGAGGCATTGCAGAGGACTCTCCACAACATCCCTCTCACCGAAGGCCTGCTAATTCTGGGTGACTTTAACGCTCGAGTGGGAGCAGATCACTCCGCATGGCCAAAGTGCATTGGGCACTTCGGCATTGGCAACATCAACGAAAACGGGCAGCGCCTTCTGGAGCTATGCTCCGTAAACTCATTATGTGTTACAAACACGTACTTTGACCTTAAGAGATGCCAAAGAACATCATGGCGCCATCCCAGGTCTGGCCATTGGCATCAATTAGATCTTATTCTCTCAAGGAGGAAGAGTTTGGGCTGTATAAAAATAACTCGTTCCCTCCACAGTGCCGACTGTGACACCGACCATGCACTGGTAGTCAGCAAAATCAAAATTTCGGCCAAGAAAATATACAGATCAAAAGCCCCTTCAATCCCTAAGATCAATGTAACAGCAATCAGAGATGAATCAAATAGAAAGTCATTTGAAAAGTTATTTGCTGAAAGCATGGATAATGTCACCAAATGTGACTCGGTAGATGAAACATGGAACACTCTCAGTTCAAAAATTCATGACTGTGCCATCAAGTCTTTTGGACAGCATAAAGTTTCAAACAACGACTGGGTAGCCCAGAACAGCGAAATTCTCCTACCTCTCATTGAGCAAAAGAAATCTGCTTTCAATGAGTATAATAAAAATTGCAATCAGAGTACAAAAACTTGTTTGAAAAATGCAAAAGCTAAACTTCAGCTGGAGGTAAGACGTTGCGCCAACAAATACTGGACAGACTTGTGTAACAGCATACAAGAGGCAAATGAAAAGGGAGATATGAAAACCGCCTTTAGTCAGATGAAAGTAGCTCTTGGGCCAATCATCACCAAAAGCGCCCCACTTAAGTCTGTAAATGGTGAACCCATCACAGATAAAAATGAACAACTGAATAGGTGGGTAGAGCATTACTCTCTGTTGTATTCAACTGAGAAAAATATTCCACCAGATTTTGAGGAACACCTCCAAAAACTGCCAATAATGGCCGAACTTGACGCTGAACCTTCCTTAGTCGAGCTTTCCAATGCAATCGACCACCTGTCTGCTGGAAAAGCCACAGGAAGTGACAACATTCCTGCAGAGGTATTAAAAGACCTAAAAGGCCCACTATTACCACACCTGTATAATCTGTTACTGCAGTGTTGGAAA
The DNA here is from genome assembly GCA_963931925.1 of Onchidella celtica. Taxonomy (NCBI): domain Eukaryota; kingdom Metazoa; phylum Mollusca; class Gastropoda; order Systellommatophora; family Onchidiidae; genus Onchidella; species Onchidella celtica. Next base: position 15,341,229 of record OZ007568.1, on the reverse strand, counting down.
GAAGGCGTGATACCACATGATATGAGAGACGCCAAAATTGTCACACTTTACAAGAACAAAGGAGACAAAGGCGACTGCAACAACTATCGAGGCATATCCCTCCTCAGCATTACTGGAAAGGCTTTTGCTCGCGTCATCCTCTGCCGCCTTCAACAACTGGCGGAAAAAGTCTTACCAGAAACACAATGTGGCTTTCGAAGCAAACGATCAACTATTGACATGATATTTGCACTTCGGCAAATCCAAGAAAAATGTAAAGAACAAAACAGGCCGCTTATAACATGCTTTGTGGACCTAACAAAGGCTTTCGACACCGTAAGCCGATCTGGCCTGTATGCAGTCCTTAAATCCATAGGCTGTCCACCAACATTGCTAAAACTTATTGCATCCTTCCACACTGACATGAGGGCATGTGTCAACTTTGAGGGCTGCACATCCAATTCATTTGCTGTAAACAGCGGTGTGAAGCAGGGATGTGTTCTTGCTCCTACCTTATTTGGTATATATTTTGCAGCCCTACTCAAGAATGCCTTTGGTCAATGTTCAGGTGGAGTACTTATTAACACCAGAGTGGACGGCTCCATTTTTAATGTTGCCAGACTAAAAGCAAAATCTCGTACAGAGCATTTTATGTTACAAGAGCTCCTCTTCGCAGATGATGCTGCAATCGTGGCCCACGATGAAACCACGCTCCAGGCTCTCATCAATAGCCTTGCCAAAGCCTGTGACAAATTCATGCTAAAGATCAGTGTCTCAAAAACTGTAGTTTTGACACAAGGCTTGAGAAACCCCAACCCAATCATGCTGAATGGCTCTCCTCTGGAGCAAGTGGGAAAATTCTGCTACCTAGGCTCAACCATCAGTGGTAGCACAGACATAACAACTGAAATAAATGCCAGAATAGGAAAGGCGGCCACAGCTTTTGGCAAACTCTCAAAAAGGGTGTGGAACAATAGCAAGCTGACCATCAAAACAAAGGTACTCGTGTACCAAACTTGCGTCCTAACCACCCTGCTGTATGGCTCAGAGACATGGACCACCTACTCCAAACATGAAAGATCCTCAACTCCTTCCACCTGCGTTGCCTACGCAAAATTCTCAAGATCAAGTGGCAAGACAGGATCTCAAATATCGAAGTTCTGAGCCGAGCCAACATTCCATCAACTCAGGCTCTCCTAGGCAAAAAAAGACTGCGGTGGCTTGGACATCTCCACCGTATGGAAAATGATCGCATCCCCAGACAAATTCTCTACGGGGAACTTGCTACTGGCAACCGACCCAGAGGTAGGCCACATCTGCGATTCAAAGACACTTGCAAGGTCACGATGAAAGCATTCAACATCGACCCCAATGAATGGGAGAACCTTGCAAATGATCGAAGCAGATGGAGACAAAAATTGCGCAGTGGCACGCTCGCAATAGACTTCAAGGCAAAAGAAACATACCTGACAAAACGACAGAGGCGGAATGAAAACACTCGCCAAAGTGAACCCAAAAGACTGACCTGCAATCACTGCCATCGCACTCTCGGGTCAAACATTGGTAGAATAAGCCACGAGAGAAGCTGTCAGTCAAAGTGAAAGTGAATATTCTAGCTGCTAAGACCGTCTGTAAAGACGCTAAAGGCCATATACAACTCTGTCAAAATTGGGCAAAAAAGAAAAAAAGTTGTGTGTAGCGAAACCTTGCGTGAGAAATAAAACCCAAACGATTCGAGCTTCCATGCATTTGGCAGACCGCGGACGTGCTTTTGTGTTGCCAACGAAGCAAGAAAAGTAACATTATCCTGTTTCGCTTCGATTCTATACATTTCCTGTTGAAATCTTTTATTGTTCGATTGGTTTCTTTCTTCTTTTTTGTTTTTGAAAAAGGCGAAAGCCGCAAATTTTGTGTATTTTATGTCTTCTCTTTAGTTTGCTTTGTATCGTTTGGGTTTTACTTCCCACGCAGGGTTTCGCGACATACAACTTTTTCTTTCTGCCAAATTTTGACATTGCTTATAGCCCTGCTGCGACCCCACTGTTTTTCTGTGGTTTTTATGATGTTTCGTCAATGGTACAACTCTGCAAACTTTCGGCTCTTTCAAGGTACCTCACTCAACAGTCCTGGGTTGATGTGTTTTGAATAGAAGACAGTGTACTCCCCGGTCTTCATAATAATAAAAATACAAGTTTGTTTTGCGGTCCAGGTGGACTTGGGGTAGTAAAGAACTAACCCCTTAATTCGAAGACATATTGATAAAAATAAATGTTTAATTATAAAACATCCCGTCTTCAAAGTGCACACAATACATCTGGTGCTGCTCTGTGCTATGAACCAGTCGTAATGATTATTTATTGTCATGTTACAAAGGGCTTATATTTCTGATTTTTGTCCACATTAATCAGAGTTAACAAATTCCCCCTGTTTAGAAGCAGTGAAAAGACACAGCTCTTCTTTCATCGCAGTTCACCTTGCTGTTTTATGGCTTTACAATTATTCAATTTGCACTTCTGACTTTTGTCCACGTTTACTGAGGTAAAGAAATTGTCTCTGTGAGAAACAGTGAGCATTATGGAGTTATAGAGCCCCTTCCCACAGGGTTCATCCATAAAGTACGTACGCTCGGGAGGTGGGGTGGGGGTGGGGGGGGGGGTGGGGTGGGGGTAATGAATTAAAAATGTTTACTTCTATTTCCTTTTTTTTTCAGCACAATAATTTATTAGAGTAGGTAAAAATCATGTCTCTAATGAAACAGCTGAATAGTTGATGCAAAAATGCCAATTAAAAATTTAACAAAATTAAGCGCAGGCACAGTATAGTACGGATGAGGCTGTTGCTTGGGCCAGAGGCGCCTAGTATTTTACGTCAAAAGCCATTGCTGAGCAGTGAACACAATTCAGTATTTCTCTATTTGGCTGTGTAATTAGACTACCGCGCCCCTAACTAAATTTTATGGATGGCCCTTCACTGCTATTTTTTAAATTTTACAGTTAGAGCGGTCTCCAGGTCTCCAACCACGGGATGTTGGAAAACTTTTCCCATGTAATTCAAGACGTTTGCCATCAATTACAGTGCCGATACCTGAGGCCATTTTTGTCCCCGTATGATGAATGTCCCCAGGCTTTTGTGAGCGGGATCACCCGTGTCACGGTGTTCTCATTCAGTGCACGTGCGCGGTCGCGAACTTCACGCGCACTTTGATGTGACGTCCAGGCCCGTGAGCCAGATCAGTGAGGGTTTATCACAACAAACAAACAAAAAATTATTAGAGCTTTCAGAGTGCGCGTGTGTGCGTGTGTACGTGTGTACCGTGTACGTATTTGCATATTAAAACCAACACTTCCATTTAATCCCGTTGACAACAGTGTTAACTTTTCTATTATTCTGTCAACAGGAAAGAACTTCTAAATATGATTTGTGATAATTTCGTTTAAGTTACTGTCAAGATTTTGCAGATGTCAAGATGGTGGTATCTCAGTATTATTAATAACAAAGCTACGTTCACTATTACAAAAATAAATAATTATGCGCATTATTTTTTTTATAATAAAACCATTAGGCTACAATCTATTTGCCTTAACATTCCCACATAAAACGACGAAAACATCAAAATAGATCCTAAATCAGTGGACATCTCAATAATCCATCTTATTTTCATCCTTCGTTTAAAAACTATGTCTTGAGCCTCCCTGCTCGGATGAAATATTCGAAAAAAATACACCCTTTTGAAAAATCAAGTGCTTTTGTTAAGCTACATTTTAGAGGGGATCATGTCGAACTGAATACTCAGGATAGACAGAGGAAAAGAGGCCTGGTAGAGGGAATAAAAGGAGGAAGATTACGATGTGATACCCAGAACTACATAATGACACTAAGAAAGTCAGATTTCAGTAGTTCTTTCCAGTGTCCTATGTTGTATAAATACAAAACGTAATTTCAGGCAGATAAAATTAATGAGATGCAATTAGTTCATGACAATTTTGAAAGCTATAGGTACTGCAGTTACTGCGTTAATTTTTTCCCCGAAAACTCCATTATATAATAATGACGTCGATGAAGATAATAACAATAATAGTTTTTATAACAACAATAGCGTTCTATGGATAATGATGATAATAATGACCATACATTCACTACTAAAATAAAGAGAGATTAACTGTCGGTATCGGTGATAATGCTACATGCAGAGAAACAATACGGATAAAATGACAATAATGGTGGAGAATATGTGCTAATCATGTTCAGCATAAGAATGCAGCAAAGTTGTAAAGAACTTGGTGGTTTTTGTCGGGGAGAAGTGGGGGGGGGGGGTCTGCTATTGTTACGAAGCCTGTCAAATTTATTTGAGACAGAGAGAGAGAGAGAAAGAGAGAGAGGGGGAAGAAAGAGAGGGAGCGGGAAGGGAGACAGGCAGACAGGTAGAAACATCGAAAGAAGCAGAGAGAACGAGAGAAAGAGAACGAAAGAGAGAGAGAAAAACAGAAATATCACCAAGTAGGCCTACATTTTTCAACGACTGACAACGAAGCCATGAAACAAGAAAGAGGAAAACGAAAAGATAGAACTCGTACATACAAAAATAATAACGACAGAGTTAAAACACACAGAGCCTACAAAGCATTTAATACATTATAAAAGCCAAGGTCGGCCCTTGCTATGTATCCGGTATCCAGAGTTCACAACCATGAAAGGATTTGTGAGGCATTAAAACTGATGTGGACATAAACGCAGCTCGTTGACTGCTTTCAGAGTACGGATGTGGAATTCGGGCTTTGTTGTTTTTTATTTTTGTTGTTGTTATTGTTGATTTAACTCTTGATTCAAAGAGTCTAGGGTGTAGTACAAGCAAGGGCTTCCTTCGAAGCAGAAAGGCAGAAGCCCGTGAACAGTAGAAAGAATAATAGATCTCAGTGAAATAGACTTAAGCCAAGAGAGCGTGTTAAAATGAGAAGGAAAAAGACAGTTCATCTAAATTCTAAATGGGGTATACCAAACAGTATAAGTAGCGAGAATGTTAAGTATTAGTGAGAGAGAAAGAGAGAGAAAAGGGGGGAGGGAGAGAGGGAGAGAGAGAAAGGGAGGGAGGGAGAGAGAGAGAGAGAGAGAGAGAGAGAAAGGGAGGGAGGGAGAGAGAGAGAGAGAGAGAGAGAAAGGGAGGGAGAGAGAGAGAGAGAGAGAGAGAGAGAAAGGGAGGGAGGGAGAGAGAGAGAGAGAGAGAAAGGGGCGTCGCGTCGCGGAGAAGGGGAAAGGGGAGGGGAGGGGGGAGTTTCAGCAGGATAGAAAAGGGGATATGGGGGGGGGGGGAGAAATAACCAGGATATTGTGAGGAAAGGAGGCACCGAAAATGAGTATAGAAAGTGCACGAATTAGGGGGAGAGATAAAGAAAAGGAGGCGTGGTAGAGGATTATAAAAAGAGAAGAAATTAGCTGGATAGAGAATTTTAAAAAAAAGAGTTATGGCAGAAGGAAATAACAAGAGAAAGAATAAGCAGGCTAGACAGAAAAAGGGGCATGATAGAGAGGAAAGAAAGAGAGAGTGTGTGATCACCAGAATTGTATAATGACATCATAAAAGTTATTTTGAGACATTCTGTCCAGTGTCCTGGGGAGATAGAAACGTAATTTCAGGCAGATCAAATGAGATGTAAATTCCACTACCAACAGTGTCAGAATTATGGTCAGTCTAGTCCTACCTGTCGTTACCCTTGTAGTGCCCAGTCCAGATAATGGAGCTCTTAATGGGTCATGATGACCCTTTAAGCACCAGGGGTCAGATGAGACACCTTGTTTTGATCTGAGGACTGACCACTGAGCAGGTCGGACACTGGCGAGTAGAATGGCCTTAATTAACCGTGGTGAGCCTGGATAAATTGACACTGATGGTGTGAGTACTGGTGGGAAAAGGGGTGTGGTCTGGCTGCATGTGGGGGGACAGCCACTTCATTGTTCAGTTGCCTTTGTCACGCTTCGCTTTGAAAGCGTGGGTTTTCATCGGTTTTGTGTGTGTGTTTGTGTTCGTTAATTATGTGAGTGTGCGTGAGAGATACTTTCAGGGGTCTAACGGGGGAAGGAGGGGGGGGGGGATATGGACGGAGTGCGCGGAGCTGTCGTATGTGTGTTTGTGTGCGTGTGTTTGTTTGTCTGTCTGTCTTTGTATGTTGTTGTTACGGTGGTGTAAGCAAAAGAGAAAAAGCCGAAGGAGTACCATAATTATGAGTTACTCAACTTTAATCGGGAGCATAATTCATTATTCTGAGTGTTAGACGTCGAGCCGCACATTTACTATAAAAACATCCAACTAGAGCAGGGGTCACCAAACTTTTTTCACAGGGGGCCGGATAACTGACAGACTTGCAAGCAATTATTGTCCATCCCGTAGCTCTAGATATCCCTGGTTTTATCAAACAAAATCAAGTACCATGGCGGGCCGAATGAACTGATGTCGTGGGCCGGATCCGGCCCGCGAGCCGTAGTTTGGTGACCCCTGATCTAGAGGACTAGCCCGCCAGGAGGCGCTACCACAATGCCCCCCCCCTCCCCGTTCACGGGCGCTCCCAAAGTCGCGTCTTTGTAATATCTTTATAACATGGAAGCAGATTGTCATTCGTAGCGAACGTCAGTGATGTTTTACAAGCTTTTACGCAAGCACATTCAAAAGTCCTACAGGTGAAAACAAAGGTTTTACCGGCATTTCCGCTTTACGCCTACCATTATTTCTATAGTCCGTTCACCGAGGCGTGATCACGGTTTAGTTGGATTTTCTCAACTATTACCAAATACAGCGTCCTGAATTTTTGCATGCAGTATTACATTTATCATGACCCTACAAATCTTGAATTTGAAGTCGTTGCCCAGCACCGTTCTTTCAAAGCTGCGAATTCCTTTGATCTTTTCTTTGTTTTCAATTGAATAGGCCCAAAACTTATAGATGTTTACAGTATACGTGTGTTCCAGCATGATCTGTCACTTCTCGTTTCCCTGCAGTTGATCTAAATTCCTAAATATAGTAGCAATCTGTGGTGAATTGCAGTGGCGTAGCATCACGTTGACTTGAGCTTTGCTTTACATGTAAATGCATTTATTGTTCCTTTCCTGTAAGATAAAGCTACTACAGATTCATTACTTATCAATTGAAAACAGCCTTCTAGTTATGCTAAACGGTAACATTCTATGAAAGATAAAGTTTGTAAAGTAGCTAGGATTTCCAATCTGTTTTAAGTTGTGAGAAATATACATATATATCGAGATATGACCACCCTTTCCCCTCTGAGTCCCTGTCATTGCAAGAGCATGGCCTTGTGGGTACAATGATCAGGCTGCGGACTTGGGACAACCTAACGCTCATTAGAAAGGTTAGCCCTAACAAGGTTTTGTTGTTTTTTTTTTGTTTTTTTTTATTTCAAAACAGGCAAGCACTTTTCGGTGCTTTTTAAAATGTTGTATCATCTCAGTCGCTTTCTGAGTCGGATGTCTCCATTGGATTGATGACGATATTCTGTTGAATTAAATGAAGTCGCTCGTTTTGCCAGTATTCTTCCACCAACCGCAATACATGGTCCTCTCACTTGGAGAAAAATTCTGCAGCGACTGTTTTCAATGCTGCATGAGTTCGATTTTGGATGTCTGACAGTTTGAAGGTCTCGTTCTCCAATGTTCCGCATCGTATTGATTTTGATGTTTACATCCACGATGAAAGGAATTTTGAATTGAAAGATCTCTGACAACGCTCCGACTTTTTATTGGCCTGCCAGTGAATAATCACGAGAGTTTGTTTTTAAACTCACTTTAACTGTGCTGTATCACATTTTAGTGGGACTCAAAACCATGTGTTAAATTATTACAGTAAAGCACTTAAATGTTTACCCTTGTCGGTGCTCTCTTTATTTATATACCGCAAACAAACAAACTCGAAAACTACTTGAATAATTCGGGGGCAAAAAATCTGGGTTAGGGTCATCACAAATCTAAGACTTCACGCCAAATTACTTTCAAATAATTATCATCGACGGTTGCAACGCTACGAGCAGTTTTCTGTGATCTTCCCTCGGTGAACGGACTATACCACCGCCTCATTCATGAAGTAAAGCTAAACTCTGAAAGCAAAAAAAAAAAAAAAGGTTTTATCTAGCAAAATCTTGCGTTGGCGACAAATAACCCCAAAGGTATACAATGCTCACGAAACCCATCTACGCGTGCTGTTGAACCAGTCAGTGACTGCCCCAATTTGCCCCCAAATTGTTTTCCATTCATGCCCCCCCCCACCCCATTCCTCCTCTCCTCCATCGTTTTCGCGCCCTTGTTGCCACTTTCTTCGTTTGCACGAGTGTACAGCATGTAAATAGAGGAAGACAGGAATACCTTTCGTATGCAAACATACGTTCTGCAGTGTTTAAGGGCTCATCTCCATGGTCCGTATTTTTTATGCGTTTTAGGGACATATTAGGGTGCGGCAGGTGCGGAAGACGTGCATAATTTTAAAAAACGCATCCTACAATCTCATTGTACGCAATTCCATGGCACGTGGAAAAACGTAACACGGAAATGAAAAGTACGTACAACGGTACTTCTGCGAAAGGTCTGGGTGAAAGAAAATTCATACTTTAAAAAAAAAAATACGCTCCATGGAAAGCGCCTGAATGCAGAACTTGGCAAAGTCGGGTTTGGGCGCAGCAGCGTGACAGGCCGGGCGAAGAGTCGCTCATCCGCAGCTAGCAGCGTCTCGATTGGTTGTAAAGTGGGGCACTCAGTCGTTGCGCGAGGTGACCCGAGAAGGTCAATTTTGAAATTGTTTCAGCTTTTGCGGATGAAAAAATTAAATAAACAAACTAACGGACCCCCTTGTTATATTTTACAATTAAACTAAATTACGTATGTTTTAGAATTAAATTAAATCACATTTTTTTTTTAGAATTGAACTAAATTACGTATCTTTTACAATTGAACTAAATTACATATTTTCTAGGAGTAAACTAAATGACATATTTTTCAGAATTAAACTAAATTTCGTATTTTTTAGAATTAAATTAAATGACGTGATTTTTAGAAGTTAAAATAATTTACATAATCTATGTTTACTTATATCTTCTCTCTGAGATACACCAAGCGCATAATTTTTCCTTCCTCCCTCAAACATGCTAGTTGATTACACAAAACAAGTCAGTTGGCAAATAGGGCCAAGAGCTCTCCTAACTGTTCTCTGACTGCCTTTTAAGCTCACGTACACGTGGGAAAAACATGCAAGTTTCGATTGTTCTCATCCTGTAAAGCGAGGACACATCTGATAACACGAACAATAGCCCACTGGTTCCCACCAACTGACATAGATCAAAGTTCATAATTCGCCACCTGTTAGGAAGGGGAAATATACCCTGAGACAGGAGGACAATAGATCTATTTAGGGATCTTTTCAGATGCACTAGGTTTGTTTTGTTCGTTTTTTAAAATCTTTTTTTTTTTTAAGCTGGAGTCTGACAAAGGGAGGGAACGCCGCTAGCCAGCCGGTTTGCGAGTTTCCCGACTTGTTCCGAGGTCACTGCCGAGATCGAGAAAAAAAAAGGAATTGATGGTGGGGAAGCAGGGGCAGCAATATGAATTGAGGAAACGTAATCGCAAGCGAGAGTGAACACTATCAGGGAGCGGAGCTGGTGGGGAGGAGTAAGTCGGCCTACTGGAGCTAACGGGATAGATCCTGAGTTTTTGATAATTTCATAACAGGTTGTGGGCCTTAGCAAACTTCCCTCCCTTTTGTATTAATTTCTCTTTATCATTTTCAGCGTGTGCAAGATTGTTTTTGTCCGTTTTTCCACTGACCCAGAATAAAAGTGACATTTTTTTTCATTCAAATCCAGCACAAAACAATAGACACAGATTAAAAAAACAACCAACCTAACTAATTAGTAGAGAATAGACAGGGTTCCCACGTGCAAGCTTCGACGGGACCAAACATGAAAACATGGTTTGAAGTCAGAATAATATTCTTTTGTAGTTCTTGTGTACTCCTGGAGAGTATAGTTTTGGAATAGTTTTTTCTCTTTACTTTTTTATTTTCTACTACAGAAATATGGAAAATGAGCAATATTAATCTCTGTTGAATTCAGGAACGGCAGGGCATTCGGTGTGAACAAACACTAGATCAGATGCACAGAGAAAGAACTGACCGCGGACTTTAAAAACGGCACTTCGAAAAGCGGACAATGCGGATAAGTTATGCATACCTAATAGTATACTTTACGCTAATTGTTGACCGCATTCAGAATGATTAATGCAATGGTCAAGGCCTCACTTTTTCTTCAAATTTGACATTCAGTGTGCAGTATCTCCAAATTTTGAGAGGCACATTGGCTGATCGATGTGAATGGAGACCCTGAATAGAGTTTTAAAAGATTACTCCTTTGTAATCAGGTCCTGCCAATTATTAATGCACAAAATATTGTGGTTTACCGGCCCACCTAATTACGTCCAGGCTTAAGCTGTGTTTTCATGTGTACTGAAACGGAAACGGCAAAAAAACCCACCAAATAATGAAAAGAAGGAGTGTTTCCATCTGTACGGAAACGTACACATGGAAACTTTCTATTTCACTACTCGAAGGGTATTTGTCGTTTCCGTTTCCGTACACATGAAAAACCAGCTTTATACTTAGGCTCCACTATCGAATCTTGCCTATTTCGGAGTCCAGTGTTTTCAGTACATTTTGGCCACGACTGAGCTTTGGTGATTGAAGTAGTAGCTGGAGTTGAGAGTCAGTCACACCGGACACACAAATGAGATGTTCTACATCTTTTTAGCCTGGTTAGGACACACGGATGCAAGAAACAGCCCCTTGAAAATTGCTCGTAATAAAACAGCAGGAGGCGGGCTCAAAGGCTAACCTTGAGATTCTGTTCAAGCGGTTTATAGACTACGGGGGTCAGAAGAAAGTGAGGGCAGGTAGAGGTCTGTGAGAGAAGTCGAGTTTAACACCGGAGTGACCTGTATTTTTGAGGACAGGTAAATGGTGATCTACACACAACCTTGTATTTTACCCACCTCCGTGTTAACATCTGTGTTTGTGTATGTGTGTGTGCGTGCGTGCATGTGCGAGCGTGCGTGTGCGTGCTATGTGTGTATGTGCGTGTGAACTTTTCAGCCTACTCTAAAACGTGACAACATTCACCTAAGCCATCCTCTCACATAATTACAAAAACATATAGGTACACGCAGAGATGAAATAATTTACGTAATGTAAATAGACCAATATGAACACGTTTCTTCTTAAATTAAAAAAAACAAACAAAAAAAACCATATCATGAGTCTATGAAACGCTTGAGAGCACACGGATGATTTAATATGAAGAAAACAAAATAGAAAAAAGTAACGGAATATTGAATGTAAGGATAAGAGCCGCTGTCTATCCGCCAGGCATTTTAAATATCTGAAGAATTGCCAACACTGTCAGTGGTAAAACTAGCCTATCCAACATTGAAATAGAGCTTTGAGAGAGATGGTATTTAGCTTTCTACTGTTATTACGACGTGAGATACGGAAAAAGGATGATTAAACTGTACACGCGTGTGTCGAAAGCTCCAGGTAAGGGGTGAAACAGACCAAACCTGCTGCAGGCGCCAGACTGGTGGCTCGCCACCCAAAAATTATCATTAAATTATTATAAATTTATCACACTAATACACCAAGCGCTGCCCACTGGTGTAGTTGTAGTGCCTAGTGTATTAGTGTGATGCATAATTTATGGACAGTGAACCACCAGCCTGGGGCCCACACCGGGCCCACAGCACTCTTGGTCTGTTTCATCCTAAGAGTTTTACCTGGGTAGGTGCTGTGGTTACACAGTCATAGTCTGACTGTCACACTTCTACTTGTTTTTTACCAGCCAGACAAGATTTCTGAAACCTAAATTGACTCTGAGATTATGGTTGAAAATCGAACATTGCAATTCACCTGCCGTCCCCGTTGAATGAACTTATCCATTTGTCGACAAACACACGCCCATGATCTGCATTCGTTTGTCATGCACACAGCTTTCACTATAGTTATCGCTTGTAAATCTTACTTAACGCATCTGAGGACGAGCGTGTCACATGATACTTTCAGAAAAAAGTGACTATGAGACGCCTTTCCGTTTTACCGTTATGTTTGGAGCCCCTTACTCTGGGGTCCGTGGCCCTCAAATACATCTGATCGCGACTTGTTTTAAAATTCCATTTCCCCCCTAACATTAGCAATTATATTTTATCCTTCACGTCGGTATTCTTTGACGAGAAATTCACTGTCACAGCTTCACATTTTCCACTCATACCGCAACACCACATTATATTCTTCTTTCTCACAAAACCATATCAAACAGTTCAGTTCCGGCTCTGCGTTGTAAACGGAAGACTTAAGCTCAGAATCAAGCTCCCCACCTCAACATGGCCGTCTTAACACATTGTGGGCTCCTAGGCAAAGCAACAACGCAGAAACTTCCTTAGGCTACTCATGCACGGGGGCCTTAAAACATTGAGAAACATGTGCCCATGGCTTCACGGCGGCTCTGCACCTCATTATCCCCCCCCCCCGCCCCACACATCTTGTATCTTTTCTATCCTTGTTCCGTCTTCTCTGGCTGCCCACTCCCCCCTTCCCATCTCTCTTTCCCCCTCTCCTAGCACTGCACCTTTGTATTGTCGCTAAAGTATCGAATAACAAATTGTATTTTTCGAACGCTTACCGAATATTCGTGAATTGTTAATCGAATAATCGACAGTTTCGAATGCCTGAGCGTTATATACTTAGAACTACTACTCAGTCCCAAAACACTACTGAAATAGCGTAGGTAGGTCCTGTGTTTAATTTCTTGCGTCCTCCCTTCACACTACTCAATGCTCTTCTTTGTAGCTAGACCAGGTATATTTTCAGATGAATGTGTTAAATCTGGAAACTGTCTCCCTACCGACTGCATAAGAAAGAAATACGAAACAAAACTGAGGGACCAGTGTGAAAAATAATTCCAATATTATTACAGCTCGCTACTGGAAAATTGGAACAGTTCTGTGGAATGCCCTAAAACACAACCTGTAACGTGGTCACCGTCAACAGCAGGTAAAAAGGTTACCCACGGCCCAGTTTGTGATGACCAGCGTGTTGTTACGTCAGGCAACCTATGTCTCCATAGTTTTACTACCTGTAGTCTGACAGGACATTGTAGACCCTTTACCTGTGTTATGTCGGTGTGTGGACTGTCTGACCACATCTTAGATGAGGTAAAACTTTACACTTCCTCGACGTAACCATTACAGCCATCAATCTTGATAACTGCGGATGTTAATAGAATACCACTGTCTGTCTCCTAATACCAGACTTTCTCTGTATGGGACTGATTATGACTGCTGACACTAATTCATTATGGCAATATGGTTTGCCCGCAGAACAGCACGGTTGATGTTTCAAATGAAAAACTAACGGAAATTCTAAGTTTGTTTGTTTGTTGTTGTTTTTTTTCACCCCCTCCCCATTTCTTGTAAATAAATCAACAATAATATCAGTAATGTCAATCTGATAATATCTATATATATTTACAAAAAAAAAAACAAAATATGCTGGCTGTGTTTTTCTGGCCGACCCTGCGCAGCCATCCCTGTACTTACAGTTTTTGTGCAGGCTCCTTTCCGACTCTAGTAAAGTCTTTTGACCATTTTAATGATAATACTTACAAGAAGGCTTGAAAGGTTTTTCTTGGATGTTTGTGGCATTCTTGCACTAGCATATATACTGCACGGCTAAGGAACAGGTTTTTCGCTTTCCGAGTAGTAGTAAACAGCCAAGCCCTCGTGTGTTCGAGCTGTAGATTTGTCTTAAATAAACTGATCTCGGAGTACAACGTTTGGCAAAATGAATAAGGCTTGCAAGGTATACCGAGAGTCCGAAATGAAAAATCGCGCTTTCGTTCATCGGTCCCACTTCATGACAGACGCGTCTCTACCCCTATCCCCTCCCTCCCCGTTAATCAACAAGGTAGTTCATAGGGACAAAAGGATCCCCATAAATCTATTATAATACTTACTCGCCGAATTTTGCAGATGACCCTACGCAATCTTTGTTCCAATCCTGACATACTAACCTTTTGCACAGATTCCTTCTGGTCTGAAGTCGTTCCCTTGTCTTCTGTCGTTCGTAGAACGTGGACAGTTACCGGTAATCGGAGAAGATGACGTGGTCATTATATTGCCCGCAGCCTTTAAAAATTTTTTTATCTTCATTTAACTACATAAAGCATGCAAAAGGAAGACAATACAAAATAAATCTACAGCTCCGAAAGACCACAATCATTCTAATAAAACACTGCAAACATGACGAACATCAATTGTTAAAGCAGGGTCGGATTTAGACCTTAGTGGGCCCTGGGCATTTCAGATTCGTTAGGTCCATCATTTACAGAAATGAAAATATTTCGGGAAATCACCAAGTTTACATATCGAAGTCCGTAAATTACTTGTAATTGCAACTGACAAGTTATGCACATAGAGAAATGAGTAAATTCATTTATACAAGGAAACCCACCCCCAGCAAAACTCCAAGTGGATTTTTAAGTAAGAGAAATTACAAAGCACGTAACTATGCCGCTACGTACTTTTTAGTTCCATAGATAACAGACACGTGACTGAACTGACTCAACAATTTACCCAACAACGTCAAAGTCATGACAACAGTTTTGTATAGAGGGGGCCCCCACTTGTAGGTGGTCCTGGGGCAAATGCCCCTTTTGCCCCTCTTTAGATCCGGTCCTGTCTGTGGCCGCTGATGAAATAATAAACTTGAAAGAGTAACGGTGACAGCCAATCAGTAAAGGTGGCTGTTGTTGCCGTTAATGGTGTAGTAAACACGTTTGAATAGCGCGAAAGCGGTAGGCAAAAGTTTATGCTCAACACCTGGGCTAGTGTTCTGTTGTTGAATTTGCTAAATCGATTACTTCTCTTTACCTAGCATTACTAGTTGGGCCGCTGAGTCGGGAAATTCACAGGTGTGATTTTTCAAGTTCAGTTTTGATCACCAATATGTAAATTGAGGCGAAGAACGAAATTTCCTGTCATAATTTTTAATAAACTCGAACAAAATGCGTCTTTTTTTTAGCAGCGCCAAATGGAAGAACTCTTTCTTCTGTTCAACCGGAGACATGCTACTATTATAATAGTAGCACATCTCTATGTTCAACTCAGCAGTAGCTCAAAATCAAGGAAAGTATTAAAAATATAGCGAACGCCAAGGACTTTTAAAATATGCCCACGTACACTTTTACGTTTTCCTATGCGTAATACGATATTTTGTAGAATGGCTCAGCGGTTAAAAAAGCCTTTCATAGACCAAGCATGTTTAAGCATAAATTTTCTGTCGTCGATGCACGACAGAGAACTACATTCGTTTGGACTGTTTTGAAAAATGATGACTGTTGCTGGCAATTACAAGTTGTATTTTATGGTATACAATAGTAAGTAAGTGTATAAATTGTAGCAGGCAGCAGGGAGCGGAGAGAGTGAATAACCGTGCATTTTGTCTGTTTGTTTGTTTGTTTTTAATGTTTTCAAAGATTGTTTGCATGATTCTGCTGTGTATTTTGAATTGGCTGCCAGGCCTACAATAAACTAAACTTGAAATTTGAAACAAAAAGTGCAAAAGTCGCTAAGAGCGCACTTATGGAAGATCATTTAGATTGTTCATTTGTGTTCTTGAAAGAAAGTCTTCGCAGCAACTTGTGTGTGTGACTTTTGGTTAAATATTATTTGATCAGTGTTCGAGTGCACTCCTCTACACCCCCTCCCCCCCCCCCCCCTTTGTTCTCGTATGAAAAAGAAATCCACTCGTAACACACGTGGATATGAATGAATAGAGCTTGAATAAAATGCGCGGGAATTGCCCTTGACATTTCGAAACGGCGGAATTACCGAGGTTGATGCAATTTCTCATAAAACAGGCCTCATTATTTACTGCCACATCAAGCCAGTGAACAACATATCGAAGAGTTCCTCAAGTGCCGGGTGGCGGGGGGGGGGTGGGAATAGGAAGATGGGGACAATAAGAGGAAAGAAAGACAGAAAGAAAAGAATTATTATATAAATAAAAAGATCGAGCATTTAAAAGTCAATAAAGTGGATGATTTCGTTTGACGAATATTAACGTGGAAAGCCTCCTTTCCATGGGCGATACCCAACACTGTTAAAATTTAGATTCATGTAAAGAAATCGATGATTTTAGTAATGCTATCTCCTTCATAGTCACGAACAGCAGATACGATGACAATAATCATAATAATAGTGAATCACATCAACCCAGAAAATTCTGTGTCTTTCAGTGTGTGTGTGTGTTTGTTCATGAAAGACTTAAGAATTTTTTTTTCCTTGGAAGAATTTAATTTTCCAGGGGCTGTGTGTTTTATCTGTGGGAGGGAGTTCATTTTCCCCAAAGACCTATCATTCCCAATATTGTTCGACTAGGAAAAATAAACTCCTGTATTGTTGTGTTGTTGTTTTTTTCTGCAGTGTGTTACTTTCGAACACACCGGTCTCTCGTAAAGGGAAATAATCATAAAAATCCCAGCGAACATGCCACAGTTATTAAATACAGAGTTGTCCCCACTGACTAACGGCCTTATTACAGAAACTGTTCAGCAGTTTGAGTGTTGCCAGTGTTCACATTTAACCAAACCTAGGTTGTCGTGACACACAGGCAGAATTACAGTGCCGAAATAAGAATAACATGACAGAAAGATGGAAAATCCCTCTCCTTCTCTCTCTCTCTTCCTTTCTTTCTCTCCCCTTCTCTCTTTCTCCTCCCCTCTCTCTCTCTCTCTCTCTCTCTCCCTCTCTCTCTTTCTCTCTTTCTTTTTCTTTCTCTTTTCAGTACCGGTAACTGTACAGATAAAATGTTCGATTCCTTTAGATTTTTATTGGTGAAATTTAAAATGATCACCTTCTGAAAATCCAGCAACAGTCAGATAGGAAAAAGAAAAACAAATGTAGAAGGCGCAAAGTGGCCATTAGCGTTCCGATGTTCCATTAAACCCAAACTCTCTCTCTCTCTCTCTCTCTCTCTCTCTCTCTCTCTCTCTCTCTCTCTCTCTCGCTCTCTCTCTCTCTCTCTCTTCCTTTTCTCTCTTTCTTTCTCTTTCTCCACCCTTTCTTCTTTCTCTCTTGCTTTTTTCTTTCTCTCACTCTCTTTCTTTCTCTATTGCTCTTCTTTCTTTCTCTCCCTCTCTCCTCTCTCTCTCTCTTTCTCTCTCTCTCTCTCTCTCTTTCTCTCTCTCTCTCTCTCTTCCTTTTCTCTCTCTTTCTTTCTCTTTCTCCACCCTTTCTTTCTTTCTCTCTTGCTCCTTTCTTTCTCTATCGCTCTTCTTTCTTTCTCTCCCTCTCTCTTCTCTCTCACTCTCTCTCTCTCTTTTCCTTTTCTCTCTCTTTCTTTCTCTTTCTCCACCCTTTCTTTCTTTCTCTCTTGCTCCTTTCTTTCTCTATCGCTCTTCTTTCTTTCTCTCCTTCTCTCTTTCTCTCCTCTCTCTCTCTCTCTCTCTCTCTCTCTCTCTCTCTCTCTCTCTCTCTCTCTCTCCCTTTCAGCCACACACAGGCACACACATATACAGAAAAAAGACTCCTCACAAACATTGCACGCCCACTGCTAACTCCTGACAGAATAACTCTCCACATTCACAAAAACTTAGACTAAACAGATTTCGTTTCATTGTATTTTTTTAAAATTTTATTATTATCATTAATTTTTAAAAAGTGACATATTGAATTCAAACCCCACAAGCAAAGATGAAACAGCGTAGAATCGTCCATGAGAAGTTAATCTATTCACAAACAAGAGTCTTGGTCTCATAGAGAATAAAAATATAGAGAGAAAGAGAGAATAACAGTTAAAGGCTGAGTCTTGTCAGGCATTGACTGCCAGCCAGATCCTGGAATAGGTGTGGGGAGAGGGGAAGAGGGTGAAGAGGGTGCAAGGAGATTAGAAGATTCAATCATGCAGACAGCACCAGTCATTTTATGAAAAACTGATTCAATATGAGTTAAATAAATACTAATATTAAGCTGGTCCCTGAGGGTGTAATGACTGTGCACCAGCCTTCTAGCCAAGCATTCACTACAGATAAATCAATGGGCATGCAATAATTTGTTACTGCATTAAAAATACAGAAGAAATCTGCTGAAACCTGCAATATTTAAAACTGTTTGATTTGTGGCCTAATTAACCCTCCTTATAGTTTTTGATGGACCAACAACCTCTCGTTTTAGCTCATTCTAGTCCCCCACCCCAAATCCCACAAGCAATGTACGAGAAAGATATTTTAAAAACCATTTAGATGATCCCACTTGACCTCACAGAATTTGGGCATCTCAGAGGTTGTTTTTTTTAATTACATTTACTCAAAATGGCGGTGGAGCATTGTATGACAGTCAGTACATGTCAATTTTGATTACATAAATCAAGCATACCATGTTACCGGTAGCAGTTATCCTGTAATTAATCAGTCGACAGAATTTATCCATACAGCCTAGCTTTCGGTTCCATACAATAATTATAACCAAAAGTTTTGTCTTTTCGACAGCCTCAGAACAATACATCATGTAGATCATGAAAAAAAAATGACTGGAAAATGGCGTCCACGTTTCTAATTCCCTTTAGGTAAATCAGGGCAGACGGCGGTCAGTTATAAGTGTGGTCTGACCTTTGCAGACAGTTAAAAACACATGACAATGTGTCGTTGCTGTTGCTATTATTTCGGAAGAGTGGTACTTGTAGCCAGTATGAAAGTTGAAAAGTTAGCCTATGAATACAGAAGATTTAGATGATTCAATCATGGAGTAGTAGTCTTGTCAGAAGCTAATGTAATCAAAGATACGAGATACAATCAGATGAAACAGCTGGCGCGTTTAGCGTGCACAGATTTCGCATCGTCACCCAGCGGCGATTGCGCAGAAGTCATGAACAATGCCGTAATTTACCAAGCCAATATAAGGAAAATAATGAATTTCGTTCACTGTTCAGCTGTCGCAGTCGGCCTTGATTGAAGTTACTAGTTTTGTAATTAACTTCAATCGCTGTAGGAAAACTCTGGGTTCTTCTTTTTTTTAGTCGCAGTAGCAGTGTAGCAAATT
The DNA here is from genome assembly GCA_963931925.1 of Onchidella celtica. Classification (NCBI taxonomy): domain Eukaryota; kingdom Metazoa; phylum Mollusca; class Gastropoda; order Systellommatophora; family Onchidiidae; genus Onchidella; species Onchidella celtica. The sequence continues at coordinate 15,322,125 of OZ007568.1, read as the reverse complement.
CGCATCATTAATTTAGCATTAATCAAGTCAAAATTCAAAACTGGTCTAAAAACCCACTTTTTTTCAGTTGTGAAGTCTCATTCCCAATCCATTTATTTTCTCAATCCACTTTAATTTTGCTGTTTTATCGTTTAATTTCTGTCTTATAGTATGTTATGTGTGTGTATCTATGTATACAATGTATGTCTAGCAGAGAGAGAGGGTGAGAGAGAGAGGGTGAGTTGCAGATGGAAAGAACACGACTTTCTGTAAAGTGCCTAGAGCAAATTGTTTGGATTGGGCGCTATATAAATGATCTTCATTATTATTATTATTATTATTATTAATCAAGCTTTCTTTCTATGCAATGCGCCATGCTCCCCCCCCCCCCCCCACAATCCGCCCACAAATTCTGTGCACGATTATTTAAGAGGTGCAAAGAAGGGAGTATCTCATCTTATTACATCTAATATCTGCAGTGTTATAAAAGATGCCTTCCATCTTTTCATTGAGGTGCAGAAAATGGAAAGAAAAAAGTCACAAATGACCGAGGGAAAATAGAGCATAGATCAATGTGTTTGTGCCAGAAGAAAGAAAGATAGACAGAGAAATTTGATGGAAATGTCAGACTAGCAAACAACAGTTAGTTTGTCAAAAAGAATCTATTCATGTTATACTTTCTACAGTGATAGAGAAAGTGATATATGGTGGAAGTGATCTACGATGATGACGCCCGCCATAGCGAGATAACAGCTGTAAGACTTTACAATCACTTTACAAAAGTACATGAATATGATAAACAATCAAAGATGTAATAGATCTCCAGTCAACAGTCGTGAAGACATTCTCTATCATCAGGAAAATTACAAATTATCGATAAAAATCATGCACTGGCATTTTCCATTTCATCCGTCTTCTGTTGCTTTTACTTATTGTTTGTCCGCTCTCTCTCTCTCTCTCTTTCTCTCTCTCTCTCTCTCTCTCTCTCTCTCTCTCTCTCTCTCTCTCTCTCTCTCTCTCTCGTTCTCTTTCTCTCTTTTTTTTATCTCTCTCCCCTTTTCTCCCCTCTCTCCCCTTTCTCTTCTTGCCCCTGTTTCTGTCTCGCCCCTTCTGTCCCTCCTTACCTCTGGCTGTCTCTGTTCCTTTGACTCTCCCCTCCCTCTCTGTCTCTTTCTTTCCCTCTCACCCTCTTTCACCCACCCACCCACACTCACATGCACTCACACACAATTGACCACATGTCTACATCTTGAGAGGAAAAACTGTCTCTGTCTGTTTTTTTTATCTGTTTGTCTGCCTCTCCCAGTTCACTCAAACCAAGAACATAAAATAGTGTCATCCAAAAGTAACCAGTATTTTCATCAATGAACATTATCGTGGACCGTGTCCAGTACATGACACACCGACACTTCGACATGGAACCTTTCATACGCACAGTCCTGACCTTTGCAGGGTTATTGGATTTGTATTCATTCCAACTGCCAAGGGTTCCTCGTCTGTGCACTTTTTGCTGATTCAAAGAAAGAAACGCTGTGACATTTGCACCAGAGTTGTAAGGTTACAAAGTACAGATGTTCACTCAAGATGATAGCTGGTGAGATTCATCAATAACATTGCACACAGGATAGCTTTCTCTGGACCTTTCCGGCTCCAGCAAAGCGAATGGTCTTCTCAACATCTTTTGTGTGGGTAAGAAACGGCGGGTCCATACTAATTCATCTTTGCACTCCATCAATATCTTTTGACAAGGCAGTTCATTTTTCTGTATCACCAATGCATGGAGCTATTTAAACTTATTAAAGAAGTCTAATAAACATTTAGTATGAAAACGAATATATTAATTATTATTGCAATCAGGTGTTTATTTGTGGTGATCAGAATTATTTTTCTCACATGCATTCTGATGCTCTGTCAGTCCTGACTTCAGTTTTTCAGAGATCCTACTCCCATGGAACACATGCTCAATTTAACCTCTTCCTCCACTAGGTATCAAGCGAGCAAATTATCAAAACGATGGACTTAACTCCTTCACAACAAGTATTTCATAGTTCAACATGATTTTTGTATCAGGCAACGTCATTAGCGTCTTTCCGATGGTCAGTCAGTCAGTCCCACCAGTAGCTTAGTGACAGCCATGATACTGGTCAACTTAGGCTACACAGCTAGGTTTGAGTCTGACTTTGTTTTTGGGTTTTACGGCCCGACGGTACGACAACAACCATTTTGCTCTTTTCAACGTCTATTTTGGTACTTTATTTATGTTTTATATTCAAACTTCATTAATTTAAATTTCAAGAGCGGAATTAAATAGTTCCCTGTAAATTTTATTACTTTGGTAAAATTCTTAAAAGTTGTTTTGTGTGGATCTGAAAAGAGTTTTGTAAATGTGTATAAAAGTCCTTAAATCAAGTTGTAGATCTTAGTCTCTTTTAGAAAGGACTAGACGCGCTGTGGGTCAACGTAAGAAAATAATTCTTTCATGGATCCGCAGGCGGGGTGCCTTCCTCGGATATGCATGAAGTCTACACATACATGTATATCTACTGTTAGTTTGGTTCCGTGAAATATTGACAGATAACTGCGGCAAATGGTGGATTTCACATGGAGGGTGTGTCAGCAAGTGGAAAACACAAGCAAAATTTATTAAGGCTGAAATGGTATATATCTGGAACATCGTGAAATGCATCTCCATTCTAGTTTCTGGATGATATCATTCACTGTTATTTGAGCTGCTGATAAAAACTCGTGTTAAAAAGTTGACGGATCACGAACGATGGACTGGTGGGGTTTCTTGATCTGGAGACCCTGTACAGTAACGGAGTCCCTGCGTAGCTGGAGGGCACCTGGTGCTTCTGTGCATCACCTCCCATTAAGGCAACCCACAGTTTGCATATTTTCTCTCTGACCTATGCAATTCAACCACGTAATATGACACAAAGAAGGGAGATGGGAGGGGAAATTTGTGTTCTGCCAGACCCAAAGGTAATGGCAAATAGCACCGCCCCCCCTCCCCCTCCCGTGTATCTTTAGTTACTAAATGAAAATGAGTGGCCACCACCCACACCCATTCTTTCTTTGTTTTTAATCTTGTTTTCGGTTCTTTAGCCTGAAGAAAATTCTATATATATATCGATTAAAACCGGTTTCCTTTTTTACAGTTGGTATTCAGTTTTGTCGTTACTTGTGACTACCACAGGGGTTTGTAAATGCAGTTTGTTTTTGTTGTATTACATGATATAGTGTACCAAACTCCACAGAGATCTACAGCCTCTCCGTGCTTATGTGATTTGACCACAACACAGTCTTGTGTGTTCCACCGCCACAGAAGAACTAAAAGTGTTTTGTCATTCTTCATTCTAAGACTCTTCTTCTTCTTCCACTGATCTTCACAAACTGTTGTAGCTCAAACTGGCGACAAGCGAAATGTTCACTGTGTATCCAAGGACAATCGGATCATTACGGTCATGATCTGAAGCTGCTCTCCAATAGGATGCCTTTTTGATCCATTCCTGTAACACAGCAATGTATTGTTATCAAGTACAATAAAACAAGTAATTTTTCAGGCTTGCTTCGTTTCCATCTTCTCCCATAGCAAGACGGTCGTTCTTGCGTGTCTCCTTGAAAAGATGAAATAGTCAAACGTTTGGACTTCATTGTGTTTCAGACCTGGTCTCTGTGTTCTGCCACACGGGCGTAGCAGCATCAGTTTCAATCGACGCTTCAGAGCGTCGGCTGAGGATGTTGCCAGCAGGTTCAAGGACGATAAGACATAGCTCAGGTGAGTACGCTTGTATTAAATGAGGACGGTAGATTTGGAAACATCATTGTTCTATCCACGCAGGCCAGATGTCTATACACTAAGGCTGTGTGCTCCCCGGCATAAATGAAAACATCGGTCATCACTCCTGTCAGGTCGATATAACTGTCTCCTGTCATCTCGGACCTGAGGGCTCAGATAGTGTTCGTGAATCTGTTCAGCATCGCTGGCCATCTTGTCCTCTAAGCCCGGAATAATGCGGGCCATTTCCTCGGGTTTGGCGTTCCGCCTTAGAAATAGCGTGATGGTCACTACTGCAGCAATCTCTGAAGCTAGGAAACCGAAGCCAGCCGTGAAGAAAGACCAGCCATAGGCGTAGCTGAACCCACCGTCTTTTTTCTGAAAACAGCAAAGGCTCAGAATCATTCTTAATGTCAGCTAACAAGAATTATATTTTATGCTTTGTATGATAGCTAATAATAATACTTGCAATACTTGCACTTACACTTGTGAAATACTGTTACATGAACTGATAAACACTTTACCATATCGCCGCACTGTGGCGACGACGTGCCTGCTCCAACGGGCTGCAATGGCACAAAGGCAAAATTTCCCAAATGGGATTAAAAAAGTATACACATACAAATACAAATACAAATAAAAATTACACGTTGAACAATGAATAACCTGAAGATATCAAATTCATGATGTATTTTCCTCAGTGCGCTTTAGTGCCACTTTCTAAACGGCACAGCCGACACTTTAGCGAGCATTGCCTTCCACTGCCTACAACAGAAATAAAACAAATCTGAAAGGAGCTCAAAGCGCAGCGTTATGATATGTATCAAGAAAAGTGATCTGTGAACGATTAGTAACCTAATATAACAAAGATTAGAACTAGGGCCGTCTTAACGCATGCTCACACTGGGCGGTTGCCAAGGGACCCCAAGGGTTTATGGGGGTCGTCCCATGCATGCACATTTCTGAGTAGTTGGCATACGGGGCGGGCCCCAGCCTAATGTTTTGCCCCGAGGCCCACAATGATGTTAAAGACGGCCCTGATTAAAATTCAGGAATAAATGAGTTGCCAGCTAAACAGTTAGGAGTAAAATGGTGTCTAATTTTAAAAAAGTAAGTATTTTCTGTACATAGCTCGGTTATCAAATTTCATATTTATGCCACCCACATTGATGTGATTTGGGCACTGGCAAATTTCTAATCTTCTTGTACCCTCTCACCCCTCTCCTCACTCCCCCCCCCCCCTAAAAAAAAAGAAAGCCTCCAAGATCTGGCTGGCCGTCAATGCCTGACAAGAGCCAGCTAGACAGAAAAGTATTAGAATCCGGCAAAAATTCCCTTATCAAATAGAAGTGATGGAGAAAATCAGGAAGAAAACCAATAAACATCACAATCAGAAATTAATTTCTTCATCCTGTGGGGCTGAAATGCTGATCTGTTCTGTTAAATGAAGAAAAAGTGATAAATGCATGGCATTGCATAATGAATTATAGTTGTAATTCACAGAGCGCCGCGTCCTGTTTCAACGAGTTCTACTGGCCAAAAACTGCAAAGCTAATTTAATATAGAAATCGAGTGTAACTCTGGGGAAATTTGGAATAGTGGATTTAGCACAAAATTTTCAGCTCCTTGGAGTGAACATGAATGGATGGAAAAGGGAAAACTACTTCCTTCGAATCAAGATGAAAAATTACGAGTGTTAGAAATATGCAAATCAAGAAACCACTGATTTATCGCCCCTCTGGCGTGCTGTGAGAAGCAAAATTTGCATTTTGTGACACCGAACTAGTCGGTGAATCGTGGCTGAAAGGTAAGTTAATCGCTTTTATGTTTAACAAATTTTAACGAGTATTAAGATCAATCTATGATACAGCCCCCAAATCCCACATCAACTGAATACGTTGTTCAACCAAGATTTATTAACATATCTGTTGTCATATTCTTTTCAGCATTTACTTCATCATCCACTGATGTAACTTGAATATTTTTCTTAAATCACACCTGCTTAGCAATTTTCAGAGTGAGTACTGTTACTCTGCTACAGAAAATAACGTCAATCGAAGAATAGAAGAGACATTCAGCTCAAATTACATTATGCCAAGTCACCAGTTTGTCCCCATGCCTGTGTAACTGCTGGCGATATCCTTTAAAATTTCAGCCTCTTCCCGGCACCCTCACCCCCCCCCCCCCATTCATTCCCCTCTCCGGGTCAACTTAGCCCCACCTTGCATAACTTGACAGGACTCAAACAAAATAGTTATCTTCACATTTAAGGCTGTCATTGACTCACAAATGAGGGCCCAACTGAGCCAACTTTTATCTTTTCAAACCTTCGCTAATGCAATTGCCGTAATGCTCGCTGTTTGCCGTCGTCGCGTGCAGACAATAATTTTGTCTTCCCTGTGTAGAATCATGAACAAACAAAAAATGCCTGGGTAAAATAATTTTGATAAAAAGAACACACACACAAAAAAAACCCTCTCAAGTCCAGTCTAGTGACACGACACTCCCTTCATACTCACGGTGTTCGAAACTCGATATCCAACCTCGTCATTTATTGCTGAGATATACAGAATCATTCCCACAGCCAGTGACAGACCTGAAATATTGATACAAAAAATATAGTGTTTTTATTCGCAGTTGTATCAGCCTCGGGGTTGATAATTTCTTTCGCCCGATTCCAAATAATCAGATGAATAATTTTTTCCTTTGCAGCTATTTTCATTTTTGGAAAGGCCAATCATTTGTCTCACAGTTTCGCTTCACAGCTTGTCCAAAGCTCTTCAAACCTGTCAGTAAATGAGAAGCTCATCAGAAACTCTTGAAAGATAAGCCGAACTCGACATTGTGAGCTCACTAGAAATATTTTCTACTCTTCCAAGAATCGTGAAATGATTTGAAATGTTGCCAAGAATCGTGAATTAATAAGTTGAACTGTTTCCAAGAATCGTGATATAATTTGAAGTGTTTCCAAAACCGTGAAATAATTTGAGCTATTGCCAAGAATCTGAAGTAATTTGAACAGTTACCAAGAATCGTGAAATAATTTGAACTGTTTCCAAGAATCGTGAAATAAATTGAGCCCGCGAGAAATTCCTGGGGAAAAAGGGGGGGGGGGTCGCAGGATGAATCAGTCCATCATTTTTCTCCAGGGACAGCCCCTAAGGCCCGACGCGCACTATCCCGTTTTGCCTGCTCCATGGCGCGCAAACGCAGATTTTTGCTTGCTTGGCAAAGAGTTTTCAGTGCTGCACACCACGCGAAAGATTGCTTGCATTGAACGGATGGTTAATTTTAACATAGTGCGAGCCGGGCCTAACACAGTCACGTTAAACGAGCTAAAAGAAACACAAAACAAAAAAATCAAAAAGAGCATTTGTTGGGTTGTTTTTTTTAAATGTCGATTTAGTTAAGAAATTGCAAGTCCCACAGTGTAAATTTTGAGCATGGAAAAAAATGCGTTCTAATTGATCGTGATTTATTTATCATCGAAATAATTTCTATGGGAAAAAAAATGAAACTTCCGGTAACTTGGAAATTGTTGTTTCTCTTTTAAAATGTTCTGTTTCTTTTCTTTTCAACCTTAATTTCTCACATTGAAGGCGGCAAAAAATATATAAGCGCAGATTTATCGGGTGATAAAAAAACAAAAAAAACTGCCCCAACATTGACACCAAATATCTCGCAATCCTTTTGATGAATCCGTAAAAAATGTTGGTAGAGTTATGTCCATTATATGTGTAATGCTATCTTAAAATTTCATCAAGATCTAATCATTACTTTTAAAGATATTTGAGATTAAGTGAGTATCTGTCAAAAATTAATAAAACAAGCCAGCTGATCAAGAACGATGAAGATTTTAATACAAATTCAGCTATCCAGCGCACAACAGTTGAGTATTTTTTCTCCAATTGTTTTTATCAAATCTAGTCCACCTTTCCAATCCAACTTCATTTTGTAGATCTAAGTTTAGCAGACGACACTCAGCCAAGCCTTTTGCTTCCTATAGTGATACATTGATTACCTCCAAGTCGAGTGTATTCCAACTAATGTGAAATCCAGTGGTATTTCAACTTTAAAAAATTGTTTTCTTTTTCCTTTGATGTCATAATCATCATTTGGTAACATTCTTGGATTAAGATCTAAATCTAGATCTGGTTTTTGATCTGATTATTTTCACCTAGGCCTAACATGGTATTTAGTCCCTCGGGCTGAATTGTTATTGAGACTCTCTACAAGGAAAAGGGGTGGAGGGGTGCTCGAATTGTGAAAGAATTTCCCAATAAGAACTGGTCTAAAAGAAGTGTCAATTCATTGATTAGCAAAATCATTGCAACAGGAACTTCAGACAGAAAGAAAGGCAGCGGTAGACCAAAAACTGTGAGAACATATGATAATATTCACCAGGTCGAGGAACATATTCTGCCACAAGAAGGAAATCCTGGGTCGCATCAGTCCCAAAGAAGCATTGCTAGAACACTTCATTGTAGTCAAAGTTCTGTTGCAGGGATTGCTAAGAATGACTTAAAACTTCGAGCCTATAAAAGAATGGTTACCTCGAGGAAGGATGTCAATGTGAAACGATAATCAAGGTCTAGATTGCTTCTACAAAAAATTAAGGATGATATTAGCCGTATCTTCTTTACCGATGAGAAGGATTTCACGCTGGAGTTACGGACAAACGAACACAATGATGCAGTGTATGGCACTGATAAGTCCTTTATTCCTCCAGAGCGCCTTTATCATGAAGAAAGCCGTTTTTCAAAGATGATTATGGTGCTTGCCGGAGTGTCATGGAATGGTAAAACTGATATTCATTTCATAGCATGTCCAAACAGGAATTTCATTCTCCAACCGGATGGAGCAACAACACACACTAGTCATACAATTTTAAATTACATTCAATTATTGAACATCACATTCATAAATAAAAATGAGTGGCAACCACAGTCTCCAGACCTTAATCCAATGGATTACTTTGTATGGAATGCGCTGAAAGAAAAGATTTACGCAGGTCAGCGCCAACCGCTTACAGAGAGATTGCTACGGGAGAGAATTTTGGAATGTTGGGCGCAGATTTCTCTTGATGAAATCAGGAAAGCAATATATGCTTCGAGAAAAAGATGGGTAATGCAGGAAGATGGCGGTCCCATCGACCATTTGAATCACTAAGTTGTAAGTACAGATTTTTATTGTACATCATGTACATCCGATTTATCGATGTGAGTGCGCAGTGGAGTGTATTGTGGTACACATTATTTAAGCGCAGTTTGAATGTTAACCAACAACCATTTACAAAAACGGGAAGCCAAAATATAATAGTGTTTAATTTAAGGTGAAACTGAATTATGAAACTTTATATTGACTGAAACCGAATGATAACAAAATTATCTGGCATGCCCTTGTAACACATTTGTTGCTTGTTCAGATTTCCTTCGATGCCACTATCTTAGAATGTCCACAGCCAAGACCGATGGACATTTTGTGAGTCTAAATCAAAACTAGCCCCTCAATATTTGTTAAAGATTACTTAGTCTCAGCTTGTGACTTTCAAACCCATTTCTAGTTTGTCCAGTTGAAGGCAAGCAGAAAGCTGCCTGCAGGTATGCATGGGGAGAACTGCTGCTCTATTCGTGTTCTCAATTTCGAATGCTCACTTCATTTTACTTGTCCATCACGACAAAGTACTCTGTCTCAGCACTGTCCCCAAGTTTCGTTCGATGTTACTGTTTTGATGTGTTTACTACGTTATATTTTAAATCATCGGTTCTAATCTATGCATTTGTATTTGACAGACTTAATAAAAACTGCAACGATGAATTTGTGAAATCACAAAAAGGGCTTTCAATCAAATTAGGCAGAGCACGCTCTTGGCCCCGCCACAAGAGAAATTAGTCGGGATCATCTTAATTGTTGCCATGTTCACAAATTGTCTCCCTTATTATAACCACTATTTTTTCGTTGTTTGTGTTATCACAATCTATACAGCAGTCTTCGCTCTCTCTGCTGTCTGTCTGTCTGTCTGCATCAGTCAATATGTAGCAAGTATTGAAAACATGAAAAATTAATAAAGAAGTCTTCACTGTAAAGCTCTCTCTCTCTCTCTCTCTCTTTCTCTCTCTCTCTCTCTCTCTCTCTCTCTCTTTCTCTCTCTCTCTCTCTCTTTCTCTCTTTCTCTCTCTCTCTCTCTCTCTCTCTCTCTCTCTCTCTCTCTCTCTCTCTCTCTCTCTCTCTCTCTCCTGATGAGTACGTCTTAAGTCGAATTTGCTATTGTAACAATCAATGAAAGGACAACAATACAGGTTTGATATAATATTATGGAAAAGCACGGGCATTCCATCGCCTTCATGAGATAATAGAATGGATGACGTCTTTCACTCTCCAAATGTTTGTTGGTGGGAGACTAGATTTTTGGTTTAACTTGAACATAGAAAACACAAGCTTCTCCTTTTATCTCTGTAGACTTTCGAAGAAGTCCTATAGCCGATTCAGGTTTTAGTCAATGTATGAGTGCAGTTTATGGTCGGTATGTAGACTGCAGAGAGCAGAGAGGGTGAATTTAAAATATTTATATATGATATGGTTGTCAATCATCTTTTGATTGACTTATCTACAAAACAAGGGGTCAAGGTCGATATCGTTGTGTTTGTGTGCGTTTACTTTTGGGTTTAAATTTCTTACAGTTACTCTGTATTTAATTAACTGATACGCCATGTGCAATTAATTAATACTCCATATGTAATTAAATGATGCTGTGTACTTAATTAATCGATACTTTATGTTTGATTATGTGCTACTCTATATTTAATCAGTTGATGCTCGATATTGAATTCACAGATACCCTAAATCTAATTCGTTTTTCCGAATTGCTGCTTCCCTACGGTGATGCCGCCTGTGCGCACTCAGCAGCTGAAACATTGCAATGTCAGGCAAGGGTTGGTGTGGTCGCCATCTAGTTAGGTGACAAATGGGTGACCAAGACCCAGCGGTTCAAATACAATTAATTTATATTATTACTACCCAGAGACTACAGGAGAACACCCAGATTCATGAGCTGGGTGTGTCCTGGCCCGGCCCCTCATAGAATACGATGGAGAAGTCAAGGGTGGAAACACTTTTCTAAGGGGAGTTCTGGTCCTCTGAAATATCTCCCGTTGTTTCCTTGTTCTGTGACTAATTCTTTTTAGACAACATGATAAAGCAGGTCATTGTCCATTTGAAAACCTAGTGTATTGCAAAATACTCATCGTCACGCCCATAAGATAATTGCCTAAGTCATGTTTTAGTGTTTTCTCCACGTTTTCAACAACAACACAAAAAAAAGATGTGCGCCCCACAATGATTGGACAAGGTCAGTACACAGTACAGATCTGTACAAAAAGATTTGTGAAAATGTTTATTAATTCAATGTGCATGCATTCAACAGAAGTTTTAATTAAAATTCTATTTCAAGTTTTATTCAGTTGTTTCCTACTTCAATGGGTAAGTAAAAAACCTCGGCGCTAGCTGTAAATTTGTTTGATTCGAGGACCACTTTCGGCAGTTTTAGCCTTAAATTACAAGGTGCATCTGTGAAGTTCGATGTTTTAATCCCAGCTAAACAAGAAAACGGCTAACACAACATAAACAAACAACAGTCTGATGTCCCACGCCCCAGCAGCAGCTTGAGAAAGACTGCCCAGGCCCTCCAGCCTACTAATACTATATGGACTAGCTGACTTGGAACAACAGGATGTGAAACTAGGGGGATTTTATCCCCACCAATCTTGCTCTTAACTTATTCGCTGCCAATTCCATTTTTATCTCTTTTTTTTCTTCTAATATTTCATTTTGTTTTTGGATAAGTATTTATTTGCCGCTGAACGTTACATTTCGCATTTTTTAAAAGAAACAAAACGCTGCCACCATTTTTGTTAAATAATTATAATTTGAAGGAAGAAAGAAAAACCGTTCTTATTTAATCTAGTTATGGGCTCTGGTCTGGGGAATGACGCTCGACGTGGAAGAAAGCTGGAAAAGGATTATTTCCAGTGGCGGATCTACTGTGAAACTAACGAAGCTTCGGCTTTATTTGTATTTGTACTTGTAAACTACTTTAATCCCATTTGGGAAATTTGCCTTTGTGACATTGCACCCAGTTACAACTGGAGCACGTCGTCGCCACAGTGCAGCGCCGGTGGGCGTTTTTTTTGGGGGGAGGGGGAGTGGGGAAGTGGTAGGAATGAATTTTAGTTGATTTTGCCCAGGCAGCGGCCTGTCCGGCCTGCTCTTTTCGATTTCCAACTGCCAAGGTATCTTTAATGTGGGCAACGTGCACACCAGCCCTCCGAATTTTTTTCGTCCTTATCCGAGAAGACTAGGTACTCGATTCTACTCCAGGGACACGAAAATATGAGAAAAATCCCAAATTTCCAACATGCCTGCACCGGCCGGGTTTTGAACCCGGGACCCTTGGCATGAGAGGCGAGCACTTTGCCTCTAGACCACCTTGACCCCTCTTCAGGGCCCCTGAATCCGGAAGGGCCCTGAAGAGGCTTTATTTTTTAAAGATGAATTTTGAGTGTTGCCCTATTGTTGCTGGTTGCAAAGGGCCCCATAACAGTTCAAATTTCAGGGTCCTAAAATTGTAGATCCGCCAATGGTTATTTCAGTTTCAGCACTCATTAAGCAATCAAGGGTCCTTGCTGTGGCACCATTGTCAGACAGTGCTGAGTATATCAGGTGACCTTATAAACCAGTTCTGTTATCTCTATCATACAGATTACGGTAGTGCGTTGTTGGATGTAGAACATTTTTTTTTAATGACAAAACAAAACGTGTTGGCAAGTGCAAGCTGTTGATAACACACTGTTAAGGGACACAATCCTCCAAGCTGATTTTATCATTGCATAACTGATTGGTGTCCATGGTTTATTAATGCAAAGGGGATTATGCTGCAGTTGGCATCAGTGAATCTTCGTCAGCTTTATGCAGCATGATACAACATTAAAAAAAAAATGTTTACACATGTCAGGTGAAAAATAAAGGCAAGGTGCTCGCCTCTCATGCCGAAGGCACCGGGTTCGATTCCCAGTCGATGCAGGCATGCATGTTGGACTTTGGGAAGTGTGGGGGGGGGGGAGGGGGAATTCCTGTCCCTGATCCTATGGTAGGTAGGATCGAGCACCTAGTCTTCTCGGATAAAGAGGAACTCGGACGGTCCGTGTGCACATTAAAGATACCTTGGAAGATGGAAGTCGAAGAAGAGCAGGCCTAACAAGGCCGGCTGCCCTGACAAAAAGTTAAGAAAAGAAAAATGTATCCCTACCCCCCCCCCCTTGAAAAAACGTTAACTGGCGCTGCACTGTGGCGACGACGCGTTTGCTCCAGTTGTAACCAGGCTGCAATGACAATACGGCGAATTTCCCAAAATGGGATCAAGAAGTATCCAAATAGAAATACAACTAGTTTTCTACCTCCTTCAAGAATATTATTATCCGCCAAGGCTGCCGTACAGAGCAGAAAATCCGAATCTGTTCCCTCAGTCACAAACATAGTCCCTTTATATACCCACGTCCATAATGAAGGTAAAAAGTAAAGTATTTTTCCTTGTAGTCCTATTTGCTACAACAAGGAATGCCAGTCACTGCATTGTTACGCCGGAAAAACTCCCATAAATAATCGACAAGCTAAGGGCAACAAAGGTGAGTATCAGTGTGGTGGCCAGGGGAGCCAGTCAGTTGGAAGTGAGTCAAGCTTAGTAAAATGTTTGTTGTCAGACTGCCAATTTGCCCTGTGGCATCGAATCATGATCCTTTCCTCATCTAACTTAGACATCATGTTCTGATAATCACATTGCATAATACGCACCAGATAAAATGAAAAAGACAGCCCCAACCAAGGTCTTGGCATCTTTTCTGATATTGCCCACCACACTGAAGATGACGGCAATGACAGAGAGGATAAGGGCAGAGACAGGTAAGGCCACAGATTTTCGTGCTGCCGCTGCGGAGGAAACATAATGTATTATTGTATATATATAGTGTGTGGGAGTGAGTTTTTCTATCTGCCCATACCGCGGTCAAAAGGAAATGCTTTTAGCAATGTGAGGAATCAACTCCCACACCCATCTCAACATGATAGATAGCACTCAATCAATATCCAAATATTATTTTTAAAAAACAACAACAACAGAAAAACTGTGGAGTCCCAGCAAGGCTTTGAGGCAATGTCAAAATACGGCAAAGAGAAAAGGTTGTATGTAGTAGCAAAGCCCCGCGCAAGAAATTTAATAATGCCGAAACGTTTCGTTTTATTGTTTCGTTTCGCTATTATTTCCTTACGCGAGGTTTTACTACACACAACTTTTTCTTTTTGCCATATTTTGACATCAAGTCATTATCCAGTTTAACACAGTTCTATAACAATAGATCGAAAGAAAAAGCTACAACTAACTCCAAGACAGCCGCTTCCGTCGTTTAATCACATAATCACAAGGGAGGCTTAATAATATCTCACAGTAAATCAAAAAAAAAAATAAAAGGGATATGAGGAAGGTCTCAAAAAGAGATATAAAGCCTTTATAAAATCTCACAGTAAATCATTATTTAGTCTTTTCTAAAAATAAAAAAAAAGGATGTGGCAAAGCTCTCGAAAAGCGAATCAGCTGACTGTGGAGATATGCACTGGTCTTTTAGTAACTTTTTTCTCGTTTTTCTTGGATGATGAAACTTGTAATACTAGACCATTAGTTGTCCCATGATTGTGTATCTGGCCCCTGTTACCTATGATAGTGATGGAAGTGATGGCAAATCCTTCCCCTCTTCCTGTACCTTGGACCTCATAACTCACGGCCATACAGCTGACAAAGTCAGGGGCTGAAATGGTTTAGTCATAAAAGTTACTTCCACAATCCGAATACACCAAGTTGGTACCGTCTACATTCGAATTGTACAGATAAAAGATATCAGTTTATTATGGAACATCTGGGCCTGTTTTCTTAGTTGGGATGAACATCCAGAGTTGTAAACACAATGATAACAATAATACAGCAAGATGATATAATAAAATGTGACGTGTTTACTACACAAAATAAGATATGTTTGCATGGCTTGTCTATCACTCGGCTCCATTCGAATAACTTTAAATTCATTTTGTTTTAACATTTAACTTCTGTAATCCAGAAACTTATTACTTTACAGAAAATCCACTGTTTCATTTTAATCTGTCCAGATACCTGTGTATTTACATGTAATACAAAGTGGGTTGTTTCATTATTTTTTTCAGCAGTGTCAGTTATCTGCTGGTATGTCTTCTGACCATATCTTACCTGTTTCAGGCATCATACAGAATCTCCAAAGCCCCGTCCACACACGAATCCACATCACCTCTTTTGTGACATTACTGGGCATATCATCATCCATGATTTCGTTGGGCAGCGACTCTCGTGTAGTCAACCAGGAATCCGTGGACACGGCTAAGGCAAACAGACCCACGGATATCGCACCCAGGACGAACGACAAAACTGTTAGTTTGTAGACAGTGCACAGATTCATTTTGCTGGTCCAATTAGTTTCATTCAGTTGAAACTCAGATGAAGACGATAGTGCACTTTCGTTGTTAAATAATCCGGTTCAAGAGACCAAGAAACTTCGATGAACTTACAATGTTGAGTTAATTTTTCTGGCGCTTGAAGTCCTACCTGGGCTACTTTACTTTACTTGACTCTGAGTCAACGAGTTGGCGTGAGTTTTGAGCTCTCGAGTGATCTTTAAATACACAGCACTTCGTGCACTGCTATACGAGTTGTTCTCATATTATTCTTAAAATAACGGTCTTGTCCTGATAACAGCCCGGTCTTAGAAAGTTTTGTTTTCTCAGTTCATATCGTGCATTTATCGACTTCACGATCTAATGGGACACTGAATATTGCTTTTACTTTCAATCTTCTACCGGTAACAGAAAACCTAGATAGAAAACTTGAGACTAAGTTTTTACAGAACTTTTTTTTTCCCAATATGGGTTTTCTGACTCAGATATCCTGTTTAGATTTTTCAACGATCATAATTATGTATGAATAGAACGGGCAGTCTGATTACGATCTGGTAAGTGTGCAGTCTGCAATTCAGTAACCTGTCTACTGGCGTGGTCTGATATTTGTAGCCTTATTTATACACAATTTACACTATTTTACCTTTCTCAGTCTTTAGTGTCCTGTTTTACTCGAGTTTCTCAACAAAACTAACTGTGTATATCTCAGTACTGTTAGCAAAGACCCAATCGTTCGTATCTACTTTCCAGGACTCCACAAATCTCTACAGTGAAACTTGAGAGAGCTGTCGACGCTGTATCGCTCACTTGTCAGTCAAAGTTTAAGGTTTTGCGCAATGGAAGCACTGAAATGTAGTGTATCAAAAGGTGGCATTTCATGATTTTTACACGTTAGTTCTTTATAAGGTGTGCAATAACTCATGTTTCCTTGCGGAAAAGATTTGTGAGACTTTTGCAAACACTTATGTTTGCCCGTAGTGTTATTTTATCCTGTCATTCTATCAGTGAAATGTAAAACGTCTTTTTTTGTGGTCATAGGCCACTTCACAATCGTGCTTTATATTTCCCCTCCCTAGCTTCAGAATTCCAAAGCTTGGGTATTCCATGCAGTTGTTCAAATCTTGTTCAGCTGTGAACAAATTATCAAGACCAGCACTGGTTATCTGAAAATCAGCTGTCTGACGTGTCCATCCCAGTAATTGAACGTTTCTTGAAATCAACACAGGGAATATTCCACTGGAGTCTGGAAGGGAAAAATCAAAGAAGATCATGAGACCAAAAAAAAACTGATTAATAAATGCACATTTTAAAACATAATCGAATTATTATGCTGTGGCACATAAAAACGAATTTCTCCTTTAGAACCGCATTTGGGGGGTACCATACTAAGACCAGGTCAGACACAGTCAGATGTTTGCCAGCAAAATGTACATCAAAGAAATTTTGGCAGTAGATGACAGTGTCTGACCAGGTTTAGTATGATAGGGTTTTCCCGGATTTACCAAGAAAATATAGGAAATTATGGCGTGCAATTCTTGTCTGCCAGCATCTGACTGTGTCTGATCGGTCTTAGCATGATTCTATCCTATGCAAGAATTGTCTCTGGAGGACCTAGATAGTTTGGAGGTTATTCAACTCAAGTGATGGCGTGAAAGTACTGAGTACATTGACGCCATAGGTGTAGTGGAATGTCTCAATCTGGCTACAGGTTTCCTCTGATACCGACAATCTTAACCTAAATCAAATCTTAGGTGGCACAATAACAGAAAAGGTAATAGCACTCACATTTTGACGGTCACTGGGGTGCGTTTTTTTGGTATGTTATGGAAATTGCAAATATAAAAATTACTGTCACTGGCTATGTAAAAATGGCTGTTACCTTTAACGTTTATCATAAATTGGTTCATTAGAGTTATTAATTTATTCGTTATACAGGTTTTTCATTATAGAAATGTAAAGCACAGTTTATTAGTCATGGCTGTGTAAAAGTGCTGAGTTAGCTTTATTTTTAGTACTTTTAGAAAAGAAGTAAAAGAGCGTCAGAAATCCATTCATAAACACAAACGGACAGTTACTTGTCACATACAATTAAGGGAACATGTCAACAAACACTGCAACAATAACAACAACAACAGACAATTCTTAAAAAGAATGTTTTGTACGTAGCTTTAAAACATGACTAATAAATCAGCTAATTCATTCCTTAGACATATTCAATTATTGCAGGTTTTTGTTCCTTTTGGGAGAGGGGATGACTGGATGACTATAATAACTGAGCGCGTACACACACATACATATGCACACTACACGCGCAATGGCAAGCTCACACACGCACACACACACGCACACATACACACACATACACATACGCAAACATTGTCTGAATATTGCCGCAAATCTGCATTGCATGAGAATGCAGAACTAAATCTCACCGTTGCCTGAAACAGTAGTAATCCGTGTTGGTTGCCTTTCGGGAGAAGCAAAAAAAAAAAAAATGTTTTATTTTAGGACAACTGTTATGCTGAATATTTGAAAATTTTCTATAAGGTTATTTTTCGGCTTAGAAGTCTATTACAACATCATTCAATGCGGCTTTGAATGCAGTTGAATAATTATATTGAATTTTTTAGTTACTACAGTCTTAGGGAACTGTGAACGAAATATATCATGTATTCATGCGAGCCCTTATCAAGACAAACTATCACTTCTGCCTTTATGCAAATCAGACGTCACTGATTACGTTTTTTCCCCATGATTTCTTATCTTTCTGGTTTCTTTCTCTTCCCTCTAAGGTCTTACCGTTGCAATTCCTTTCCCCTTCTTCTTAAAATAATATTACTCAGTTACATGCTTTTTCCCCACAATTTCTGACTCTTACTTTTTTTTCCTTCCCTCTAAAATATTACTCAAACACACTTTCTCCACTAAACCAACAAAATGTCTGCTGGTGACCTTTGGCTCCCTCTCTCCTACACCTCCCATTTTTCTTTCCTTTTCCTCTTCTTTTCTCCCGCCACTGCTGCCTTTTCTTCACTTGGTTGCCCTCTTATATCATAAAACTTGCACGCCGGCTCCTCCTTTTTAAAAAAATACCCAAAACATCCTTTTCCCCAGCCCGAGTGCCGCACCCAAGGCGGCCTCTATTTCCGCTTCAAGAGCAGCACTGAGAGTGAGTAGACGGCCCCGCTCAGCTCTTGATGGCGTCATACGTCAACCTTAAGTGTGCATTATCGCGCAAAGTTGAGACACTTTCCTCTACAAATTAGGCTAGCAAACCCATTTCGGCAACCGCTCGGTTTTGATTCTACACTTCATCGATCTCACCGCGCTTTCTGTCTTGGACAAGAAATACACGCTGAGTTTTAACTACAGAAGATCAAAGCTATGCAGTGCTCACACGAGGTTCTTTCATAAGGTGGGCAGAAACAACAATAATATTTATTGATGTCCAGCAAAGCTGAGAATGTGTCAAGTATGATTGGAAGATCTCGTCAAAACGAGGACGGGCAAAGAAATATGTCTCTCCTCGAATGCATTGATGTTCAGATGGAAAGATAGAGGGTTGGTGTCTTGAATAGGTCTAAAAGTAATCTTTTTTTCGAGTTTAACAACAAGAGTCATGGCGATTTTTAATGTTTTAATAGGTCAATATTTGTCACATACAGAAACAAACTTTGTATCTATCTATCCATCCTAACCACCCACCCACCCAACCATCCCTCCATCCATTCATCCATCCATCCATCCATCCAGCCATCCATCCATCCATCCATCCATCCATCCATCCATCCATCCATCCATCCATCCATCCATCCATCCATCCATCCATCCATCTATCTATCCATCCATCCATCTATCTATCTATCTATCTATCTATCTATCTATCTATCTATCTATCTATCTATCTATCTATCTATCTATCTATCTATCTATCTATCTATCTATGCGCCAGATCCGCATACATTTCATTACCCCAGGAACCTTGAGAGAGCCTCACAACCCAGACGTGAGCACTTGCTATGATATACCCCTCCCCAGACTAGGGTGGATTAATAATTTTGTGGTCTTTGGACAGCCGGGATAACCGAGGGGCCATCGCCCTGACCACCCTTACCTCCCTTACCAGATGATGAGTGTCTCAATGGTCTTGTGCGGTCACGAAGTATACACGCCCTCCTTGGGACATCGTCATTGTGCTAACATAATAGCCTATCTCATTTCTCATAGTTTTGCGAAAACCTCATAAAACTGTTTAGTTATGGTAATATTTGTTTTGTAGTGTGAATTATTTAATGCATTATTGCAGAGACCGATTGGTGCATTTGTTGTTGTTGTGGTTGTTGTTTTTAATCACACGGCAGTCTGAGCTCGACCTCAAGAAGAGCGTGAAAGGTCAAGGCTGACTGGGGACTTTATGTTATCAGCACAGTGACGAAACAGTGTCCTGGGCAGAAAGTTGGCGGGAGAAAGGATTACCATAGCAGTTAGGGCATTTTTAGGGCGCCTTTACCCTGCGAGTGGAAATTGATATCTGGAAATTTTCTCGGCTTTAAATGTCTAAAGTCAAGTTATCACAACTTTTTTTTTTTATATACAAGGGATACTTTTGAACAAATTTGTCTGCACTAACATACGATTACACACTGTTGTGGCCAAAAAAAAAAAAAATGTGGTCGAAATTAAAGGGGCAAACAAGAAGAATTCAAACTTTGAAAACGAGTCTACAAGAGATCTTAAGAGGGTGACAACAGAGCCGTCTTAACCCACTGGCACATTGGGCAGTTGCCCGGGGCCCCGAAAGAGTTTAGGGGGTCCCAGCATGCAATTTTACGCTGGTTTCTCAGGCTGGGAAGAAAATCCTATATTTTTTTTTAACCAGCCGTTAAAACGGGCTTGGGTGAAAACTTCCGTCACACATGTGTTTTGCCCTTGGATACTTTATACGCCACGAGGGCTGGGCTGAGCAATATCCAGACAATGAGTCTGGACGTTCTCCTGAAGTTTTTGGATGTTAATTTCTTTCTAGTCTCTGGATCTTAGTTACTTGGTGACCCTTAACAAGACTATGCCATCAAAGGACCCAGACTCTATCAAGGTTTCTGCCATGACGCCCATATGGATTATCAAATAATTAATACATGAAAGGGAACTTGATCGTACACTACAAATGACCAGTGACTTCACGAGAATTATACCTGGGATCTTTGCAAGAGCAGTTACTCATGAATGCAAAGTTGTTGAGATAAGATACGATTCAGTCGCCGACGGTAAAATTTGGAGGAAAACCGTTATTTTGATGAAAAGAAATTCAACCTCAACACTTGGTCTATATCTAGCCAGCTTCCCGAAACAGAAAACGACAACAAGCCTTTTTGTTGAATTAATCGGCATCTGGATAATTTCCGAAACTGTATTAGCATTATGGCAAACTTAGCTCCAATCCTAACCTCTGACCCTAATCCTAAACAGCATTCCAAAATTTGAGAATCGGTGTCGGTGAGACCGCTATCTCTGAAAGACGGCTGATATACGAACTGCAAGATATCTGATTGTTCTGAAATTCCCAGACGCAGTCGTAATAATAACTTCATCAACCATTCAGACACAAAATGAAATAGCAAGGGAAGAGAAAGGTCATTCCGACTAGACGTGTTTTATCACCACCAGGAATGAACAAAATAAATAAAAATCATTGTTCAGTCATATTACTCCTGTGAATAAAAAAGCTGATAGCGTTAGTTCTACATTTGCTATAGCCAACAGAATACACAATATAGTAGACGAGGAAGCCAGTATTGTCTAGCACTGGCAGACAGAGTGTCGAGACAGTTGGACATAGTAGAGAAATGACAAATTGCAACCGCAAGAACAGAAAAGGACATGCACCTCAGATTGTATTAAACGACATTGAATAATATAAAAAGAAACACCCAGACATGTCGTGAATTTCGATTGCTGTATCTTTTCTTATTGTCGTTGTTGTTGTGATTTGAGGACTGTATGACGTTTTTTGTTGTTTTTTTTTCATCTTGCTGAAAATTTTTAGTTTATTGACGTTCAACATTTCATTATTCTCATTTGTTATTTTTTTCTGGCTAAGACAATGTGATTTTGAGAGTCAAGGAAAACGGGATTACTGGATTAAGTTTAAGTCATAACCAGACAATACCCGTTGCAGAATCATTCCACACACACAAAAAAAAGGAAAACATCTAAAATCAGATAAAAGTTTCAAGTAGCATATATGCACCGTGGCAGAGAAGTATCTTTTGTCTGCATGGAGGAATCATCGTATTTGTCTACCTCCCCTTCACTATCTCAGTCAGGTTCTCTATTGGTTGATTTGAGGTCTTTATTTTAGGAGGTTCGCTGCCCTTGGCATTTACACCTCACTTTACTTGTTTTATTATTTCTTGTTCTGGCGGAGGGGGGGGGGGGGGGGAGATGATATGGATAAATTTTAATCTATTAATTTCAATTTTGCCCGGGCAGCGGCCTTTCGGCCTGCTCTTTACGATTTCCAACTGCCAAGGTATCTTTAACGTGCGCAACGTGCACACGGGCCCTCCGAATTTTTTCGTCCTTATCCGAGAAGACTAGGTACTCGATCCTACCCCCCAATAGGACCAGGGACTTGAAAATATGAGAAAAATCCAATTTCCAAGAACTACTCGATCCTACCCCCCAATAGGACCAGGGACTTGAAAATATGAGAAAAATCCACTTTCCAACATGCCTGCACTGCCCGGGTTTAGAACCCGGGACCCTTGGCATGAGAGGCGAGCACCTTGCCTCTAGACCACCTTGTCCCCTTAGGTTCTCTATTGGTCTTCCCGTCTGTCTTTCTATCCCTGCCTCTGTATCTCTCTCACAGAACCCTCCCCACCGTTTCCACTCAAGGAAACTTCATTTTCAGCCCTTTCTTTGTCGATACATGAATAAAAACTAGATTGCTAAACAAATAAATACCTCTGGGATTTTTGGGGGGTCAGCAAGCTTTTTTGCTTATTCCTGTCTAAAGTCGTTTGAATGTGTCCCGAATCCATAAACATTCATAACATTTCAAATAAAATATCCCTATGCCCTAAACAGTTTGCCCATCGTATCCAATAAACGGTGATGGGTATAAAATATTATTCTGTAAAGAAAACAATGTGGTTGGGTTCCAAAACTGCCTTTGTTGCTTTTGTACAATTTGTGTTGTTACAGCTTGTACATGGAAATCAATTGACAGAAGTGTCTGAAATATTAAAAATAGTGTTTTGGAAACAAAACAGAAATTTATGGAACTTGAGCACAGTTCTAGCGAGGGTATCACGAAATGGAGAACAGAGTCCGTGGAAAATAAATCTGACAATCTCGTGGTTCTTGTACTTGATTATTTCGTATGTGTCAAACAGAAATTCTATCTTATTGCATGCTCAAACTATCGGATGGCGGCAGCTTGTGTTGAGTTACTGCTGCTATTTTCAATACAGACAGCACGATGCAGGAAGTCACTGACAGACATTAGCGCGGATTTTATTTGGTCAACATTGCAAGACAAAGTCTTTGTTTTCTGATACAGAGTGAAAGTGCGTGCATCCTTCTCGAGTGATAATCATTTTTTTTTAAAAACTCCTACGCTTCTTTTATTTATAAATTAAGTTAATAATCTTAAAACAGTAATCATTCAGTGGCATCAAATGTCTTACTTTCTCAATCCTCCTCCCCCCCCCCCCACCCCCCCCCCCTCCCAAAAAAATGATATTATGTTACATAATTTTTACGTTCATTCTATTTTTCCACATAATAAGATTGGCAGATCTTATTTATGGAAAAACTCAGTTCCCATATTCGGTGTCAGATGGGGGAAACTGCATAGACAGGCTACACGACATCTTAGCATTACAGCCAGAGCTCCTGGCCCAGCGGGGAAGCGAACCCAGAAAACAAATTTCAACTTTCTCTATGCTCAACAGGTCAATTTCCACAGGAAGAAGATTAGATTGAGAGGAAGACATTTTTCTGAGAGGCCGCGCATTCCCCACAGCTTTTAATACTCTCTTAACGAGATTTGTCTGTATTTCTTCACGCGTTTTCCTATGAGTGTCAACAAGAAGAAATCTTATTTATCTTCCTTGAGTTTTCCACACGCTGCCTAAATAAAGAATGTACACAGCGACGTATAATCCTATCTATTTCATGTTTGTCCAAGCTTCCTGTACACACCTCGTCTCGTCACCACGTTCCCTTAAAGCAGATAAATAGAAAAAAAAGACATCTTGTTTATTTGGTAAATACCCTGTGAGCAAATCATTATGCAACGACGACACGAACACAAATGCCCGCAAACGGAACGCCACAAACTGACGCTGAATTTAGCTTTCATTGGAAACAAAAATAGCATTTTCAAAAGTTTATTATTCAGGGCTACGAAAGAAAACGAGAACGTCAAATGTGGATCCCATTAATTAAGGAAGAGACCAATCCTACTGAAATTGTGGGTTGACAGTGTGAGGTGCCTCCATCTTCATATGGTATATTTTGTATTATGAGGGCTTACATTGTTTCAGCCATAGTGAATCCGTGGCCAGTGCATATTCTTGGCATTAAAAGTTAATAAACTACCCCACCCCCCTCCCCTCCCGGCCAAAAAAAGCCACACTGTTTTATAATACTAATACTACTATTAATAATAATAAATAATAAATAATAATCGTGCTCTAAACCACACTTGAAACCTGTTGCAGGGTTTTGTTTCTTGTAGGCCTCAGCCGAAAATTTTCGGCCTTAAACATTTGAAACCAGCCAGTTTTGATGTAAAATAAATTTGCTTTGAGCTCCATAAACATAACAATTTAAGAATAAAAACAGAAAGATCATTAGATTTCATGAGATTTGGGTAAAGAAATAAAAACATTCCCCCGGCCCTCTGCCTGGAGCAAGGACGACTAAAATCAAAACGGGTATGCTGGAATACAAATTAGAACCATTAATAAACATCCACCCTACACTTGCCTCCCCAACAAACCCATTTTGAAAAAAAACAAAAACAACAGAAACCTTGTCCTTTCCGCTAAATCTTACTATCCCTTCGGCGCTAGCCCGAGGCAGCGCTTTTTTTGGCCGGCTGCAGCTACAACCGCCCTTTTGAGGGCAGAAAGAAGACCAACAAGATGAAGTGGAAACCCAAGAAAAGCCAGGAAGAAACACAAAAAAATAACAACAAAAAAAAACTGGAAACCAGAAATTGGTTCAAAAAACGCCAAGGACACAGAGCCTTTGAAAAATAAAGATTTCTACGTGGCCGTTAGATGTCAAAACATAGGAGCTCGCGGAGAAAAGTCCGTTGTTTCATATATTTCTCAATGCGTTTACTGTGAAAAGTTACAACTATTTCTGTTTGCAAAGTTTTTCGTAATGTCATGGATACACTTTAGGATGGATAGAAAAGTGCCGGTTCTTTTCCTACTTGTTTAATCAATATTCCACAGCAACAACTTCACACGTCGGATTTTAAGCCCAGTTTTCCCCTCATAGTTTCCATCTAAAAGCCGGAGATGTCTTCTCCCACAGGACACTTTGGAGGCGATCGCGGCGTACTTGGGGTCAAAGAAAATCACAAAAGAAGAAAAACAGCAACAAAACCGTCTCTCTCTCTCTCTCTCTCTCTCTCTCTCTCTCTCTCTCTCTCTGTCTCTCTCTCTCTCTTGCTCTCTCTCTCTCTCTCTCTCCCCCCTCTCACTTCTTATCTTATACGCCAACGTTGGCAAATGAAAGTCAAATTTACTAAAATATTATTCAGGAAAATGGAGATTTTGGTCCAAAACTTGGACTATCAGTCCTATTTTGCGGCATTAATGTCCTTTTTTTGTCTTTTCTTGTCCTGGCAACTTTCTGTCAAGCTCGGCCAAAAAGAATCGATTATGATAAGTGACAAAGTACTCATATGTCAGTTTTCTCCCAGTATTGTAATTATGTATTATTATCGTTGTGCCCATGAACGATGCAAAATTTAGAATTAACTACAATATCACACACCGGCAACAAATCAAGGGAATTGTCTACTCTCACACTTATGTAATCAAATACAGAGGAAGTGCATATTGTCTATTTATTCAAAATTACATTACAGTGTGGGCATTACCCAGTGTCGCTGGCCCTTTCATGAACCCGTAAAAGAGCGAAGGCCCTATCCACACCAGAGGCAAAAAATGTTGTTTTTTAATCACCCTTATCTCATACAATATTTGTTTATTTTTACCTTATATATGTATATATTTTCAGACTTCGTGTAAATCAGACAAAAAAGAATAATATCATATCATCTTCAAGGAGCTCTTAGAATATTTGCTTAAAAAGGTATCACCTGTAGATATGCACGTACACGTGTGTGGTTTCATGTCTGGGTCTACAGTTTGTGTTTTAGGAGTCACTCCCAGACTGGTGTTTTTGAGGCTTTGTTAATTTACACGCGTGACCACATGTTGCTTTTTTTTTTTTATGCATGGTTACCTGAAATACATGTATGTTATTAATACCTGCTGGAATAATTTATATAATCATAATTATTGTGTGGGTCTATTTAATGGTAATATTAAGATTATTATTAACTTTCATACGAATAATAACATGACAATGAAAATAAAACATTATTTTTATCTGTTTTTTTTTTGCTCGATGTTTTTTTTTTTTTGTTCTTATGAGCTATGGCTAAATTTCATATTGATCTTCAATTACTCAAAAACAATCCAGTGAAACAACATATTTCTGATCTTTTATCCTTGTAAAATCAGAAGACACGTGGAAAAAATAAAAGAAATGACATGCCCTTGTTAGGACTTCAAGCTGTTTGTCTGTTGGTGTGCAAGGTAGAAACAGAAAGTTCGTTATAGAAAAACTGAAGAAACAGAGTGCCCTCTGTAGGACGTCAAGGCTCTTTGTGTGTCTGTGTGCACCGCAGAAACAGAAAGTATATTATGACAAAATAGAAGAAGTAAGTGCCCTATGAGGGACGTCAAGCCTGTTGGTGTGCACGGCAGAAACAAAAATAATGTTACAGAAAAATAAAAGAAATAGAGTGCCCTATGTAGGACGTCGAGCCTGTATGTCTGTTTGTGTGCAGGTCAGAAAAGCGTACGGAGTCTCTGATAGAACGCGCAATATAAAAACAGTGTGCGCTGGGGTCAGCCTCACCTACAGGAACACAAACTCTATACATGTCTGAGGACATGGAAAAACAAAAGTTAACACGTTTTCGCCGGAACTGCAGCATATACAACTTTCAAAATCGACATGAACTTTCAATTTGCCAGAAGTTCGAAATGACACCCTCGAAATTTAGCTTCACAAAAGCGCTGATTTTGTCTTTAAAAACATTTTTTAATTTCCGTGTATCGTCCGAGCTGTGAGACGCCAAATCTCTTTTCATTTTTCAGCTTTTTTGGAGGGGGAGGGGCGGTAAATGTTAATATGAATTCTTGTTTGTTACGGGTTTGATTTTTTATTTGCAG
>OZ007568.1:15177847-15292847 GCA_963931925.1 Onchidella celtica | reverse complement strand
TCTCGCCTGAGATAAATGAAGATTTTGATTCTGATGACTGTCTCTGAGACGCCGTGGTCTAAGATTTGCCATGGGATTAAAAATTGTAGAAAGTTCATTTTAATTTAGTTTTATCTCCCATTTTCCACCACTTCTGACACAACTGTTCACGCCGAAATAAGCTGCTCTGTTGTCACATTTTTAAAAGAATATAAAGCTGGATTTTCTTGGGTACGGAAACGGAACGTCAAAAACACTTCACCTAGTGAAACAGGAAGAACGTATTCATGTGCTCGGAACCTCCAACTTTAACCTGAGTTTTCATGTATGTGGAAATGGGAGCGGCCACGGAAACGTCAAAATTCCATCAAGTATTGCAAAGAAAGAGCTTCCATGTGTGTGGAAAGCGTATCATTTCTTTCTAATTCATTACTTGAAGGGTTTTGGCGTTTCTGTTTCCGTTTCCTTTTAGGTACACATGAACCCAACCCCCCCCCCTCCCCCCACCCAGCTTTGTTTGTCTGAGTAGCTCTCGCACTTTTCAACCGCCGAGGTTATACGGTTGAGCAAGTTTAGTGTGGACAGGTGTGGGCATGGAAAGGACACAAACGGTGAGAAACAAATAATATTACTTGTATTGGCGTTAAGTTTTTTTTTTTTGGGGGGGGGGGGGGGGAGGGGGTGGCGAGGCATGGTCAGAGGAAAGAGATTTATAGAACTTATTAAAAACTACTGTGTGATCCAGTGCAAACTCATCATTTTGGCTTCTTTTTTTTTTTCTTCCTTTTTTTCCCCCAAATATGGCTCCATCATTTAAAAGTTATTTTTTCTCTTTTGACATTCCACAGTCAGGTGAGGCAGTTATACAAACAGACCATCGTTCTTTCAGGCGTTATTAAGATAAAAACGAAATCTTAAGATAATCCATCATTGCGGGAGGCTGAGTATTATGTGGGTGGATCTGACAAAAATGGACTAAAGGTGATATTTTGATACCTCTTTAAAAAATCAAAATAAAATATTTCTAAGTAAATTTTTAGGAAAATGTCTTAACTGTATCCTGAAAAATGGCTAATCTTTCATTTGATAAGCAAATCTCAATTTCTTAGAAAATTTTTCCCCCTCGGGAGGTTGTTTTTTTTCAGAAACTTGATCTTTCACCTTAAGCTCGATTTCGCCAGATCCACTGACATAAAAGTACTGAGACATTTCAACGTTTTATCCGAGACGCATTTGAAAATTTGAATTATTCATTACCATAAGAGTGGGAAAAAGCCCCGGCTAAAAATCTAAAAGCAGATTTAGATAAGTGATCAGGTTTGGATTTGGAAAAACTGATACATCAACTGTTTTGTTCTCATTTATTATTTTATGAAGAACGTTTTCAGCCGAAAGTGTTCCTCGAATTCAACTCTGAGGGAGAGAGAGAGCGAGAGAGAGAGAGAGAGAGAGAGAGAGACATAGATAGAGAGAGAGAGAGAGAGAGAGAGAGAAAGAGAGAGAGAGAGACAAACTGTGGACAGTTTTAACATCAGACAGTGTCTGTTGTGTCATCAGTTAAACAAATGTTTGTCTTTATCCCCACTGCCTTTACAATTTCTCTTCCTCTCAGAACTGAACACTGTGATGGTAATGACAAAAATAATGATAAAAACTACAAGGCAAAAGCGACGAATCAAAACGGAAAAAAAAAAGATGAAATACATCGTTTGATCAAATTGAGGGGTATTTGCTATATTGTGTATGTGACATTTTGCCGGTTTTAAGGTTTTATCATGAAGGTGGTTCTCTCGCACCTAATTTCATTATATCTAAGTGTCCTTCCAATCGGTTAAAGACTTTTTGAGGTATGTGTTTGTGAAGTATTATTTAATGCCGACCAAACTTCAATGCTCATTTTCTCGAAAAGGCGAAAATGCACACACAACAATGTGATAAATACGCGACGAAATTGTCTTTTCCATTAATATTGGAAATGCCACCAGCCTGACTGCCATTACGCCTGCCACACTTTCGATGCTTTGAAATGCCAGCATTTACACCTTTCAAAACGATCATAAGGGCAGATCCACTTTTTTTTTTTTTAATGAAGGGGATGACTGACTGGTTTTTAATTTCAACACACGAGTGGGTTGTGACAACACACGTAGACCGTATGGGCTTCGCTGTGCAGTCAGTTGTGCAAAATTGATTCTGACGCACTTAGAGAGGATTCGGTTTTAACAGTTAAATAGAAAAAAAAATGAATTTAACAAGAGATTTCTGCCCTGTGATGAATTGAAAAATCACAATTCTTCTAATGACTGACGTAGTGGTAAGAAACTCCTCAGATGGAGCGAGACAGATGACGATCTTCAGAGGAAGAGTGGATTCTTTCATTAGATGTTTCGGCCTTAATTTCCTGACATCTTCTAGAACCCCGGCCACACCGTGTTCATGACTCTCGGTGTGCGCCACCCACGTTTTATTTTTTTCGTCGCCAGGCTCTTCTTTGGGTTTGAACATGTACCGCTGATTCTGTTTTTTGTGCAGGTGTCTTATCCATTTTGCCAAAACTGCCACTGGTTACTTGATATAATTTTAGGCTATATAAATTTAGTATTCATTTCTTTCACACCAAATCCAGCAGGAAGGATTTTCCGCTGTTGTTGGGCATTTCTAATTTTCCTGCCACCTAGATTGAGTTTCTTCAGAAGAGACACTACATTGTTGAACCGACAAATCCTGTTGCTCCTACTTCCACGGCGAAAACACTTGACTTCATTCCGGCGTACCTTAGATCTCTCAGGAGATCCTGGCATTTCGCCACTTTGTGGTTTGTGCTGATCCTCCATGTTTGTTTCATGCGGGACCGTTAGCTCGATTAGGATGTATGCCCGAGCTTCCTTTGAGCTGAGTATTATGTCTGGTCTCGTACCGGAGGTCCTTACCAGCTCGGGATAGTCGTTCCATCCTTCCAAGTCTGCTGCCACTTTCCAGTCACTGGCTTCGTCCAGCAACATACGCATAGGGGAATTGCAAAGTATGTTGGTGCGGTATTGCTGAATGCCCGGATGAATGTCTTTGTTCTAGGTTTGTTAGACTTCTCCTCTACCTTTTCTACCTCTGGCGCAATGGTCGTTTGCCAGAATTTCAAGGACACGATTGTGTCACCAAGTTTATCTTCCACAAGTTAATGGGACCTTCCACCTAGACAGAATGTGTTGCAATGTCTATTTCTCACCACGTAGCGGACATTCATCGCTGGTCTCATTGCTCCATCGAGTGAGGTTTGTCTTTATGGGAAGGACATCGCATGCAGTGTTGATAAAATGGCAGGAAAATAATGAGTATGATGGTGGCAGGGAGATAGCACCATGCCTTGTGGCCAGAGCAGCTGGGTTTGATTACCAATTCAGTTTTTCTTTGTTGTTAATAATTATGTTGCTCTCCTGGTTTTTTATTTGTTTGTTGTACAAACGTTCCTGTGTTGTTCTCGGTTTCCATGTTTTGCAGTGTCGGTTCTGTCATGTCTTTCGATATAATAATTTTATATCGGTTTTTCATCAGAGTTGTTTTTGTATTTGTTTTTTTATTTTTTTATTTAATTATAATAATTTCTTTTTTGGACTCAAGTGATGCCCAGTTGTACAAGTCATGCAGTTTTAAATGCCAAAGTTGATTGAATAAAGGACTGATTTCATTAAACGACAAATAAATAGCTTTCCAAATACTGTATGCTCAGCCAGTCTTTTAAAATCTGCTTGGATAGATCTGTCTGTCAGTATGCAACACGGTGCTCTTAGAGGAAAGTAGGCAAAAAAAAATAAAAAAACGTTGTATTGGCAGAGCCCTACGGGTATGGACAAACTGACAAAGGAGACGTTACAAACAAAACATGAATGTAAACAAAATTTACCAAACGAAGTCCAGCATAGCGAATTGCTGGCCGCAAGCGGTAACGTTGAGGAAGTATGAACGGTTGGATAGTTACATTGAAACACGCAAGCTTACGGTCCCTGGGACATTCATCAGGCACATACAAAAAGGGGAAAAGAAAGCAACAAAAAAACAAAGAATATGGAAAGCGCACAGTTAAGAAAAGGAAAAGACCGAGGCAAAGGTAGTAAAGCAAGAGCTACAATGGGGGGGGGGGGGGTTGAGGAAGAGTGTGTGAAGATGAGTTGGACTAGCGGTGGGCGTGAAAGGAGTTATAAAGGGAAATAAAGGGAAATAAAAATGCTACTTAGCTGCGCTGCTGGTCTGGGAGATTTGAGATGCACACTGGCCGGCTGTGAAGTGGTGAATGGGCCCACTGAGAGGCAGTGTGTCGGTATTAGTTAGTTGGAGGTGGGGCTGTGTGGTGCCCTAGGGGCACGTGATGCCTATTATTGGGTGAGGGAAGGGGAGGAAGGGATGGTGCGAGTACAACAGATTGTTGTGTAGAACGGGTGGGTGGGGAACTAGTTATCTACACGTGTTTAAAAAGGAAGAAGGGAAACTGAATGTGTGTGTTTGGGGAGGAAGTGGAGGACAGCCCATGTTTTAAGTCATGAGTAAACGAGCTAGGTGCATGATTGGGGGGGGGGGGGAATTGTATAGGGGGGAGGGGGCAAAGGAAGAGGAGAATATGGGGTGGACCTTGGACGGAATTGAAACTTGTCTATCGTGGGGTGGGGCAATCCACGGATGTGTTAGGTGATGCAGTGTTGTATGTTGATGCCATTAGGGGCCAGAGTGCCCAACTCAAAGATGAGGCGCTGCTCTGTTTCAAAGCGTTGTCTCGCGCCTGAGTGGCATGACAGCAGTGCCATTGTCTGGGTATCCCTAGAAATCACATGGTTGGGCTGGTTGAAATGGAGTGATATAAGTTTATCGTTTTGGTTGTCAATGTCACGCAGGTGCTCACTGAATCGAGTGTTGAGCTGGCGCCCTGTTTCACCAATGTACACTAGACTGCACCTGGCGCATCGAATGGCATAGACGATGTTCCGACTTGAGCAAGAGAAACTGTCTCGGATATGGAAGGTTGACGAAGGGCAAACACATCTACCAACACGACTCAATTGAGTGCCGTTCGTCAACCTTCCATTTCAACCAGCCCAACCATGTGATTTCTAGGGATACCCAGACAATGGCACTGCTGTCATGCCACTCAGGCGCGAGACAACGCTTTGAAACAGAGCAGCGCCTCATCTTTGAGTTGGGCACTCTGGCCCCTAATGGCATCAACATACAACACTCCATCACCTAACACATCCGTGGATTACCCCACCCCACGATAGACAAGTTTCAATTCCGTCCAAGGTCCACCCCATATTCTCCTCTTCCTTTGCCCCCTCCCCCCTATACAATTCCCCCCCCCCCCAATCATGCACCTAGCTCGTTTACTCATGACTTAAAACATGGGCTGTCCTCCACTTCCTCCCCAAACACACACATTCAGTTTCCCTTCTTCCTTTTTAAACACGTGTAGATAACTAGTTCCCCACCCACCCGTTCTACACAACAATCTGTTGTACTCGCACCATCCCTTCCTCCCCTTCCCTCACCCAATAATAGGCATCACGTGCCCCTAGGGCACCACACAGCCCCACCTCCAACTAACTAATACCGACACACTGCCTCTCAGTGGGCCCATTCACCACTTCACAGCCGGCCAGTGTGCATCTCAAATCTCCCAGACCAGCAGCGCAGCTAAGTAGCATTTTTATTTCCCTTTATAACTCCTTTCACGCCCACCGCTAGTCCAACTCATCTTCACACACTCTTCCTCAACCCCCCCCCCCCCAATTGTAGCTCTTGCTTTACTACCTTTGCCTCGGTCAGAGGATCAAAAACATTTTTTTTTTCCTTTTTTTTTTTCCTTTTCTTAACTGTGCGCTTTCCATATTCTTTGTTTTTTTGTTGCTTTCTTTTCCCCTTTTTGTATGTGCCTGATGAATGTCCCAGGGACCGTAAGCTTGCGTGTTTCAATGTAACTATCCAACCGTTCATACTTCCCCAACGTTACCGCTTGCGGCCAGCAATTCGCTATGCTGGACTTCGTTTGGTAAATTTTGTTTACATTCATGTTTTGTTTGTAACGTCTCCCTTGTCAGTTTGTCCATACCCGTAGGGCTCTGCCAATACAACGTTTTTTTATTTTTTTTTTGCCTACTTTCCTCTTACTCCTAGCCCTACTGCGACTCCCCGCCTGTCGATTTCCACTTAACGGTGCTCTTAGGTAAGAAATGATCTTTTAGAGACCCCTTATATGACAAAAACATATGCAAACATAACGGGGAGATCCCATTCTGGAGCTTAAAAATATCATGGTGTCAGGCTATGAATTAATGCAACTGAAAGGGTAGACCTCCTCTGGGACGGAGACACCGGCCTAGACAGTGATAAGTTCATCGGCGCGCAAACATGAATAAATACGAGATTATACACTTTTTATAAGAATAGAATGAAATACAACAGTCTACGGAAGAAACCTAGGAAACATAATAGACACAGACACTTTTATTGGACAGGCAGTTACATAGATAGATAGATAGATAGATAGATAGATAGATAGATAGATAGATAGATAGATAGATAGATAGATAGATAGATAGATAGATAGATAGATAGATAGATAGATAGATAGAAAGATAGATAGAGAGAGAGAGAGAGAGAGAGAGAGAGATAAATAGATAGATAGATAGATAGATAGAGATAGATAAATAGATAGATAGATAGATAGATAGATAGATAGATAGATAGATAGATAGATACAGAGACAGACAGACAGACAGACAGACAGACAGATAGATAGATAGATAGATAGATAGATAGATAGATAGATAGATAGATACAGAGACAGACAGACAGACAGACAGACAGACAGACAGACAGATAGATAGATAGATAGATAGATAGATAGATAGATAGATAGATAGATAGATAGATAATCAGACAGACAGATAGATAGATAGATAGATAGATAGATAGATAGATAGATAAATAGATAGATAGATAGATAGATAGATAGATAGATAGACAGATAGATAGATAGATAGATAGATAGATAGATAGATAGATAGATAGATAGATAGATAGATAGATAGACAGATAGATAGATAGATAGATAGATAGATAGATAGATAGATAGATAGATAGATAGATAGATAGACAGATAGATAGATAGATAGACAGATAGATAGATAGACAGATAGATAGATAGATAGATAGATAGATAGATAGATAGATAGA
Source organism: Onchidella celtica (assembly GCA_963931925.1). Classification (NCBI taxonomy): domain Eukaryota; kingdom Metazoa; phylum Mollusca; class Gastropoda; order Systellommatophora; family Onchidiidae; genus Onchidella; species Onchidella celtica. The sequence goes on along the minus strand of OZ007568.1, from coordinate 15,285,650 downwards.
TAGATAGATAGATAGATAGATAGATAGATAGATAGATAGATATCTCTACAATGTTTTCGTAACCGCTAAAAAACAGAGACTCAGCGGCGGTTCACACATCGTTTTTTTTCTGGTGGGAGCTGGCAAATATTCTAAGAAAGTATTTTTGTCCCCTTGGTTAAAATTTAGGAACTTGGTCTATCCCATTTCTTCATTCTCTTCCTTTCTTTCTCTTCCTGGTTTTGTCTGCCCACATTTTTTATTTTTTTTTTGCTCCTCATGTTGTTCCTTGTATCTATGCTTTGAGGTCAGGCAGGGAAATGTGATATTCCTCTCTGAAGCTTCGATTTGCCTGTGCATTTTATGCTTTATTTTATTATTTGGTCGTAGAATGTTCGGTGGGGTAGATAATATTGTGATCGCACATTTTTCGTATGATAAATATTGTGAACATGGCTCTCGTTCATCTGACTATCCATCCATTCAGCTATCCATCCATCAATTTTTCCACCCATCCATCCATCCATCCATTCATCCGTCCATCAGCTCACCCATCCATCCAACTATCCATGTCATCTATCTATCCATCCTTCTATCCATCCATCCATCCATCCATCCATCCATCCATCCATCCATCCATCCATCCATTCATCGATCCATCTATCCATCCACTCATCCATCCGCCCATCCATCCACTCACCCATCCACTCATCCATCCGCCATCCATCCACTCATCCATCCATCCATCCATCCATCCATCTATCTTTCAGTAAATCCCACAAGTTTTAATAGTAATATATTAAAATATATATGTGGGGGGAACGGGCATGGGGGCGAGGGTGCATATAGATATGTTGTATTGTGTCCTGAAAAATGCCAGAACGCCATACTAAATATCAACTCAGTTGATCATTGTCCAGTTTTCGTCAGTATCTCAACCAAGACTTGCATGGTGCAATTTTATGAGGTTGAGAACAATATTCTATATGATTTTGTTAGAAAACAGCAGACTATCCTAGTGTGTTAGTTAATAGTTCTGTTCGTCACAAAGGCGACAGGGATAAAAGGCAGGGAGGTAGGGGTGAGTGGGCGGGCAAGACATAGAGATACTGAAAAGGAGGGAGAGAGGGGGGGCAGACAGATAGACATAGAGAGACAGACGGACAGGCACAGGGAGAGAGACAGAGGGTGACGGAGAGAGAGACAGACTCAGTGAGAGAGAGAGAGAGAGAGAGGAGAAGCACAGAGAGAAAGAAAGAGACAGACACAGAGTGAGAGAGAGTGACACACAGAGAGAGGGACAGACAGACATAGAGAAAGAGACAGACAGACAGAGAAGTGAGAGTACTTGTTTATATATGAAAGGATAATAAGGAAGAGCAAGAACGGGTACGATGTAAAGATACTTAAAAGGAGAAAGGGAGAGAGGGATCTGTGTCAGAACTAAAGGAGGTTGGAGGTAAAATGGGAGACAGGGCGAGATGTAATAACCATAGACCCACTGGCAGTTATTTCAGCAGTCACTATGGCAACCTGCGAGCCAGCACATCAACACACAGGCAAGAACAGATACCTAGCCTCACAGCCAGCTGTGTACTCTTTTGCTTTGTGCATTTTTAAAATCATTTAGGACTTGGATCAAATTAAAACCTGAAAGTAATGTAAACTTCGAAACCAACCAACAGATTTTAAGTCTTCCCTAGACTGGCGACACATTGAGTTAAATCTGTGTTCTCTCAGTTTTAAGGCAGGATATGGACTACAGTGTTAGACTAGACCCAGTGCACCGGTGAGATTGAAACAATTCGTCTCGCTTGTTTGAGCGCATCAAAACTGTCTTTGAGTCAGCCGGCGGGAAGAGAAACTTCGCTGAGTCAAAACAGTCGCAAAACAGTTTTGACTCAGTCCGCTACCAGCAGAGAGTATGTATGTATAGAGAAGTTTCACCATTGGTCGATTTGCACTGCGAGGCAGGGAGGCGCTGCGAAACCACTGTTAGCATGGAGCGGGAAGTAGGTAGCTGCGGTAGATAATCTGCGTTTGTGCATTTCCACGGGGCGTAAAAGCTTACAAACAGTTTTTAACAGTTTCAATCAGACCAAAACTATGAACAATCCACAGTAAACAGATATACACATTATCTTTGGTGAAGACGATCTCTGTCAATTCTTCAGTTTCTTGTTTACCGCAGAGACCTAATTTCGCGATTTGGCGGAAGTGACATCTCTCTATGAATACATACTCTCTGCTACCAGTCTTTATGGGTTTTTTTTTCTTACATAGAAAATCAATTTGCCCAGCAGGTAAATGATGCCGACTGGCGTGGGCAAAAATCATTAAAAAGAAAAAAAATCATATACAGATTCATCCAGAAAACAACAACAACAACAAAAAAAAAAACCCACTTTCAAGAGATACAAACAAATAAAGATATAGAAAGAAACAAATATAATAAGAAAAGTTAGGAAAAACCGATTATGAGATGACGGGGACACCGAGTGTGACGGTGCTGATGTGTGTTTTATTAAGATTTACGATACGTGGCCCCCTACGGATGATTTGAGTAGTCCTTTATAAGCTACGATTGGGACAGAAGTGATAAAGCCGATATGAAAAAAGGGGCGTGCAAAGGCTGGCGCTGGCAAGAACATAATATTATTGAAGACAGTTTTAGCAACAACATTGCTGGTCTTGATTCGGATTACAGCACAGGATTAATCGGGAAACGGGCTGTAACGAGATGGGAAATCATGAATAAATTTTTATCTCCGCGCCATTTCCAGACATTCTGATGCATGATGCGAAACTATATTAATATCCTGAATGCATAGTTGTCTAAATCGATATGAACCTACCCACTTTGTGGTATTGATACAAGGGAGCCTTGATCAATCTTGATGCCGGCAACGTGTCCTTTTCTTAAAAGTAGCCAATGACTGGTACGTGATGTACACACAAGCGATGACAACTGCAAATATTTTCCCGTGGATCTTTCTGGATAATGGTCTGTGTTTTCTGCTGTCTATCTGAATTATTATCACTTCTGGTTTGATATTACAAAGACGATGGTACGATGAAAAGTTAGACCAATCATCATGCGCAACGTGTCCGGTTTTAGGGAGAAGCCAATAATGGTACGTGATGTCCATACGACCGAAGACAGCCAAAAAGTATCCCCATTGGATCGTCTTGGGTAATGGCTTGGATGTGTTTTCTTTGGTCTATCAAGAATATGATCACTTCTGGTTGGAGAACATAAGACTTTTTTACCCCCTTCCCCCTTTCAGTCGAATAGGGTCAGACATATTACTGGGAATAGTGTCAAAGATGCCAAGACTGTATTGTTTCTGAAAATGATTTGTGAGATTCATGAGAAGACGATGTAATACAGTGGAGTCGGCTTACAGTCGGTTTGACTGAGTCAGCGAATGAAAATACATGTTAGGGTACAATAGTTATAGTAGACATTCTGAAGCTATCCGACGCTTTGGGCCAAGTGCCATTTGTATTAATAAAAAAAAAAAATCGGCATGCGATTTTTAACAAGATCTAGTCACGTTCTTACTGATCATGATGAGTTTTGAAAATTTGAAGACGCCTTCCTTTCCATCGCGGAAGGTTTGTCTTTAGATCTACAGAATTAAAATGATGGTGAGGTTAGTTGGTTTGTTTGTTTGCTTTGTTTCGCTGATTTTGCCTCCGATCTTTTTTTTTTCTTTTCCCACACATGCAATACGACCTATTTCATTGTTACTCACATCATATAAGTTGTTTATGAAACTCATTCAGATGAGACATATGGAATGGATAGTTAACACTCAACGTCTCTCACCCAGTCAAAAAGGCTCTATACCCAGAAATGGCCTACAAGAACATGTTTTTTGTCTGAAAACATCAATTGGCGACTTTCTTCACTCCAGCACCAAACTGTTTGTAGGCTTTGTTGACATTAAGGACGCTTTTGGCAGTATAGACCATGAATTTATGATCAATGAATTACGTGAAGCGGGGTACCCCAGTCTATTTATAGACATCACTAGTGATATATATCGGGACTCCACCTTTCAGGTAAAAACAGGAAAGACAATAACAAGACCTATCGAGCGGAAGAAGGGCATTATACAAGGATGTCCGTGGTCAGTCCTTATATTCGAACAGGGAATAGACAAATGGCTTCGGTGGATTGAAAAACCATTCGGCACAGGACACACACCGGCCCCTGTGCAAGGATACGTAGATGATGTCGACTTTGTTGCAACATCAGAAGGTGAACTGCAGCAGATGGCGGAGAAAACCCAGAAGTTTATGGAAGCCAGTGGCATGGAAATAAAACATCGGAAATGTGCTGTCCTACATGGCCAACGGAGTGGTAATAACTGGTATAGGAACTACAGTGAACATCAGGCCGTAATCAAAATACAAGACAAAGAATTGCCTCTGTACGGACGTGACCAGCCGTACACGTATCTGGGTTATGAAGTGAATTTGAGTAACTCCAGCAACAATACACAGCTGAAAACAAATATGGACTGGTTTAAAGAAACCATGAAAAACATAAGTACTTCTCTGCTGCCAACATCGGCCAAACTGGAAGCGGTTAACGTCATATGCATGTCTAGGTTCAACTTTTATCACTCAAACCTTCTTCTAACAGAGCAATATCTCAAGGAAATTGAATCTGAAATAGTCTTCCATGCACGTCAATGGCTGCAGCTCAATACATCTTCTACTAGAGCGTTCTTCTTCACACCAAAGTCATCTGGTGGTCTGGGGTTGTTGAACCCACACATACTGTATTACTCGAAACACCTGTCGTTTTACATGTCCACCCTTAATAATGATGATGTCTGTGTTCAAACAACAGCAAGGCAGTCACTATCATTACATCTTGGTAAAAGAAAGGCAACCACTACTGTCGACGACGACCAGCCAGCCTTTGCTGGATACGCTCTTGATTCCAATGGAAACATCAGAAAAAAATCAAAAGTTAACTGGCCAAAGTCTCAATGGATACATCTACACGAAATGAGCAAAAGAGAAAACTTACATCTTCGGAAACGAGGCGACAAATATGTCTTCGAAATACAAATCGACGAAGACATAACACACAGCTTCGAATGTCCCAAAACTTTCTATTCGGTATACAAACAGCAGAAACTAAAGGAACTTGAAGAAGATTTAAAAAACAAACAGTCTCAAGGCCGCATATTAAGAGAGGCAGGAAATATTGACCACCGAGCTTCAGCTGCGTACATCACTAACATCAACCTGCGTGATGACATTCGATCCTTCACCGCAAGAGGACGTCTGCAGCTTCTTCAGTGTGAGAGCCTGATGCACCTTTACTACCCAACGATTCACACCAAGAGGTGCAAAATCTGCAACCACCCAACAGAAACTGTCTCTCATATACTCAACGGATGTACCAAGTTCCGAAAAATTTATCAAAACAGACACAACAGACTAGTCAACATCATTTGTGAGAAAGTAAAATCTAAAAATAAGGAATGTAGAATATTAAAGGACACCAATGTGGTACCAGCAATGTTTGAAATTAGCGAAATCAACTTTCTAAGCAGAAATACAAGACCTGACATTACCATTATTGATAAGGAAAACAGGAAGGTCACTATTATTGAGGTTGCAGTGCCTTTCGACGCGCACATACAAAAATGCTATGAAGAAAAATTCAATAAGTATTATCCGCTGTCCCTAGAAATTAACAACCTTAACTTTCATACTTATATAATTATTTTAATCGTTGGAAGCCTGGGGAATGTCCATCAAAGATTTAAAAGTGGTTTAATGAAGGTGAATGTTAACAAATATGAGGCAATGTTTCTTGCTAAGTATTGTAGCCTAAGTGCCATAATTGGATCTTATAAAATCTGGCGATTAAGGTGTAAAGTATACAACATGCAGCAGCTAGAATGATGTCCTAGGGCAGCTGTTCTGTACATGGCACAATTTCCTTGCAGACATAGTGTATAACATATTATGTCAGTACAATATGAATTGTATTCTTTGGAAAAAAAGACTTTTGATATGTATGTATGTATGTATGTATGTATGTATGTATGTATGTATGTATGTATGTATGTATGTATGTATGTATGTATGTATGTATGTATGTATGTATGTATGTATGTATGTATGTATGTATGTATGCATGCATGTATGTATGCATGCATGCATGCATGCATGGATGTATGTATGTATGTATGTATGTATGTATGTATGTATGTATGTATGTATGTATGTATGTATGTATGTATGTATGTATGTATGTATGTATGTATGTATGTATGTATGTATGTATGTATGTATGTATGTATGTATGTATGTATGTATGTATGTATGTATGTATGTATGTATGTATGTATGTATGTATGTATGTATGTATGTATGTATGTATGTATGTATGTATGTATGTATGTATGTATGTATGTATGTATGTATGTATGTATGTATGTATGTATGTATGTATGTATGTATGTATGTATGTATGTATGTATGTATGTATGTATGTATGTATGTATGTATGTATGTATGTATGTATGTATGTATGTATGTATGTATGTATGTATGTATGTATGTATGTATGTATGTATGTATGTATGTATGTATGTATGTATGTATGTATGTATGTATGTATGTATGTATGTATGTATGTATGTATGTATGTATGTATGTATGTATGTATGTATGTATGTATGTATGTATGTATGTATGTATGTATGTATGTATGTATGTATGTATGTATGTATGTATGTATGTATGTATGTATGTATGTATGTATGTATGTATGTATGTATGTATGTATGTATGTATGTATGTATGTATGTATGTATGTATGTATGTATGTATGTATGTATGTATGTATGTATGTATGTATGTATGTATGTATGTATGTATGTATGTATGTATGTATGTATGTATGTATGTATGTATGTATGTATGTATGTATGTATGTATGTATGTATGTATGTATGTATGTATGTATGTATGTATGTATGTATGTATGTATGTATGTATGTATGTATGTATGTATGTATGTATGTATGTATGTATGTATGTATGTATGTATGTATGTATGTATGTATGTATGTATGTATGTATGTATGTATGTATGTATGTATGTATGTATGTATGTATGTATGTATGTATGTATGCATGCATGCATGCATGCATGCATGCATGCATGCATGCATGCATGCATGCATGCATGCATGCATGCATGCATGCATGTATGTATGTATGTATGTATGTATGTATGTATGTATGTATGTATGTATGTATGTATGTATGTATGTATGTATGTATGTATGTGTAGTTTACCGGCAAGACGCGTGTAAAATCCCAGTCGATACTATAACACAATTCTATCAAAACAAAAGTAAGGCTAAACTTGACCCAGATTGTCTGGGTCAGACCGCGCCTTGGGAAAATTACGTCACCTATTCTGACCCAGATTTCGAACTTAACGTTAAAGAATTCAGCACGTCGGAAGTCTCCAGTGCTATAGCCGATCTACGAACTAACACTGCTCCAGGATATGATGGGGTTGAGCACCGCTACATCAAACAGAACAAGCACCGACTTGTACCTATTTTGACACGCATATTTAACATCTGTTTGAGACAGAATCGCATACCACCAGCATGGAAACACTCAATAATTATCCTGATCCCCAAAAAGGGGGGTAATCCCGACGAACCAGCAGACTGGCGCCCCATCTCCCTGCTTGCCTCCTCTTACAAACTTTACGTCAAACTTATACAAGAGAGAGCCTTGAAATGGATAGTAGCAACGGGCAGATTATCGCCCAAACAGAAAGGCTCACTCCCAAGGAATGGACTGCATGAACACGTCTTCTCCTTGAAAACTGAAATCGACAACTTACGCCATCAGAGTTCTAAACTCTTTATTACGTTTGTCGATATAAAGGACGCTTACGGAAGTGTAGATCATAACATAATGATAAAAACAATGAAGGACTCGAAATATACAGACAATATAGTGCAGATCACAAAGGACATCTACACGAATTCAACATTTCAGGTCCAGGCCGGCAGAGCGCTCACCCCCAGTATTGTCCGCGGCCGTGGCATTATCCAGGGGTGTCCCTGGAGCTCCATCGTTTTCATCCAAGCCATGGATGCTTGGCTCCGCTGGATGGCTTCACCATACACTGACGTATGCATCCCGAACCCGTGTCAGGCGTACATGGACGACGTGTCGATGACTGCAACCACAGAACATGACATGAAAGCAATGATCACAAAAAGTGAACAATTTATGAACTTTACCGCAATGGAAATTAAGCACAAGAAGTGCGCTGTCCTACATGGACAAAGAACTGGGAACAACTGGTCTAAAAACGATAATACATCCAAAGTGACATTTGAAATTCAGAACGATAAGATTCCTATGTTTGGGAGAGATAAAAAATATACTTACTTAGGTCATGACCTCAACTTAAGCGGAACCTCCCTAAAAGAGCAAATGAAAAAGGCAACGGATAATTTTGAAAATGTTTTAACTAAGATTGAAAACTCAGTCTTACCTTTGGCATACAAAATTGAAGCTGTTAATTCTATGGCTATTTCTAAACTAATCTTTTATTTCAATAACCTATCAATCCCAGATACTGTTTTGCAACACCTAGAGGATTGTATTATCAATTTTGTAAGAAATGTACTAGGACTTAATCAGTCATCGACCCGTTCTTTTGTCTTTGTCCCTTTGAAGACGGGTGGACTGGGAATATTGAAACCATCCACAATGTATTATGTTAAAAGAGTCACCTTTTTACTATCTATGCTCAATTGTGACGACGAGCAGGTTCGAAAGACAGCGCGCAACGCGCTTCATTTACACATGTCAAAGCGAAAAGTTAAAGAGGTACAAGATAGGACGCAACATCATTTTGGTGGCTTCGAGTTGACAGAGAAAAATATACTGAAAAAGGAAAGCAAAGTTAACTGGGGGGCTTCCGACTTTGTCGAAATGAATAGATTGTGTACAAAATTGAAATCTTCTTTAAATTTTGATGCAGAGAATGATCTTTTCACTTTGTCAATGTACGATAGCAACAATACTTTAATGTCCACCACCAATGTACACACGCTATCAAAATATTTCAAACAACAAAGAATGAAAGAAGATATTGATTATTGGCGTAACTTGGAACAACAGGGTCAAATTTTTAACAGTGTCATGAAATGCATGCATTCATCATCCAGTGCTGTTCTGAAAAACTCAAGTGTGAATGACAATATCATAAAATTTACAATGAAGGGGAGATTACAACTTCTTGAAACAAATGTTAACATGAATAAATATTACCCCGAGGCATTCCCTCGATCATGTTCCCTTTGCAACCATCCATATGACACAAACTCACATATTCTCAATGGATGTCAACAATTTAAAGGAATGTACTCAGAAAGGCATGACAGAATTGTAAATTATTTGTATGAACAAATCTCCAATAAATTAGCCAGTGATATTTGTGTAGTGACAACCAACAAATGTGTTCAGGTGGACGAAAACATCCCCAACAAGCCTGACATACTCATATTAGATGAAAAGAACAAAGATGCTTTTATTGTAGAAATTGCTGTTCCATTTGACAAATTCATCGATTTATGTTTTCATGAAAAGTTTTTGAAATATCTATCACTGCATAATAATATGAATGACAAGGGCTATCACTGTAGAATCATTGTTATTATCGTGGGAGCATTGGGGACTGTTCATAACAAAGCCGCATCAGGGTTAAAAATGCTAGGTTTCAGCAATAGGCAGTCAACTAGCATGTGCAAGTTTATCAGCATTAGCGCAATTATAGGTTCGCAAAGAGTATGGAAAAGAAGGTATAATTTAATCTGATTGAAATAACGTACAAAATGTAATGTCTATTGTACGGAATATATTGGTGTGTTGTACAGCTGAAGATGGTTGAATATGTGATTATGTAAATGGATGTATTCATTGCATGTAAAAATCATATAGTCAATAAAGTTCTTGAAATATGTATGTATGTATGTATGTATGTATGTATGTATGTATGTATGTATGTATGTATGTATACAATTGCAATTGCATGCATGCATGTATTTATGTATGTATGTATGTATGTATGTATGTATGTACTCAACAACTCGTTCATTTATTTTTGTACCAATGAAGCAGGGTGGCTTTGGAATACAAAAACCTTCCACATTGTATTATGTCAAAAAAGTCACTTTTATTTTGTCTATGTTGAACTGTGATGATGAACAGGTAAAAAAGACCACACGTGAGGCATTTCATCTGCATATGACGAAACGGAAGGTCCCACTAGTTGAACATAACACACAACCTAATTTTGGTGGATACGAACTGACAAACAGCAATACTTTGAATAAACTTTGTAAAGTTAACTGGGGGGCTTCTGAATTTGTGGAAATGAACAGATTATGTTGTAAATTGAAAACTTGTTTAGGATATGATATAGAAAATGATTGTTACACCTTATCGATAAATGACGGCAATGGTTCTATAATTCATACCAGTGATATAAATAAAGTGTCTAAATTTCTAAAAAGTCAAAGAATACAAGATGATATCGATTACTGGCATAATCTAGAGCAACAAGGACAAATTGTTAACAAAGTACATGCAAACATTCACTCATCATCCAGTACTGTTTTTAAAAATGCAAATATCAACGATGCCATCATTAAATTTGCTATGAAAGGGAGATTACAATTGTTAGAAACAAACGCAAACATGAACAAATACTACCCACTGTCCTTTCAAAGATCATGTCCCTTGTGTAATCAGCCTTATGACACCAACTCACATATACTTAATGGTTGCCAGAGATTTAAAGGTTTCTACACAGAGAGACACGACAAAATTGTAGACTTTTTATTTGAAAATATCAACAAAAAACTTGCAAGTGATCAGTGCATTATCAGTACCAACAAATGTGTCAATGTTGAAAACAACATCCCCAACAAACCTGATATATTGATTATTGGTGAGAAAGAGAAAATTGTGTTTATAGTGGAAGTCTCTGTTCCCTTTGATAGGTTTATTGATATTTGTTTTAATGAAAAATTTCTGAAGTATTTACCACTACATAATCATTTCAATGATATGGGATACACAAGTAAAATCATTGTCTTTATTGTGGGTTCACTGGGGACAGTGCACAATAAGTCAGCATCAGGTTTGAAGTTGTTGGGTTTCACTAACAGTGAAATAAACCAGTTTTGTAAATTCATGAGTATCAGTGCTATTATTGGGTCACACAGGGTCTGGAAGAAAAGATATCATTTAATCTAATTCATCTCTAACAATATTTTGTCACATACAGTAGCTTTCAGTGGTGCATTCACTCCCTTTTTTCTTCGTTTTTTATCAGTCAAAAGGCTTTTATCAATGCAATGCATGTTGGTTATTCCATACACTATATTACTACTATGCATTCTCATTACAATGCATGTTGGTTACTCCATACACTATATTACTATTATACAGTTTCATTGTATTACACTATTTAAGTTGTTGGTATGCGTGTAAGCTGATATATTATGTTGAATATGTGATTATGCAATTGGATTGTTCATTGCATATGAAAAATCATATAGTCAATAAAATTCTCGAAATATGTATGTATGTATGTATGTATGTATGTACTTCCGGTCAGCTAATGGGGTTAGTCGCATGTTTATGTGTCTGGGCTTTGTTCGCTGTTCTGGTGGAGGGATCCGTGGTAGCTGCCCTCGATAACGCAGGAATGGCATATGGAGGTATGGGCCTTGTTACAGGGCTGAAGATGACGGTGACGGAAGCTATTCGGACTGGTAAAGTAAGAAGGATAACAACGGGCTGCGATGACAACAACACGAAAGCGATTCAAAATGGCGGTGTCAACAACAATGACGCACTTTACGATTTGAGGACCCACAGCTGGAGGGTGAGTTTATTGTTATGGAGAAGGCATTTCGATCTAGCCTAAGTACCAGGGCTGAAGATGACCGTGAAGGAAGCTATTCGGACTGGTAAAGTAAGAAGGATAACAATGGGCTGCGATGACAACAACACGAAAACGATTCAAAATGGCGGTGTCAACAACAATGACGCACTTAACGACACGGTGAGTTGAAGAAGATTACCCCAACACCTACACCAAGTCGTGCGCAATCATCCAAGCGAAACAGCATCACACGCCCTTAATGGCTGCACAAAATTTCACCTTATGTACCAACAACGACACAACAACATCTTGGACATTTTGGAAAGAAAGATTCGTTCATTCAACAGAAACAAGACCATATTGAAAGACACTCCCCTCAAACCATCTATATTTGAAAGTGACTCTATTGGTTTCCATCGTAGAGTGGTGCGGCCAGATATAACAGTGATTGACAGAAAAAGAAAAACAGTCAAACTAGTAGAAATATCGATACCATTTGATGCTTATATTGATAAACCTTACAAATCAAAGTTTGATAAGTACTACCCATTTTCTTTAGAGATCAACGCCATAGGGTATCATTGTGAAATCATTGTGCTAATTATAGGCAGTCTCGGAAATGTCCATGAGAGGTTTACAATAATAAATGCGCCAGTCTTAGTTATTGTCCACTTTTACCATCTATTTATGGATAAAATAAGCCAAGAGCCAGCAGTTATGTTCAGTCATGTAACGGATTAATATTTACAATGCCATTCTATTGTTTCCCGTATGGGTAGCGTGTGTGAAATACTGTACCGACTAATTGGAAATAAAGAATTATATGTATGTATGCATGTGTGTATGTATGTATCTATCTATCTATCTATCTATCTATCTATCTATCTATCTATCTATCTATCTATCTATCTATCTATCTATCTATCTATCTATCTATCTATCTATCTATCGGTCCATCCATCCTTTATCCATCCATCCATCCCCCACCCACCTATCTATCTATCTATCTATCTCTCTATCTATCTATCTATCTATCTATCTATCTATCTATCTATCTATCTATCTATCTATCTATCTATCTATCTATCTATCTATCTATCTATCTATCTATCTGTCTATCTATCTATCTGATAATCCATCCAATCTGCCTTCATTCGAAGGGTCCTACTTCCATCAGCCAATCTGTCAGCTGTAGATAAATTTATGACAATCTCATCAACTCTTTCCTCATTTCTCAAATATTGTTGCAGAAAAAAAAACAACACGACCACCTTAACTGTTCTCATCCATAATATAGTTTTGACACTGAACCTGCTTTTAGACATCAAGGGCTTCTTATGGATGCATCTCTCTGCGATCCAGGCCTCGCTGGTACCACTATGCTATTCGATGAATCCTACTCCTCGGAGGCCATCCCCCGGTATTTAACAATCAGGAAAACCGTGCACAAAAGGTGTATGACCGTTTTTTGTACTCGCTGAAAGGGCTCTTATTTTGCCGTTCGACTGGGCAGCGAGCTAGCACAATCTTCCCCCCAAACTGATTGCTATTGATTTTTGGCTGTGTTGGATCATTCACCACAGAGACCATTGAATCAGTTCGAAAATCACAATGCGTTTTCATTATAACCTTTGCCGAATACAATACGGTCTCACCCTAGCCAACATTAATCATGGCATAATTGTTGTTATTTTCATCGTGGTAATGCTTAGATCATATAATGACTATTGATTTATGAATTGTTATAAATGATATTATGACTTATCATAGAACATTGACTTTCCGAGCTTTGCATGAAGTTGTTTAATGACTTGAATGTCTGTTAATTCTTATGGACATCAAGAATTTTTTTCGATGTTTCTTAATCATTTCAAGATACTGTTGTCTGCTTTTTGTCTTTTTTTCCCGTCATTTCCCCCCGTGTGTTGTTCGATCAATCCCGTTTACCTAGTTTATCTTTCTTCTAGGACAATCTTAATTATTCAGTGTGTTTAAACACATGATTGGTGCCTATTACTTTCCCACTGAATTAATTCAAGAGAATCACATGCATTTATAATGACTATTATCTCCCACCTTCATTTAGAAATAGTATGAAACTAGATTTTTTTTTCCGAAGCGCTGTCTCATTTGCGTTTCCCTCCTCGTGAAGTACAAACGAGTACCTTCGTAGTTGGCCAGCATCTCAAACACTTGGCAAGAGACATCACAGTCAAACAGTAGGAATGATCATTCTTCTAAAAACTGATCGCTTCATGAGTGCAAAAAGTTCCAGCCATCCTAGCTGGCACACGCACATCTGAGGTACAGAAGAGAATTGAAGCCTGAAAACTCATTTGCTGTTAAATGAATTACACCTACTAAGCAAGAGAATATCTGGCATGACCTTTCTTTTTATAGTCACTCTGGGTTATGCTCGTTTCCAGGCAGTAGTATGTCTTGTCTGACAAGACAATATCTCAGTATTGGCGTTCTTACCATCTCCTGTTATTTTGGATTGTTTTCTTCCTCCGCCTTGTGTCTTCTCCCTTTATCCCTTTCCTGCACTCAACCATCATTCACTCTTTCGTTCTCCTTTCTCCTACGTAATTATTCCTCGCTCTCTTATTCTCTTCTGATACTGCTCATTCCTCCCGTCTTTACATGTACTTCTCCTTCCGTCTTTGCCTCTTTCCCCTTGTATCTTCCTCCCTCTTCTCTGTCCGTTGTTTCCTCCTCTGCCTATTTCTTATCTGTCTACTCACATTTCTATTCCCATCTCAAGAACGTTCTAGCCTGTCTTGCCATCATAACGTCAGTGCACTCACATTTCAATCAGTTTCGCCACAGAGATTATTAGCGACGTCCCTGATGCCTGGAACAGGTCAGAAATGTGATGAGCGTTCCCGAGCTGCACACGGGGAGATGGAGCAGATGAATATTTTGTGGCTTACAATAATGACAACAAAATCTGATCAGAGAGTTTACTGACCACAGCCCCTCTACCCATACGAGTATAGCCCAATACATTCACGCCAAGGAAAGCACCAGTGGCAATAAAAATAATAAAAACACTAGGGTTGATTAGAGAGGTTTTCTCCTTGTTTCAGGATAATCTGAGAAACTCAGAAAAAAGAAGGTTGAATAATTTTGTCTACTATTTGTCTTTGTTCTTTAACATTGTGGAAATACACATAATATATTAACCATCATGATATTTTTCAGCCCTGAAGTTAATGTTCGGGTTTCGACTGCCTGTCTACTGTGTACTAGCCAACCTCGTTTCGAATTCATTTATTCAATGTAACCAGATCCACGACCCAAGCTGAAATGAATCAACAAAACAATGCCTTGATCGCATATCGTTCCCATTGATATAAACTCATGAAATTATTTAAGACTTCTTGTAATAGATAGGCAGATTTCAGCGTATTTGGTGATTGTTTCTGGACTGTATCCATTTGCCGAAATTGTCTCCTAGTGAAAATCCCGGCCATTTCTCCAACCCATGGCCTTTTCGTTTCATCATTGTGGAAACTGAGTTATAACTAATAGCGTCCATCTTGACATTTTAATACATCCCCGACATATTGTCATGAAAAATATCGACCTTTAACTTTTCATGTGATTACACCCTCCAACCTTCCACAAACTTGTGAATCCGTACTTTTTTGTTTGGGATTTCGGATTTGATCTGACGTCCTATGTATTTTAATATCTATAAAAGCAAGAACTTATGCAGCCTTTTCGCTGCTGCTGTTGTTTGTTTTGCACTGTTATTGTTCGTGTTTGTTGTGTTGCAATAGCCGTGGTTTCAAAGCACCAGTAAAGAATACACAAAGCCATGAAGTGCTCTTCTGAGATGCAGGACTCTTGCTGATGAGTCGGTTTGTAAACAATATTATTATACTACACAAAAGCAAAGTATTGAATAAAGGAACCTGCTGATTCGTATAGCTATGTATTTTCTGATTATACAAAAGATATTAATCAAAAATAGTAGTTGAGAAATGCGTATAATATTATAAGTCATGTTCAGTTTCATGGACTTTACATAGTATTTACTTTCCTGGAGTGAACTTAACAGTAATAGGCCATAGTAATAATAATAATAATAATAATAACAACAACAGAGTGTCTATCTGCCGATAATTGGTTTGGTGATGTTTATTTTGGAAAAATTTCTTCACAACTACAGAGGGGCCGCAACAGCGTAGAGGTTAGCATCTTCGCCTGTCAATCAGGTGACCGTGATTCGATTATTAGGTGGGTATTCTTTTTTTAAATAAAAGTCTTTTCTATTAGGAATCAATTTGTTTAATTTTTTTCCAATCCAACACAATAGTAGGGAATAAATCAGTTTTTTGTCGTTGTTTTGTTATTGTATTTAGTCAACACCAATATTGGCGGATAAACCCGGGCCGATATTGTTGACCGATAGAAAAAACCTGGGCAGTATCCGCCGATAATGCTGGCGAATAATGGCAGCCTAATAATACTAACAATAATAACAATAATAACAATAACAATAATAATAATAATAATTACAAAAAGAAAAAAAAAGAAACTGTTCTTGTACGGATGTGTCACCGACGAACCCAGTACACTTTAAACATTTTGTTTATTATTATGTAATGATTGTGGAGTGACGTTGTTATTTCGCTACCCACTGTAAGCTTGATGTCGAAGGAAAATCGATAGTAAATTTAATGGGTTCGATACAGGATGCCAGAGCGTTTATTTTCATGCGCCGGAAACAGCCGTAGCCCGTGGCTCGTGCGTGTGACTGCAAATGGCGTTCGTTCAATGAGATTTTGGCCGCACGCCGTATGTGCAATTTTTGGCAAGGGTCGAGCAGTGGCGTACATCAGAACGATGAATTTTTTATCTAGAACACAGAACATCGCTGGAAAATGTTGGAAAAACGCAAGTCAAAGTAACTCCAGCTTCTTTACCAAAATAAATGAAACAATAATTATGTTGGAAGAACGTAGATCAAAGGGCTCCAGATTTTTTTAACAAAAAAAAGTGAAACAATTTTTACAGACACTTTATTGTTCGTTGCCACTTGTTTGGGGAATTATCTGCCATTTGGACGTGCTTTGAACTGAAGTCCAGAGAAATAAAGTGCTGGTCCCCGCAGCAAGTATAACGGGGCTGTTTCATTATTTCATTTTGGTTAATGCAGGTCTTTAGGACCGCGGGGAAAACAATGAGCATGTCCTTTCTTTCTAACAACATGAAGAAATACACCTGCATAAATGTACTCCAGCAATTTTTAGCCATCACTGTTTTTTGCCCCTAGAAAGCTTGCCTTTGGCTAGAAATTCAAGAAACATGACATAAAGTGAGTGACAGAAAAAACGTGCGACGTTTCAAAGAGCCAGGGCAAATATAATTGAAATATCAAATTGCAGTTATTGATTTTTATCCCTGCGAAATTTTGTTTGGCCATTTTCCTTTAATATAATGTTGTAAAAACCGATTCCTATAAAAAACGTCCTGCAAATTCAGTGTTCCAAAAGAAGGACTGGAAGAAAATTTTGTTTCATCTCTGAAATGATAAAGAAAGTGGTACATTGTTTCTCCTTGCCAATGAGAAAGGCTTAAGGGAACAGTAGTCTGCAGGCTGTAACAGTGTGGAAACTACACCTTCCATTGCCATACCCTTTCATTGTGTACTGGTATAGCGAAGAGACTATGGTTGCAAGGTATTTGTATCTCTGTGGATGAAAATGTACGCATTACCTGCCCAAGCATAATGAAATAGGTTACCTGTAATTTCAAGTCTAAAGTGCTTTTTTTTTTTTTAATTTCAGTTTGTTTTGTTGCTGTCTATAGCCACCGAGTTGCCTAAACTCCCAGTCAATGCTAAATAACATGAATTCGTTTTTTATTTCTTAGCCGTGAACACGTGAACGAAGTAGGCTGGACATTCACTGAATCTAGCACTGACGCTATAAATCTGACTTAGTTTGGGATACCATGATCTCCAGTGTTCTCAGTTTCGACCCCTATCCTTATGCGGCAAAAATGTGAAGTTCGCGTATTGTGCTCAAAAAGGGTAGCCAAAAGTTAGAGAAATTACAGTAAGGAGCTGTAGGGAATATAGTACTGAAGTTTGTGTAATGTATTCACTGGGGGCAACTAAGACCTGTAGGAAATATGAGAACTTCGTGTGGTATACTCATTGGAGGCAACAAAAGCTAAAGAAAATACGAGCACAATATTGAAGTTGTGACCCGTACTACTTGGAGCAAAGAAAACGGAGGGAAATATGACACTTACGTTTGGGTACTATTGTACTCGTGGGGGCGGTTGGAGGAGGACTAGGCTACTATAACTAAAAGCAGGGGGAGGGGGGCATCATATTACTACTCATGGTTAATATTGCATTCTAATTAAAATTGCCTTCATTCCATCATTTTCATGTGTGGCTATTTTACTCAGCAAACGTAATAAAGAAAATGTGTCTGATTTTAGGTGTAATGGTTTTGCCACCTTACATTTACCAAATGAATGCAAAACATGAACTTTAGCATTGCTGTACGTTTTATAAGCAAAGCACACGCACACAAGGCATCTCAATATAAAATAGAACGTAGGCATATTTGTTTCATTTCTTGATCAACGGATCATTAGGGCGAAAAGTAGTCAAGAAAAATAGAAAGAACCAAAGATAATACAAAACACCTTTGTGTTAAGAATGGAATCGTGAAGAATTAAACCCGTTAAGGCGCCGCGGAGAGTGAAGAAGAATGGGTAGTGAGAGAAGAATCAAGGTACTGTAAACGGAAATCTTCATTGTCCGGGCTTGAGAATGACGACGCTGTGTAAACCCCGTGTTCGTTACCTCACGTTACTGTAGTGTGTCTAGTCTCTTTGGTGTTAATATTCATTTGCTAATATTGTTATTTGTCGTTACATGGTTTGTTGTTACAGCTGGTGTTTAGCACACTATCCGACACAAAACTGGATACTAAATTTGCTCTAAAGAGTTTTTGTTTGTTTTAATGAGAATTACCATAAAAACGTGCACTTTCTCCGTCAACTATACTGTCACTTTCTCATACATTCAGAGTAATTTTCTTCCTGTAGAAGCTTTATATCGGCTTTGAAACAGAACTACAAAAAAAGAAACAAAAAACAAAAAAAAAAAGAAATTTAAACGATAATAGTGATGATAATAATGGCTATGGAGATAAAGTACACCTGTCTTAAAATATCACAACTTACCAAACGTAGCGCCGTCACAAGAAAATCAATCCATCACGTCGAACACAATGAACAACAATGTAGATATTAAGGCCTATGGCTCACGACATTCTATTACTCGTGTGGCCGCACTACGGGATGAGTGCTCTCTTGCGGATTCAGCTCGCTCACTGTCCCGCTCTTGCCAAATCCCACCCTGGCAATGTGGCATTCAGCTTAAATATTGACGGCGTATTTTTGAAGTGGTATCACCGGGAGATGACGATGAGGAAAATGAATTGAAACATCCGTTGCTGTCTTTCCTGCTGTGAGATGAATGACATCGTTGATGATGGTGCAGTCGCTGTGGACGCCGATTTCACAACCCACCTCAAAAAAAGACTATAAGAAAATGTCAATGTTCGTTTCTATCATGAGCCACAACACAAAGTAAATGGTTGCCTTTATGTATAGTCTAAAGCCTGTGTCGAAGTGTGAAGTATCTGTGTATGTCCAAGTGTGGAGATGGGTCATAATTATGTATGTCCAAGTGTGGAGATGGGTCATATGTATGTAACATGAACAAAAAATCAAGTTGATAGGGCAATGTGCAAGTTGGGTGATGAGAAGATGGTACCCATGAAAGATCAGGCTTTTCTTGTCTTTGATGTTCAGTATTTTGGTCTGAGTTTGGAGAAAGCACGTCGATACGATAACGGTCACACTGTGCCAGGAAGAAGCAAGACGATAGAAAGAAAATATAACAGAATGACAGGACAGAGGGAGACCCCACTAGATGCACCCACCAATCGCCCACGTAGCCAATACGGTGACAAAGATAGCTTTAATCAGATCCATCAGTTCCTGCTGACTGCTCATCATCAAGTACCACTAGACAAACAAACCACCTTTTTATCGTGCAGAGATGAAGATATAATTGTTTCCCTGTTGCTTTGCTAAATCAATTTTCTATGAAATATGAGATTCTTATTTTGTTATTTCTTTGTTTGCTTCCTATTTTTACCCACTAGCCAGGGACTCGAAAGATGAATGTGGAACATGATTAAGTCTCATTTTAATATTCATATTGCCTGGTTAGGAAGGAAATCGACAGGCTCTCCACAATATCATAATTATTGTTCTATATCATTAATAATTCATCCTTTGGCAGAAATGGCCAAGTGCTCTAGGTTCTAATATGCTGTGTTAAAGAGAAGACTGATGAAAAGTAAGTTTGGAGAGATAAAAAAAAAAGAAAAAAGTTAACAATATTAGATAGTCGTTCCTGTCATATTCTTGTATTATTATTAAATGAGTGTTCATTGTTTGGCATTACTTTTTAAAAAACAAAACAAATTCTTCTGTGTTTCTAACCCTGGGCTTTGCAACATTCAAATTTTTCTGGTCACATTCTATCCTTGTCTGTTATAAAATAAATGTAGTACAAACGTTTGCCGAGTTGAAAGTTACTAGGCGTCATTAAGATTTTGCACTATTGGCTCAGAAATAACATCTAATTGAGAAAAACAAAACAACAACAAAAAAATGAACGCCTGTTTCGTATTCATGCCAAAGGGCTTAAAGGCCCCTACACACGATCAAATTAGCCGTCAAATATTTGAGTCAAATTATTTGACTCAAATATTTGATGCGAAATTTGATGGTGTGTAGGGCGATTTGACGTCAAAAAAAAATTTGTATCAAATATTTGACGGATCAACTCCGGTTGATATTTTTTGACGAGAATCGGGCGTCATTGTTAGAAGACTAATAATATGTTAGGTGATCAGACTGTTTCTTGGTTACAGATTCCAGTGACAGGCCATGGTACATTAGAGGACGACATGTCCAAGCTGATTATATGCATGATGATGTGATCAGTCACAGGGAAAAGCCCACTGTCAGTTAAACTAGTGAATGCTTGTTTGAAGATGAACTGTCATTAACAAAAATGGCTGGTGCAAGGCTCAAAATTTATGTAAGGATTAAAAAAAATTTCAGTTTTATTGAAACCGATGAATGGTTGTTACTTTCAAGTTAGTTATGCTGCCCATTCTGTTTTAAACAGTGTTTGTTCCATACTGAGTTAGTGTAAGTGTTTGATTACCCAAGGACTGAAAGAGAAAAACTGAAATTATTGAAAAAAAAAGGCTGGTAGGTAGGGGCGGGGGTGTGATTATTACAACTGAACTGCCCCGTCATGATGCAGGTATTTTTGTGCTTTGTTGTTACTTTTTTTTTTTAACAGCATCTTGCTCATCCGCCTCTTCTTTAGACGACACGAAAACAAGCGAAAATCATATTACTGCTACAAATCCGCTTGTGATAAAATTTAATGTCCGTAATGTGCTTTGATGTGTTATCGTGTTTTTATATAATCTTTGGCACTGGCCTCTGGCTATTTAGGTGTTGCTGACATTAAACCTCGTTCTGGTTGCTCTGTGAACGCTTTGCCTTATTATACAGCATAACAAACTTAAATGTATGTGTGGCATTGCTTATTTATTACGTGTAATGTTAGTATTTAACGTCTAGAACATTTCATTTTGTCACTCAAGTTTCCTTATTTTGCTTTGATTGCTGTGTAGTGTAAATGCCTGGGCTTTCGAGAATGTAATAAGCTTAAGGAAATGTGTGGATCTATGAGCTTTAGGAAATGTGTGGGTCTATGAGCTCTAGGAAATGTGTGGATCTATGAGCTTTAGGAAATGTGTGGGTCTATGAGCTCTAGGAAATGTGTGGATCTATGAGCTTTAGGAAATGTGTGGATCTATGAGCTTTAAGAAATGTGTGGATCTATGAGCTTTAGGAAATGTGTGGATCTATGATCTTTTGGAAATGTGTGGATCTATGAGCTTTTGGAAATGTGTGGATCTATGAGGTTTTGGAAATGTGTGGATCTATGAGCTTTTGGACATGTGTGGATCTATGAGGTTTTGGAAGTGTGTGGATCTATGATGTTTTGGAAATGTGTGGATCTATGAGCTTTTGGAAATGTGTGGATCTATGAGCTTTTGGAAATGTGTGGATCTATGATGTTTTGGAAATGTGTGGATCTATGAGGTTTTGGAAATGTGTGGATCTATGAGCTTTTTGAAATGTGTGGATCTATGAGCTTTTGGAAATGTGTGGATCTATGAGGTTTTGGAAATGTGTGGATCTATGAGGTTTTGGAAATGTGGGGATCTGTGAGCGTTTGGGAATGTGTATGAGCGTTAGGAAATATGTATGAGCTAAGGGTAGGATGTCTTTACATTGCATGGTTTTGTTATGTACGGAAGATTTCATTATCGTGCATGCCACAGCCATAAACTACTTCTTTATGTTATTTACTTTATGCCTTATTGTGAACAGTGCAAATACGTTTCCCTTGGGGGTCGATATTCAATTTTCTTATTTTGTCCTATTATTAAATCAGCATAACCTCCTTCTCTTTTTTCCTCTTCTACATTATTTTTTTCTTGGGGGGTGGGGGTGGGGTGGGGGGTGGGGGGGTCAGATTGAAATGCGATTTGGAACGTATTCATTCTGTGCATGACTCAGTGATTAAATTAGAGATTGCTAATACATGTAAATAGACGGGTATAACTTAAAACTTAATTTATTATACATGTACTTAAGCGAACATAGTTCAAAAGGAATAATTAGATAAATAAATAATTATGACATTTTGAAGGTACGTAGATAAACAATCCTCTTCTACATTTTAATAATATTATGTATTCAGTCTTTTATCATTTTCACCCTCTGACTTATTTACTTTCTGTTCTATTACTTCATCTCTCTCTCTCTCTGTCCCTTTCACTATGGCCCTAGTCTGTTCCTAATCTGGTCATCCCCGGGTGTTCTTTTTTCTCCACCACCTTGCTCATTTCATTTTCTTTCATAGCCACACAAAAAAAAAACACGCGAAAGAAGAAAACAAGAGTAAAAGCCAGAGATAGACCCCCCCCCCCCCAAGCAACCTTTTCTCCAGTAATCTTGGTCCAAACCCATTTTACAACAATCAGTTACTCCATAAACACAATTCGCTGAGGTTCTATGTCAGACTGGTCGCCAGGAAGAAATAGCATCCGCCGCCCAGATCAGAAGATTAAAGAAAACCACAGGGAGAAAACAGAATGATGAGAGTCTCGGTATAACATGGTCGCCAAGAAGAAAATATCAACAACAACACCATGATAATAAGAATAAACAGATAAAAACGGAGCTGTCTGGTGCTGACTGAATTTTACCAGCTTAACTTGGTCTTTGTACAACGGGCGGGCAAACTTCGTGATCGGGGATGTGGATACAAAAATCATTACTGAACGTTTCTCTCCATCTAACTCAGATTTGGGAGAAACTCCATTTAGCCCATACATAGTTAATACATCACCACAGTCATGCTATATATTTTAAACAATATCAAACACTTTTGAAGTGGTGCATTTTCAACTGTGCTGCTAAATAGCATCAAAATTCTTAGTTTTTGGTAAAAATTTAAAAATTTTCGATTTTGGCTTCCTAATCCATTTTTGTATTTGGCACATTGTGCAAAAGTCACGAAAATTGCACTTTTAGGGTTCAAATTGGTGTCGATATATCATATTTGGCATTCTTGTAACAGGAATTTTGTGAACTCTTCAGAGATTTTCTCAAAATTGATGTTTTCAGCAGAAAAATTCCTATAACTTTTTTTAATTTTCTGTCCAAATAAGCTGATATTCGCACAGTTGTTTTCTCAGTGTATATCACAAATTTGTATGGATCAAAGCTACAACCTCTCTATCCATTTTTGTTTTATTATTATTTGAATGAAGGAAAATTAATAAACAATGAATCATAAAGAATCAGCAGTGAATTGGGAGAGACATGATGAATGAATTTGAAAACCCGTCGATACAAAGATTTATGTATGTCCTAAATTACCACATGCCAGGTTTCAGAAAAAAAAATTTAGAAGTTATAAGACAAATAGAAATGTATGATAAAAATCCAAGATGACCGCCGCCATTATTACATAATAAATGATAAAAAAAAATTCTGACCATTTACCATGTCCTAGCAAACCCAATGGACAGACCTATATGTAATATGTGAAGGAATAGTGAATTTTTTAACTTTTTTTTTTAGCAGCATAAAATATGCCCTTTCCCATTTCCTGGAATTTGGACATTTTTCGAGCCAACCTTTAATCAAATGTTTGCACATCCAGTAAATTATTCAAAGTCTGAGTTAGTTGAATACAAAATCCAAACAAACAAAAGCGGTAACGACATGGAGAGTGGAAGAAAAGAATATTGTTTCCTCCAAAATTGGAAATCCATTTCTAGGTGAATTCTGAGCCCCATGATAATTATACAACATACATAAAATCAACACTAGTGAGCCATCTGCAGACTCATGCTGGTCCCTGACCTGTAAAACAGTAAAATTCCGTTATGGCACTAAAACATCAAACAAAGATGAAAATTATTTTCAAAAGTAAAACCACCAGTCTGATTCTTTGCAGACACAATAACTGATCTGAAACATTCCTCATGAATTCTCTTCTTAGAATGATAAAGTGGACAAATTCTCAAAACTATGCAACCCGAACCATTGAAATTGGGACCCCAGAAATGAATGGAGGGTTCGTTGGGGCTTATAGTTCTATGCAAGCTCCAGACAGAAAAATTAAAGAAAAAAAAAACAAAGCTTTTCACTAAACAAAACAAAAAAAGGAAAAAAAAACCTGGGCAGAGGGCAATATCCACGCAAGTTTATTCAATCACCGAGATCAAGCATGCCAAACAGAGTAACTAAGTGAACTCTTTAACAGTCATTTTTATTAAGCATTTTCCTGCCCTCTTAATCAAGCAACACGGTGAGATCTATTTGACTTAGAGATTACTGTGCGCTACTTTTGCTTGGGAAAGCCCACGAGGAAATTTGGCTTTAAAGATATAGTGGAGAAAAAAGGAATTTAGCTTAAAAAAGGCAACTACTTTTGCAAGGACAATGCTTGGATTAATGTGATATGATAGAGTTTCGAATAGTTTGATTAATTTGACATGACAGAGTGTCGAATGGTTTGATTAATGTGATATGATAGGGTTCCGAATGGTTTGATTAATGTGATATGATAGAGTTTCGAATAGTTTGATTAATTTGACATGATAGAGATGAACACAATAATCCCAGTGAAGGTTGAGACTTTGGCTTCTCTTAACAGCTTGTATTCATCACAGTGCTTGGTACTTATTCTTTCATACAATTGTTCTCTCGACCGGGGAAGGAGGGGGGGGGGGCGGGGGGAGCATGAAAGGAGAATTTGTCCGGAGTATCAAGCAGGTCTATAGAGGCTAGCTGTCATGGCCAATTAGGGAATGTCTCTTATTAATGTTCACTGACAGCCAATCGCCACAGCTGTCATGCTTCAAGTGGGCATATTGGAGGTCTGACATCGAATCAGAATATCCGGGGCCTACCGACTATTAGGAGATACCACGTACCGAATTTGATGCCCAAGACGTTGTTAGGTATTCGTTGCTGTGTCTTGACGGAAGTTAATCAACATCGTCCAGTCTTCATACTAATGTCAAGTTGGAGATGTCATGTGGCTGAATTACTGACAAGGAATCCAATATTCCCCGTCTTGGACTGTCTGTTAGTATTGGACATGCACTTATGGTTTGTGATTAGTGGACAAGATGGACCCGTTGGCCCATGAACAAGATGACCGATACCAATTCTTCACATGATGAGAAAAATAATGCTTGGTTTGGCTTGATGAAAGCACAGGCTTGAGAGACAGTGCTCGTCTTACAGTGTCCATGCGAAGAGGTGTCTCAATTTTTCATCTTATCAGATGCTTAAGAGAGGTATCACATTAAGCTCGGAACGGTGCAGTCAGCTGTTGGCAGACAAGAAGTGCACACTATAATTTCCTATAATTTCTTGGTAAATCCGGATAGACGCTCCCTTACTAAGCCCAGTCAGACACAACCAGTTTCTGCCATTATTTATTGGGTGTACATTTTGCTAAAACTGGCTGTGATGTTCCGGGCTGAGCATGATACCACCTTTAATTGCAATAAACTGCTACTTAATTGAGTGCTTCGATTACTAATTGGCATCCATGGTTAAGCACAAATGATTTTCTAGGGTGCACTATTCACAGATGTGAGACAAATCTCATAATGTTTATGTAAAGGGATGATTTCCATATTTCATTTTTTTCTTTCTATGGCATCTGGCCCACTCATTCATTCGCGATCGAGTCCTCAGAGTAAAAAAGTTCACCGGCCCCTGATCTAGTGAATGTAGCTTAATATAAATGCAGGACACTGCAACGGGGTTATGGTTCTTGAAATAAACGAGTTCATTCGATGGAGATTGCTGGGATCTCATTTAAGCAATCGTTCCTATTTTTATGATAATTAATCTCAGGCACGCGATATTCATGGCCAAGAATAAGTCACCTTCAATTTTCTGATGTTGTAAGTTGTTGCATTTTTTGCCTACTTATCCTACTTATTATCGCTCCCATGTACTCTCTGTAACTGAGCTGATCACTGTCGTCTGTATTCGTGACTGAGCAATCAGACACCCACCCGGACAGAGTATTAATTAGACAACAGAGTCATCAGTCTCCTTTAAATACGCCGAATTTCACAGAGAGGTATAATTATCATAGGAATGCACAGATAGCGTGCTACCATGGTCATCCATACTACAGCAACTTCGGTTCTCTCTCTTAAATATCTTCTTTTTTTTTCAGCTCACATCCATCCCCTATCCCCCCCCCCCCTACCTCCACCCCCTCCTGGCCTAGACCTTTTTAAAAAATTATTATAATTATCTTAATTTTTATTGATAGCCACACTGTTCGACTAAATATTATAAAAACCACAGAAAAACTGTGGGATCGCAGCAGGGCTATAAGCACCTCAACATTTGGCAAAAAGTAAAAGTTGTATGTAGCAAAGCCCCGCGTAAGAAATAATACCCAAACGATACAATGCAAATTAAAAGAGAAGACAGAAAATATTCGATTTTTCGGCTATCGCCTTCATCAAGAAAATAAAAAAAGAAGAAAAATGGAGCAAATAAACAATCGAACAATAAAAGATTTCTGTAGGAAATGTATAGATCTAGAATCGAAACAGAATATGTTTACTTATCTGCGAGTTCTCACTTGGTCAGCAGCACAAAAGCACGTCTGCCAATGTATGGAAGCTTGAATCCATGTCAGATCTTGATTTCGATTGCATTAAATTGAAATTAAATAAATAAATCTTTGAGTCTTTTTTGATAAGATCAATCCTCCTGCAATATAATGTGTGGTTATTTGCAGAAAGGATGATTTCTGACGTGTTCACGCCTACAATAATGTTTGCTGCCCCAAAGCTTCCTATCTAATATGCCTCACGTGCAGACAGAATGATTAGATGAACAATTTGTTTGCACCCACCTGTTTCTGCATTCTTCTTTCTCCGAAACCGTTATTGTGAACAGCACGAGACAGTCTGGCGCCGTCTGTCCAATCAATCAGTGCAGTATAAACAACTCTAATGTCCAAAAGATTTTTGTTTTTGTTTTGGTGTCATTAAATATGCAAGATGCCACCGAGTTCGCCGCAAAAGTGCAGACCTGTATTATTTCTGTGTGAGGCTGTGTTTTCATGTGAACGGAAACTGAAAGGGCAAGGGAGAAGTCAAAAATCCACCAAGTAGTAAAAAGAAAGAGTGTGTCCATGAGTTCGGAAACGGCATTTAAGTACACATGAAAATATTCTTTCATTTTCACTACTTGGAAAGTTTTTGACGTTTCCGTTGCCGTTTCCGTTTACGTACACATGAAATCACAGCTTCATTCTGTGAAAACATTAAAGTTCAGACTTGGCAAGACATCGATGAAAGCTCGAAACTCCAAAATTGTTCAGTTTCAACTGCGGACGGCCAGACCAAAAAACGATAATAAAGCCGGTGACAAAGGGTCAGAATTCCAGTAATATGAGACGTATGTAATATTCGCCGCGCAGCAGAAAATTAAAACATGAATAACATTTTTTTTTATTTACTTACTTATTTTTTTTTTTTTGTGAGGGATAGTGGTAGGGTGGGCGATGATTTCACGATATCAGATTTCCCCAGGGATGAAAATGTTACTCAATGTGTCTTTGAATCCAACAGAATACAATCCTTCTTGCAAGACTCGGACATCTCCAGTGTCAGGATTAGGATTTGAATTGCCGTGCTAGGTCACGCATTGTTTATTACATGGCATCATTGATTTTAGCCAGTGCAAACGTCCTTGAACTATTCCCGTGGACAGTTTGTTTTTGTAACGCTTTTCTTAGAGATGGAAAGAAAGTGGGTCAGGATAGAACGAATGGATAAATTAACAGTGACGATGCAGTTTTCGACCCCGTGGTTTGGGTGTACTTTAACAGGGAAAGACGGGGCGAATAAGGGGTGAATAAATTCGTACATAAAACGTTTAGGGTGTAGAGACTTTGCGAAAGGTTTTGACATCCTAAGTCTGACTTTGTCTGTTACTATTAATAGAATCTATTGGCGCTGCGAGCGGAGCTCGAAGTGGATGCACCAATCAAATTTGAGCAGTCACGTGATTTGCAGAAGATAAGCGGTGACATGTTTATGCTACCTGACTCCATGCAGCGTATCCTATTCTGCGAAGGTGTCGGCTAAGGTTCAGCCAGAGGGAACCATAAGACTGTTAACGTCATGTCTATGTCCTGGATAGACAATGAAAATAACCCACAGCTCTTTTCTCCAGTTCCCTGAAATCGTTTCAGGGAACCAATCGTAAGTCCATCAAAATGATTCGAGATGATGTGAATCTGACCCTAACTTTCCAGTAGAAGTGCGACCAAGGGAATGCAAGACCATAAAGTTTTACTTGCAATTAAGATCTAGAACGAGTGACTGATATACACATTTGTAAATTGTAATTGATGTGTCTGGATGAGGCTGGGGATTGCCAGCCCATCCTAGAACAGATCTAGATCTATCTTAACTACGTCAGTGTGTCTTGACGGTTTGATCCTTTATAAGCAGTTAAATGAGTTAATATTGTCGTCTGAGACATAAGTATATTATTTGTGAAGTAGTAGGCAGTCTATATTTCTGAAGATAAATAATTACTAAGTAAACTGTGAATGAATCAGAATGATATAGAGTCTCAAATCTCTTAAGACTCTAGAGGAGATTTATAGTTATGTATTTTAGTATTTTCATTTGATGCTGCTGATGTTGTCTTTTGATATGTAAGATAGACGAAATTGTTAGGACTTTTAGGTAATAAATTTGTGGCCCTACAAGGTCCTTGATATAACTTACTCGAAATTGTTATTAGTGTATGTGGCATGGTATGGCAGAGTAATTTCTAAAACCTCTCGATTTAAATGCAGTCGAACACCTAAATTTATAGTTTAGTAATCCCCAACGTAACACTCGAGGGCACACCCCTCTTCCAACTCGTAACACTGGAGAGGGACCCTTAAAGAACTTTAGATAACGCCATGCCACTTAGATAAATTATTTAAAACCTATTGTATTTTTTTATTCCATTATTTCATATTGTACTGTTGTAATATTATGTTTTCAGGTCTTTTATTATAGAGTTAAACAATTTGTATTAATCCAATATTTTGTATTTCAATTTCATATGGTGAACTCATCCCATTGACCCGTGGACACCGGCGAGGGAACCCTTTCATCATCCGGTTTTACTTCAGACAGAAATACAAGTTTGGGCTTGGAGCTATGGATTGAGGATATTTAACATCTGAATTCCTCAAAAACGAAGTTAAGTGAACCATCTATCTAACAGTCTTGGGGAGGGCGACGTACTTTCCGCTCTGTGTGTATTGTTCCAGGCCATTTTTCTTTTTACTATATGTTTAGTTTAAGTGCGGGAGGTTGGTTGGGATCATAGGTTAGCATATCTTCTTTGCCATTACGAAGGATATTGGAGGCCTTGGTGGCTATGTAAAATAACTCGGGGGGATTTGCTTCTCTGTGAATAGTTCTATTAGGGATCCATTATTCGTATAGATTGTGGCGTTCTTTTCCTTCCTCACATTTCTTTAGGAAGATGTCTCTCCTGTTTTCTTCTTAAACTATCTGTAATATAAGTTAGGACTTGTAGGGTCTGTTATCGTTCGTTTTACTTGTCAGTATACGTCCTGTTTATTGTATTTTTTTTTGCTTATAAACTTTAAACTACTATAATAACATTGATATGTTTACAATATATGCCTGAGGTGTTTCACGTGCTAAAACCACGTTGAATTGTAATCTGGTATTGACATATGTGAGAGAGAGATATAATAATTTTTGGTTCACGTGACAATTTCACGTTGAAGATAGATCTAGAGAGATTAATTTTGCAGTGGTAACAGAAGACACTGCGTGTGCGTGTTTTGAGAAGAGAGAGAATTTTGAGAGTGTTTTGAGAACACAGAGATATTTCAAATTTGTCGTGTTGAGAAAGATATAGTTTTGATTCATCGCATTGAGAGAGCGATTCGTTTTGACAGTGATAACAGAGGACACTGATTCTTGCGTTGAGAGAGACGTAAAATTTTGAGATTGATCACTCAAGACATTAATTTATCGCAGTAAAGGCGATATATAGTATTTTATTGCAGTGGGAGCAACGGATAGACGGCACTGCCTTACTAGATTTCATAGAGAGAGAGAGAGATAAAGTTTTTGCAGTTTAAGTGATACTGCCTGTAATTTTCAGAGAGAGATAAAGTGTTTGCAGTTTAAGTGATACTGCCTATAATTTTGAGAGAGAGAGATAGAACGTTCTTTTCGCGAAGCAGTGCTAACATAAGACACTGAGTTAATATTAACAGTCAATAACTGTTCATATAAGATATTGATACCGCGATATACCGTAACATTGGGTAAATATTTACTAACTTTACAGACTTTAACATATCATGGCTGAGTTTCTTAAATATTTAGAATCTGCCAAAGTTCTGGGCATACCAGAGGAAGAACGCGCCGCGTGGTGCGAACGACACGTACAACAAGACCGAGAGCGCGAGGATCGAAAAGAAGCAAGAGAAAGAGAAAGAGAAAAAGAAGAAAGAGAAAGAGAAAAAGAAGTAGAAAGAGAAAAGGAAAGAGAAAGAGAAAGGGAGAAAGAAAGAGAGAGAGAAAAGGAAAGACAGCATGAACTAGCAATTAAAAAGTTAGAGCAACAATCGCTTGTAACACCCACTACTGCCACCAATTCTTATGCTACTAAACCAAAACTACCACCATTTAATGAAAAACTCGACCGGATCGACGCATATTTACATCGGTTCGAGTTACACGCTAAATGCGTCGGATGGCAGCAGGCGATGTACAGTTCATGCCTGTCCAATTTATTAACGGGTAAGGCTTTAGAGGTATTTCACAGCCTTAAAGTAGAAGATGCCAACGATTATGACAAGCTTAAAACAGCACTGCTTAAGCGATTCCAGCATACCGAGGATGGCTTCCATCAAAGATTTCGCTCATGTAAACCTGAGCCATCTGAAAATTTCTCAACTTATGTCAATCGGTTGAAACATTATTTAGATCGCTGGATAGAGCTCGCGAACGTAACTACCGGAAATTATTCCCAACTATACGATTTGGTCTTAAAGGACCAAATCTATACCGCATGTCATTCCGATTTAGTCGCCCACCTTAAAGAGAGGGCTCCGACATCCTCTGAAGAAATCACATCGTGCGCCGAACGATACGCGTCCGCTCACCCAAATCGCCCTTTGGCAAAGCCTTCAACTACAACACCGTGTTATGCCAACGTAGGCAAAGGAGCGCCAACCGGACACGATCGTTCAAAGCCGACTCGTCGTCAGGCCCCAAATTCACGCT
This sequence comes from Onchidella celtica, assembly GCA_963931925.1. NCBI lineage: Eukaryota > Metazoa > Mollusca > Gastropoda > Systellommatophora > Onchidiidae > Onchidella > Onchidella celtica. The sequence continues at coordinate 15,253,658 of OZ007568.1, read as the reverse complement.
TTCAATCAGAGCCGCCTTTTTGTAGACAGACAGATTTTCCGAATCGAGGTAATGCATCCCCGCGTCGAGGATATCAGACTTATTCTTTTTACGAGCCTCGCCCATATTATCGTGGCAACTATCCAGGCCAACAATATAACCGGCCTCAGGGACCGCCGCGACGAGTGCATTTTGATGATAGTTATAATTATAGTAGACCGCAGAGTCTTCCCTATCGTGGAAACGATCCTAATCGTACTATATGTTATAAGTGTAATAGGGTAGGCCACATACAGAGATTTTGTAACGTGAAATTGGAATCAGCAAATGCCTGCTCGGTTAAACCTACACTTTATGAGACTGACGGTCATTCTGAATCTTCATGACAATCAAAGACTATTCCAGTCATGTCCGCCCTACATGAACTGGGTGAATTAACATTTTACCAGGGCCGCGTGAACGCGATTCGCGCTTCTGTTCTACGTGACTCCGGATGCACGACTATCGGCGTTCGACAGTCACTAGTCCGTCCAACACAATTTTTGGATAAAGAGGTAACTTGTATTACTTTTGGCGGATCTGTAGAGCGATTCCGTCTTGCAGAAGTTTATATTGATACACCTTTTCTCACAGGTATTGTTACTGCATGTGTACTGCCTAATCCAGTGGCTGATGTAATCATAGGGAATGTACCTCAAGTAAATAAGTTTCCTATCGGTAACTTGGAAATTTGGACTGAGGATGAGAGTATTGCTTGTGCGACAACACGCCTACAATCGAGACGACGAGCAGACAGTCCATTGAATAATCCTACTATTGAAGTGAACATAACGTCTAGTGCATTTCATGATGAGCAACATTCAGATCCCACATTGAAACATTTGTTTGCTAAGGTTGATCCTACCGCACCGGATACCTCTAAGTTTCTTATGAAAGATGATTTATTATATCGTAATTTCCGGAATAAGCGAGAGGCCATTATGCAACTTGTAGTACCGAGATCTTTTCGTCGCGACATTATTCGTCTCGCGCATGACACTTCCTTGGCGGGTCACCAGGGAAAGGCCAGAACTAAGTCTCGAATACTATCCCAATTTTTTTGGCCCAGTATTTACGCAGATGTAAACCGGTTCGTATCAACATGTGACGTATGTCAAAGACGTACCCCTAAAGGAAGAGCATCGAGAGCTCCTCTGCAGGAGATGCCAATGGTATCCAGACCATTTGAGCGCGTTGCCATAGATATAGTTGGTCCTCTACACAAGTCAGACAGAGGACATCGTTTTATACTTTCTGTCATTGACTACGCAACCCGTTGGCCAGAGGCCATTCCGCTAAAAGACATTTCAGCTGATCATGTCGCTGAAGCTCTTATTACTATTTTTTCGCGTCTAGGGTTTCCGGTTGAAATTTTATCGGACAGAGGTCCACAGTTTACCTCTGAGCTTTTTAAGAAAGTCTTGGAATTGGTCGGGATTAAACAAAGATTGACATCTCCATATCACCCACAGTCTAATGGCTGCTGTGAACGTTGGAATGCTACCATGAAAAGTATGCTTGCACGAGTTTCCGCCGACAAACCGAGTGATTGGGATCGACAACTCCCCGCTATTCTTTTTGCATACCGAGAACTACCGAACGCATCGACGGGTTTTTCCCCCTTCGAATTATTGTATGGTCGTAAACCGCGTGGTCCAATGGCCATACTCCATGATTTATTCGCCGGATCAGACACCGACGACAATGATACGCGGTCTGCATATCAATACGTTGTAGACTTGCGAAATCGAATTCTTAACGCATGTCAGCTCGCACAAAAATCTTCAGCTGCGCATGCTAGTCTTTATAAACAATATCGTGATCAAGGTAGCCGATTGCGAACCTTGGCTGTCGGAGACCAAACTCTTGTTCTCCTTCCGGAAACGAAAAATAAACTCCTTCTTACATGGAAGGGACCTTTCAAAGTTCTAAAGAGACTTTCTCGAGTAAATTATCTTATCAAGATTCGAGGACAGGACAAAGTCTTCCATATAAATATGTTAAAGCAATACCTGTCCGACGATGATAATCGACAGAATAATCGCCGAAATGTGGTTGCACAGGCCAATGCGGCCTTGGTTTCAGTTGACGATGATGATCCTATTAAGATAGAGAATTCAATACCCGCACTTCGATCTTCTGAAAACACTTCGGATGTGAATATAAATCCAGATTTATCTGAATCGCAAAGGCAAGATTTAAGAGATTTGCTTAACGAGTTTACTACAGTCTTTACTGATCTACCAGGTAATACTTCTTTGGTACAGCATGTTATAAGATTAAAGACGGATATACCCGTCTTTGTTAAACCATACCCGCGTCCGCTGCACGCACAAGAGACTATAATAACCGAGGTACGTAACATGTTTCACCTGGGAGTGATAGAACGATCGACGAGTCCATATAACTCACCCATCGTCTTAGTGAAAAAAAAAGATGATACCGTGCGTTTTTGTATTGATTATCGTAAACTTAATGAGGTTACAATATATGACGCGGAACCGATTCCCAACCAGGAGAATCTTTTTGCTCAGTTAGCGAGGGCAACGATTTTTTCTAAAATCGATCTTTCCAAAGGTTATTGGCAAATTCCGCTTGATGAGAATAGCAAGCAATATACCGCCTTTCAGACTCCGTTGGGTCTTATGCAGTGGCGCTATATGCCTTTCGGGTTAGTTACAGCCCCTGCTACTTTTGCCCGTATGATGACAATATTGCTCCAGGGTATGAATTCCGTATTGTCGTATTTTGACGACATTTGTATTTATGAAACCGATTGGTCGGGCCACATCGCAGCCCTACGACAAGTTTTTATTGCTCTTCGTCGAGCTGGCCTTACGGCGAAACCCAGTAAGGTATTTTTAGGCTACAATGAAATTAATATTCTGGGCCATACAATTGCCCACGGCGTTCAGACTCCAGATGACAAGAAGATAACTACCATCTTAAAGCTCCAACCTCCTCGAACTAAGAAAGAAGTTCGTAGTTTATTGGGCTTTCTTAACTATTATAGGAAATTCATTCCAAATTTTTCTTCGCTTACAGCTCCGTTATCGGACCTCACAAGAAAGAATTTTCCTAATAAAGTGAAATGGACAACCGAATGTGCTGATACACTTCGTACCGTTCAACAATTGTTTTCCACTTCCCCCATTCTCATACTGCCAGATATTAACCAAATATTTATTGTCCGCACTGATGCGTCGGACAAGGGATTGGGAGCTGTGTTATTACAGGAACGAGACGATACTTTGCGGCCATGTCTATACGCCAGCCGCAAGTTGCTGGATAGGGAATGCCGCTATGCAATTATCGAGCGAGAGTGCCTCGCTATCATTTTTGCTGTAAACGCATTTTCGAGATATCTACTCATGTCTGAATTTATAATTGAAACGGACCATCGTCCGTTGTTATTCTTAAAGACTAACAGGGCTAAAAATGCTCGATTAACGAGATGGAGTCTTGCACTCCAGGAATACCGCTTTGTTATCCGTGCTATCCCTGGCGGTGACAATTCCCAAGCTGATATTTTGTCACGTCTGATTTAATTTCCTATTAAAGATTGTTGTGTCTTGTATTGGGGTTGGATAGTGCTTGTCCCCCTCAATTCTAGACGGTGGATGGATTCACATTTATCTTGTTCATTACTTTATGAACCAGTTTTACAATCCTTTTTTTTGTGAATATCCTTTTTCCACCAGCGTCATTCCTGACTGTGACCTGAACTTCTGGCAAACCTGACGCCCTTGTCAGCGGGTCAATGAGATGAAGACATGGCAAACCAAGCTACCAGAGCTACTGCTGCCATTGGATACCACAGTATTTTAATTAACAATATATTGTGTGTGAATATGTATATAAGCAGCAATTGTGTGTGTTGACTAAATAATTATGAGCCTATTCCTTCAGTAAGGCTTCATTATTTGATAATAGTTATACTTTAATCCAGCAGTATACAGTGATATACTCATTATTATTATAGATGTTTCTGAGAATTTTGATTGTGTGCAGTAGGAATGTTTAAATAGAATAAATTCTATAGAACGTGGCATCAATAATTGTATGCTTTTTGTCCATCCAATATGCACGTTCTTAGTTAGATTTTTCTTCTCAAGCTTAAGACTCATTTTTCTACAGTACTACTTAAGCCCCTACCACAATAACTTTGAGATTTTTTGGATCTTATCGTGTAAATTTTTCTTAAAATTTTCACTGGGGTGGGGGATATGTCAGGATTAGGATTTGAATTGCCGTGCTAGGTCACGCATTGTTTATTACATGGCATCATTGATTTTAGCCAGTGCAAACGTCCTTGAACTATTCCCGTGGACAGTTTGTTTTTGTAACGCTTTTCTTAGAGATGGAAAGAAAGTGGGTCAGGATAGAACGAATGGATAAATTAACAGTGACGATGCAGTTTTCGACCCCGTGGTTTGGGTGTACTTTAACAGGGAAAGACGGGGCGAATAAGGGGTGAATAAATTCGTACATAAAACGTTTAGGGTGTAGAGACTTTGCGAAAGGTTTTGACATCCTAAGTCTGACTTTGTCTGTTACTATTAATAGAATCTATTGGCGCTGCGAGCGGAGCTCGAAGTGGATGCACCAATCAAATTTGAGCAGTCACGTGATTTGCAGAAGATAAGCGGTGACATGTTTATGCTACCTGACTCCATGCAGCGTATCCTATTCTGCGAAGGTGTCGGCTAAGGTTCAGCCAGAGGGAACCATAAGACTGTTAACGTCATGTCTATGTCCTGGATAGACAATGAAAATAACCCACAGCTCTTTTCTCCAGTTCCCTGAAATCGTTTCAGGGAACCAATCGTAAGTCCATCAAAATGATTCGAGATGATGTGAATCTGACCCTAACTTTCCAGTAGAAGTGCGACCAAGGGAATGCAAGACCATAAAGTTTTACTTGCAATTAAGATCTAGAACGAGTGACTGATATACACATTTGTAAATTGTAATTGATGTGTCTGGATGAGGCTGGGGATTGCCAGCCCATCCTAGAACAGATCTAGATCTATCTTAACTACGTCAGTGTGTCTTGACGGTTTGATCCTTTATAAGCAGTTAAATGAGTTAATATTGTCGTCTGAGACATAAGTATATTATTTGTGAAGTAGTAGGCAGTCTATATTTCTGAAGATAAATAATTACTAAGTAAACTGTGAATGAATCAGAATGATATAGAGTCTCAAATCTCTTAAGACTCTAGAGGAGATTTATAGTTATGTATTTTAGTATTTTCATTTGATGCTGCTGATGTTGTCTTTTGATATGTAAGATAGACGAAATTGTTAGGACTTTTAGGTAATAAATTTGTGGCCCTACAAGGTCCTTGATATAACTTACTCGAAATTGTTATTAGTGTATGTGGCATGGTATGGCAGAGTAATTTCTAAAACCTCTCGATTTAAATGCAGTCGAACACCTAAATTTATAGTTTAGTAATCCCCAACGTAACACTCGAGGGCACACCCCTCTTCCAACTCGTAACATCCAGCTATGTCTCAAAGTGATACCCAAACATCAGCATTTTCTCCCTAACGGTGCGTAACTATGACTTTCACTCTGGGACATTCACGAGATGTTATACATTTCACACAAACCGACCAGGGTGCGGAAAGGGCGCCTCAGTCTCTGATGTGAATTGGTAAATTTGAAATGATCAGCAGCTCCAGCAGGGTAATGTGACAAGCACATGAAACTATTCCTGCCAACTTCTATAATGCTCACAAGCTCAAGAACATTGCTATGAATAATTCATGAGCTCTCAGGTCTGGTTACAGCATTGCCCTCAGCAGTGGGTACATTCATTTGAGACATCCATCCGCCCTTGATACAGACAAGATCACCAGTGTAAAGGGTTTGGTTTTTGTGTGTTTTTGCTTATAAGAAATGTTGGAAATGTCTTCTTTGCTGAGAATCTACGCTAATTATAGTCTTTTTGTCTCGGTCTAGATCATCATCTCTGTAAGAATGCTTGTTTGTTTGGCCTCTCCATTTCCCCAGCCCTGGTGTGTGTCATATCCTTATGGGACTGGTAATCAAGAGCTCTTGGGGATACTCTGGTCTCTTCAACAGTTTCTCAAATTTTCATATTATTTCAGGTTCAAAGGGTGCCTAATACCTTTTACTTCAATGCCTTATGGTCTTATTTAAAAGTGTTCTTTAATTTGCTGACAGCAGGTAGCACAAAGATGTAGTCATGTTACAGCCTGCCTTTGTTGTTTCATTAGGACATGACAGGCGTGCTACTCTCAAGATTTACGATCAAATCTATAGATGTTTATGGCCGGGGTAGGAATGCATTTAGAGTGCCTAGACTCAGCTCTTACGCTAACCTCTTGAACATTCATAATATTCGTTTATTCACTGCAATACTGGGTGGCCGTAATCTGAGGGCTACATGTGGGCGGGGCACTGCTTTGTGATCTGTAATAGTTAGAATTAATGAGATTTTTAAATTTTCTGTTTGTTATTCGTCTCTCCCCCCCCCCCCTCCTCTCTCTCTCTCTCTCGTTCTCTCACTCTCTCTCTCTCTCTCACTCTCTCTCTCTCTCTTTCTCTCTCTCTCTCTTTCTCTCTCTCTCTCACTCTCTCCCTCTCTCTCTCTCTCTTTCTCTGTCCTATCCTTCAGGCCAAGTCTCATTTGTCAATGTAACTTGTTCTACACGGAGCAGAACTGTTTCTCGTTAACAATGCAAGGTCCTTACAACTTACTTCTATTTCTTTTTTATTATTATTATGATCACATCATTATTATTGTTATTTTCTTACAACTATATTATTATTACTATTATAGTTATTATTATCATCATTGTCGTCGTCGTTGCTGTTGTAGTTGTTGTTATTGTTGTTGTTGGATGGTTGAATGAAAGTCATTAATGCACCAAAAGCCGCCTTTTTAAATCCCCTCATTTTTTGTTTGTTTCATATATGAGTGATGTCTATTTTAGAGTGCTCACTGCAAACAAGATACTGACCATGACCCCCATTGCTTTGTTCACCTATTGCCCTGGCCAGCCCATAGAGACTTGGACAAATACCACACCAAGCCATGACCTGACATGGTCACAGTCAAGGATGTAGAGATGTCCAGTTCGATTGAACAAGATTATAAACAGAACTTCCTGACTCACACCAGTTATCCCTTATAGACATTCATTGGCTGTTGACCACAACTTCGACGACAGGAGCGGTAATGTTCTTCCACAGTAGCAATCGTGAGTTCTGATGTTCTTCAGTCTCATATTAGTACGTTAATAACGTTGTCCACTTTCGATTTATTTCAAACGAGCTTAAAACCCGCTCTCCGCGAGGATTTCAAAGTTCATTCATGCGCATGGCTACAGTAAGCGTTTAGAATAATACTCTTAATGAGTAAACGATTTTTTGGAGTAAACAATAGCAGCTATAAAATTTAACTATCACATTATCTGAGATCGTTGTAAAGCAGCGTGGGATTAATGTATTCTGATTTAGCATCGAGCAAGTCGAACAGTTTAAACGAGCTGACAGGAAGTGTTCAATTCACGGTTCAAATGCTGGTGAAAAAAAGGGACCAGAAGCAAGCAGTCAGCGACACAACGCAAACTGAAAAAAAATACTTTCCCAAAATTTAGAGCCTTCAAATTAAAAAAAAAAAGAACCTTCTGCGGGGTGAACGGAAGGCATCTTTAAAATTATATGTAAATCCGAGCCAAATGAGCCAGTACATTTGCAGACACACAGGCAAACACATTTTCGCTCTTATTTATATGGATTTATAACAAGATTTAGAGTATGCTTGAAGAATGTTGTTTAATATGAATGTCTAGTTATGGGATACGTTTGAATTCTGTAAGAAATACTTTGATCCCTGTCATGATTCAAATGTTGTTAAAACTCACGCAGAGAGTGAGTTGTTTGTTTTTTTACCAGGGCCATGAGAAATTGGCTGGTGGCCTTGAACGGTCCTCGCCAATTATAGTTGGTGAGTAAATAAATGTAAAGTTAAACTGTTAGATTCACGCTTGTCGGTTTTAATGTTCGTGATTAATAAGTAATGGAGTAGGGGTGAAACAAGGTGGGGATAGTTGACATTGTTAATTATGACTAGACAAGTTTTTGCACGTTAACTGGCTGGTAGAATAGTGCAGACGTATTACTACAATTAAAATGGTGGGAGGTTTCGACCTATGAGATAGCTGAACTAATTGGGCCAGCGGACTAGCACGCTGGGTAGTTAGATAGTATAAGACATCGTGTAACGTTCAGATTTGGTGAATACAGACGAGCAGAAGCATCGTGTCGTGAAGTATCTCCGGTTGGCCAGTACCTGAACTGTGTGCTTTGAAGACAAGAAGTCCTTGCTAACGGACTGACTGAGCTCTAGAAAGAAAGGTCTGAGTGGGCTGACCTTTGAAAGCCCACGCTGCGCTATATTGATGTTCGCGCCTACCAGTAGGCGTGAGCAATGGTAATATATCTTATTTATTCAAGCATAATAGAGATCGGAGATAGAGAGAGAACTACAGCCTCATAGGAAGACTAATGAAACCCCAGCTGGCACTCGACCACGAGTGTCCTGTATCATAGATCTATTGCCATAGTATGATTGGAATAATATAGCACATTGTTGATGAATTGAATAGTGATTGTGCATAAAATATAGTCTTTTGGCAACTGCTTAAATTACCTACAAGCCGAAGAGTGCTTCTGTAGGCTTTGAACGTACTGGGCTCTCCTAACATTTAAGCCCATATGATTTATGGAGAGTTTGCCTGGCGACTGGCCAGTGGCGACTCAACTGTCACTTTAAATTGATATCTAGTTTCGTATAATATACCTATTTGCTATTGATTGCAGTACCTCCATAGTTACATGAATATCATTGGTTAAGTTATTAATTAAGAGTTTTTTGGTTTGAATATATACCCCTATTGTCTTTTTGTTTTGTTATTAATATTTATGTAAACTATGGCCTGACCGGCCTGACATATATACGCTCAAGTTATTCAATACTTTTCTTGTGTGGTTGTGTCCGAGTGTGAGTTAGCTGCCTCTCGTGCAGTCGTAACATCCCCAAGACCCTAACTCTGCTCGTGACAAATAAATAGATAATAGGCCAGCTCTGCTTCATGGCTTTGTATTTACGAGTACATCGTTGGGTATTTTCCACAGTGTCGGGTATTTGCCATATTGTTCTATATGGGCGTTTTTGCCTTTTCGAGAAAATGAGGATTGCAGTTTGGTCAGTAAAAGGGCTAAAACGCAGAAAATATTACGTCACAAACATATATCTCGAAAAATTTTTAACCTATTGGAATGACACTTATACATAATGAGATTAGGAGTGAGAGAACCACTTTCATGACAAAACCTCAAAGATGGCAAAATGTCGCAAACAACAATATGGCAAAGACCCCCCGATTTATTTACATAACGTTTTGTTTATATTTGGTAAATTTCAAGTCTTCCACTTGTTGTTATGTTTTTTAAAGCTTAAAGAACATCTTGCTATCCTAAAGCCGAAGTATTTATTAAATCGTTTAAGAAATTATCGTAAAGTGTTGGTTTTTTTTATACATACCAGTGAGGGACCCGGCGTTGAGCAAGATAAACCTATTTATTAGTTTCAGTTCTGGGTGATTAGAATGGATCTGCATCCCCCTGCCCGATCCTTTACGCTTATTTTGTTGTTGCTGTGGCTTGTTTATTTGTTTGTTTTTCGGTAAGTCCTACTGCCATGACGTGGTAATGCCCCATGCACTCCGTCAGCATTCGAGACAAAGATTGTTATGTAATGGCAGCATTCTGCGCACTAGGCAGCATGTTTAATAATGAACACAACGCAGGAAGTGGTAACGTCAAGGGCTCGTGTGTTTGTGGAAAAGAAAGGATCGTGGGGCGAAGTTAGTGACACAAAGCAAACTCAAAACAAAACAAAAAATCTTCCCCAGCAGTTCAAGTCTCCAAATCGGAAAAACAACCTTCTGCAGGTCAAACGGCAGACACCTGTAAAATTTCAAGTAAGACCGATTTGGCCTGGATGAACAACGGTAGGTCTTGTTAAAACTCCCGCGAGTCTCTTATATGATAATAGAGTTTGTTTGAGGCTTTTAAAGACAACTGGAAGAGTGCAAGCACATTTTGACCGAAGTAAAAGAAATAAACCAAATGTTAACTCTGCTTCATGTTCTTCGTCCCGAAAAGTGCAAATTTACATGTTTAAATTTTATAAGACTCAGTCTTCTCGTACATTTATTCTGAAGTAAACGAAAAATAAACAGATAACATGTCAAGTCTGCTTTAACCTTATTTGCATAGATAACTTTTATCGAAATATGTTTGTTGTTTTGATGTTCTTCCGTGTAACCTCTACATAACCAGTTCTGGTTCCAGACGTCTTGTTCCCTGGTATTGTATCACAACCCAGGGGAAATGAATGTTCATTGATTTCGTGTGATCACTGTCAGGATCGCAACACTGCAATTGGACAGCCCACAGTTATGTTGAATCCATTGACAAATGAGAGCACGCTGTCTGACATCTAAATAGGTTTGTCCATTAACCCCAGGAAGGAGAAAGTCTGAATTTAAGAAGCTTACGTCTACTGACTTCAGGAAACAAGCTGTCCTACATCAGTGATACAGATATCTCCATCCACGTAAACAAACTGCCTGGGCAGAGAACTTCCTGTTTACTGTCCTAAGAAATCCAGGAGGCAAATTGTCTGGCATACAGAACAGTTTTAATGACTACCCAGATCGTATTATCTGAAGCATGAAATAGTAGATCTGGTGTTATTACCTTCTCTGTCATGTGAGCAGCACACTGTCTTTACACGTCTCCAAATTTCTGGTAACAAGTTGCTTCAGTTACATATTTGCATGTCTCCTGATTTCAAAGAACAAGACGCCTGAAACTGTTTTTATTCACTTCTGAGTTTACCAAAAAATATATTTTCTGAACTACTTCATGTCTGAACCAATTCATATTAAATTTACAAATCCACTGATTGAAAAGAAGGTTGCCTGAATTAGGCCTACATATCTACACGTCTTCTGAATCCAAGGAGCAAGCTGCCTGAGATATATCTTGACTTCAAGCACCAAGCTGTCCAAATTTGATATTTACACATCTTTTAAATACAAAAACAAAACAACCTGCCTAAACTTGAGAGAGTAATCTTTCCAAACTTTTAAGAGCAAAATATTCTGACCCACACAGTAATGTCCCAGCTGGTTTTTTAAAAAACAAAACAGAGGGGGAAAAAACCGACAATGTACATCATATAAAATGATGGTGAGATTGGCAGATCAAAATGGTGAAGCAAATGAAGCAAAACAGCGACAGAGCGAAGAAGATAAGAAGGTAAAGGGAGGTGAGTGCAAAGAGAGGTTCTGCAGAAGGCGATGAGTAAAAGGAACGGCCAAGCCTAGAATATAAGGTCTAAGAGTTAATTAGTATTTCTAATATCCCAGTCCCAATTCCTGGCCACCCAGCCAGGGCTAAGGTGAAGCACGCTTAGATTACCCGTGATACCATCAGAGGATGGAGATGCAGGGAATTTACTGGCGTAGTAAGGCAGCATTAGCCAAACCCAGGGCGTCACAGGTCAGAACTGTAAAGATATTGTGCCCTCGAAATGAGTTTGGGTTTTGATTGAAACAAGGAATGGGGTGGGAGAGAGAGATAGAAAGAGGACACGTTTCCAGGATTTAGAATGACCGATGTTATCATACCTGTTGCAGGACAAAGTTACTCCTTCCCTTCCACAGCCTCAACAGAAAGGAAGCCGTAATGTTATCCAGCTTCTTACCCTAAATCGCCCACGACGACTGCGAAAAAAAGCAAATAGGAACACTCGAGCTGTTGGATCTTCTCAGGATCGGGCGAATAGAAAGGTTTGACCAGGACAATGTAGCCACGACAAACTCCTTAAAATGTTCCAGCAGGCACTAAACCAATCTGTGCCCTAATGAAAGATCCAACTTCTACCATGGCCAACCCCTTATTTCGATACTGCAAGATAATAATCGTATATAAAAAAAGGGGGTGCAAATACAACATAAAATAGCGCTGTCTCACAGATACAGAGAGGACACCAGACTAAGGGAAATAAAAGGGAAAGAGAGAAACACGCATTCCACTGGGTAATAGCATTATTATGGTATGTCATCAATGACTGAGGGACCAATTACTGGTATGAATAAAAGATAAAAGATAATGAGGTTTGAACCTCCCGAAACACTTCAGCCAGTCCAATACAATGAAAGGATATTATGCCCAACAAAAGAACAAAGCCAAACAAAGTAATATTGTAAGAAAAGGACTTAATAACTCAGAATTAAGTGAAACTGGAGATAGACTCACAAATATAGGTTTTGAGTCTTAATGAATAAATGCATGCCAAAGAAAAACAACAAAAAACAAACAATGTAAAGGAATAACAGATTCAATAAAATCGTATTTTCAATGTTTAGATTGTCAAATCACACGTTGAAAGCAAAAAACAAAACAAAAAATTGGCTGGCTGGAACCAGCGGTACTTAGAGCATGCACAGAAAATGATGGCAAAGTCTGTGTACCAAGTAAGTTCTCGAAACTATTCTGTCAAAAGGTAGAAATTAGCCGGAAAATAGCTCAAGGCTGATACTGCGCGATAATATTATTACGAGTGTTATCATGGAGATCTGAAAGTTGTCGTCCTTTTCCCTACATCATGTTATTCTTCATTTCCTATTGAGAAAAGTATCCCAGCAGTGTTCTTTTAAGAATAAGTATGACATTCTGTTATAATTCCTACTGTCAGGAGAGGTAGACATCCCGAAACGTCATATCGGCACTACTATAATTCCTCTATAAATCTACAGTTTTATCGTACTGATTCTGATGAGAATCTTAGATGAATCTAACATTATTATATGTCTTGTTTATCTAAGGTCATCTAAGAAGCAAACAAGATTTATCAACACAAATTATTTGCTTGATGTAAACGCCACCAACACAATTACTGCTTAGGCAGATTTGATTAATGTGCCACATACAATGGTCTGCATATTTAGAGAGCAGCGAATATATCGATCTTTGTCGCGACGAGAGACAGCGAAATTTGACATTATTTTGGTTTTATGTTACAGTTATCGTGATAATAGAATAATTCTTGCCGTATTTTCGAAAAACACCAAATTATACCCCATTCTTTTGCGTTATTTGATTTGTTATTGTCCAAATCTCATGTTGCTCAGCACTATATGCAACAAGTCAGAGGGACTCTGTAATTAATATAAAATAATATCTTATTCAATCCTCCCTCAAGCTGTTGTACTCGTCCAAACTGGATAGCTCAAGACACTGGTCGGCGTGATGGGTGTAGCACCAATGATCATGGCGTTGTGCTTGTCGTAAGTCAGGCTGGAAGCGGTGCAGACAGTCGGTGGAACCATATCGCTTCTGTCTCATTTCTGAAGGTTGGTTTTAAAACTAACCACACAAAAAAGAAATGGCAAGCTTTTTTTCTACGTTATCATGCAAAAAGTTATAAATCCTATTTTTTTTTAAAGGAGGGGGGGGGGGCAAATAATACTATGACTTAACGTGAGCCTGTTGGTATGCATTTCTCTACAGAGAACGCTAATTTCATGACTCCAAGCCCAATTCTTTCTTAGAACCGATTCTTTGACCAGCAGTAGTGATATTGTGTTTTATCATACTAACAGGCAGTTGGGGCAACAGTAAGGTGCTTGTTGTGCATTGATTATTATCAACCAGAACGAAATAAATCAAACATAGTCAAACTCAAAGATCACTTTCACGTGATCCTGAAGTATAACTTATGTTTCACAACGATTCGCCTCAATATTGACAACAAAATTAATACCAACCAACAGCGTATACATGTTGCCAAAACAAGGATGGTAGCAAATATTAAGCAGAGTCCCATTCAACCGCCCTATCAAACGTTCCCATATGAAGACCTGGGACATCTCACAAGGGAAGATGGACATGCCAGCTGTCATATTTTATACCTTCTACCCATAGTAAGAAGGTCCTCAAACACTGTATGAAGTACAATTACCCATTGCACGATATCTAACGTGTGTCCTCTAATTCGTTTTGTTAAGTCCCTGAGACGAGCTCATTCAGCTAGTGATACTCCAGGGAGGTGAGATAGACCAGGAAACACCAACGGTCTTTTACACTCCCACAGCGCTTCTCTTTATTGACCATTGGCCGTGAGTCTGTGGCCAGGGACCCGAGTGCCCAGTGGTCAATATCCTTAAAGTCAATTATGGAAATACAACTCATAAATTACTTGGCATAGACATATATGACCGATCAAGTTGTGCTGGGCTGACTCACATAATAGGTTCCAAGTTTTTTTTTTTTTCCTGTATTGTCGTTGTTGATTGTTGGTTTTTTGTTGTTGTTGTTGTTGTTTTTTGTGTGTGAGCGGGGGGGGGGGTGTTACGTGTTTTAGGGAGACCAAACGCCAATGTGATCAAGTTAGGCAAGAAATTGTATACCAGCTACCCGTTCAACCGTTTATCGGTGGCATTAATTCATTGTCTACTCTATAAGACACAAAGTGCAGCAGTACCTAGCAGGTAGTACTGTTTTTCTGGTCTGTCTGTCTGTCTGAATAGAACGGTGCCCAAGAATTATTGACCTTGATGCATTTGTCGGGGCGGGACTCTACAAGTAAAATGGGTAGCGGATGTGAACAAGTAACATCGTGCACAAGACGTGCGAGTTTCTCTTTGGCCGTTTCTTGTCGGTGTGATCCAAAGGTCAAGAACAAAGGCTAAAAACACTACTTATCTCCCTTCACTTCTGGGAAAACGAATTTGATGAAGGAATGGCATGATGGCTGGATGAATAGTCTGGTCAATGCCTGACCAAAAGAACTGAAGCTGCCTTCACTTGTTTACGTTTTGTTTTTTGATTGTTTAACCTGGCTTTCATTGATCATTTTCTTCACTTTCATTTTTCTTTGTCCTTTACTGGTTAAACATTATGATCCGTTCTACAAACATCAAACTTCACTAACTTAAATCCTGGCACTATAAACAATAGTGGCCATGCCTATTTTGGCAATCCAGACAAGCAACAAAAACCTACTTCTATTGACAAAATATTATTTTAAAAAAAGACACACGCAGAGAAAATCTGTTGGGTCGTAACAAGGCCTGAAGCGAAGTCAAAATGTGGTGAAAAGAAAGAGTTGTACATTATAGCAAAAGAAATAACACAGAAACGATACTGTAAAACACAAAGGAAAAGGAAAGAGACAAGTTGTGCTTGAGTTCTACCAATTTTCTTCAGAAATAAACTGTCATAGGCTTTGTCTTTCTTTTTCCTTTGTGTTTTATTGTACCGTTTCTGTAATATTTTTTCCAGGCTTTACTACATACAACATTGTCTTTTTGCCACAGTTTGACTAGATCTAGACTCTAGTTCTATGAAACAGTGATCAGAGTTTAGTGTGTCCTTGCCTTTACTTAAGTTTTATTGTGAACCTTTTTGAACCTTTAACTTAGCATTTATGATCGTCAGTGCACCATATTATATCAATATCCTTAGTTTTATTCATATATTTTTCTTTTAAGGTAAAGATTCATTGTTAATAAAACATCACTTTAGCACAAAGAACAATGAAGTCTCAATGGAAAAATAAAATTCACTTGTTTTCAAGTTCGGGGGGGGGGGGGGTGGGGTGTCTGGTGAAGTGAACAATCACACTAAAAAAAAAGATGAACACAACTTCACAAATGAGAAATAATTGATGTGCTAATAGTATTTGGGTTTGAGAAAAATTCATGTCAAGTTGAGTTACAGATGCCACCTGAGGATAAATGATTTTTAGCCAACTAATAAAGCACATAATTACCATATTCTTTGTTGGTTTTTTTAACCAGATGCCGCGCTCCAGCGAATAAATGTTTCAGAAAAAATGTGTGGACGTTAAAGTAATGAAAAGCTGCTTAGGGAATTTCATTGGCCATCCACAGAGGAACTCAAATGACTTGGGGGAAAAAAAATAGATGAAATGCACATGCTTTTATTGCTCACTCAGAGCTGTTTTCTTAATTCGGACACTTGGGGTCCTGTGGTGAGAGGACAGTGTATAATCAAATGGCAGCTTTGTAGATCCATCTACCACGCTCTAATACAATCATTTTACAATCAGGGAACGCTCGAGTGTGAAGATGGGGGAAATGTGAGAGTGCAAGTTCACAGGTCTCCCTTCTCACGCTTGCTGTTTGATCAATCTTTTTCCCAGGTCATGTTGGATTTGTAGGAACCCTTTTTTATTTACCTTGTTCTTAAATACGCTACATTAAACACAGTGCAGGGTCACTCTGATGGCAAATTCCGTTTGTCACGTACGATTAGTTCAGTCAGTGACGGGTGTCTGACCGAGCATAATGAGGAAATATGTACAGCTCAAACACATGCACACGCCTGTACTTAGGTAAACTCACTTACACATATTCACACAGCCTTACTGGTTGAAATCTTTGCATCCGCAGGTCTGTCTTCTGAAAAGGGCAAGACAACTGAAATAAAAGGGGCCAAAACAAAAACAAAATTGCATTTCGCAAGGCCGCACGTTCAGAACGAACAAATAACAACAACAATCACAGTAGCAACAGCAGCAAACAAAACAACAAAAAATCAAGCAATATATTCTAAAAGAATTAAAAATGAAAGAAGATCCTTCACATAAGAGATTTCTTGGAATATTGGCCCAAAGGTAAGAACAAGTCGAGGAAAAAAAATACACCAAAAACTGGGATTTTACAAAATGAAAACGGCCTTATAGCATGATGTAACTGGCAGCAAAATAGATCTACAAATAATACCACACACACGCAGACATACACACACACACACACACACACACACACACGCACATAAAATACACTTGCTGTGTCAAAACATCACAGATCATTGAACGTGACAAATGAAAAACATTTCACTGTGTGGTCATTCTAATAATTTCTGATTTCTGATTTTCGTACCAATCAGATTTCTAGGAGTTGGTACATCCGTTATCATTCCACAAGCAAGATGTCAACGGGCGGCAATGATAATGAAGCTGATGCTCTCGTTTTGAAACATTTTTAGCGTGAAAGGTGGGATTAGATCTTCAAGGAACAGAACACCGAAAATGCCCGTATTCTGATTAATTTCAATAAAGTCTTGCTGTCAGACTCCAGCTCGTGAAGATCATAGCCACTCGATCAGAAATATCGTTCGGGGTGTTAATGGCAAACCAGCCCTGAATGATCTTTTTCCGTAACATTTTAGAGCAATACATCAATGGGAATTTGCAAGATAGACAACTGGGGCCCCGTGAGATAGATGGGACACTTTTCAGCGGGAATCAAATATTATTATTGCCGAACCGGCCAATCAAACGACCTGCCAGTCATATTGAGAGCAAGGAAAACGATATTATGATATAAACATATTTGTTTGGGCAATGCGATATACATGGACAGAGACAGTCAGTTCAAAAGAATGTGGCACCAATGGGAGAACTTACAAAGTAAGTCTACTAAAGCATGATGGTAAAGATAGTTATCTTTATTATAATAAATTGGGAATTTGGAGAAAATTTACACTTTTTTTTTCAGTAACTGCAGCACTTACAGCTTTCAAAATTGACACGAGCATATTATCAAAGTTCGACATGACGGGCTTGATATTTAGATTAACGACAACGTTTATTTTTTAGAAAATATAAGTCTTCGAATATTTCTACCAGAGCGGTGAGGCGTCGGATCATAGAATTTAATGGCCGTCAGACGTGCAATGAAACGGAAGAATAAGAGAGTGTTATTGAGATGTGCCCAGATTTAGAATCTCTCTTGATTTGTTAGCTTTTGTGTGTGTGTGTGTGTATGAGTGCAAATATTAACTAATTGGTAATGTTTAATTGCTATCGTTTTGCTATGATTATGAAATAATGCAAATCAAATGTTTAAACTAAAAAATGTATTCTGTATCTAAAATAGTCTGCCCACTATTTTAAGTTTAGATATTGAGTTAAAAGTAGATATTTTCTCCCTATTCCCGCCTGAATTTCAAACGGAAACATTAATGATGTATATATTTAAACACCGTAATGTTGGCCTTTTAATCCCACTATATCTCGGAGCTGAAAAATATCATCAGCTAATTTTTTTCACCCCTATTCTGCCAGGGCCATTGAAATCAGCTTTTCAGAAATGTATACTTTCCTGAGACCTCTACTGCCATACAAGTGCCAAATGCAAATTTACAAGATAACCACTTGCAGTTAAAAAAAAAACTTTGACAAGATCCAGCAATTCATCACCAGCAGCATTAGGGTTAACTGAATCATTTTGGAGCCTCGGAACAAAGCAGTTAATTTTCCGTAAATGGATATCTGCTGACGTAACCGGAGAAAGGTCAGGACGGGCAGATGGTGGGATAGAAGGACGGATGATTGGATGAAGAGACAGCCAGTGACAGGGCAGACTCAGGCCCCTGCAAAGCTGATAACAGGGCCAGGCCAGATGGGAAATACAGGCCCCATTTCAAGCTGATCATTAAGTATGTTTAATTAGTACTAAATACCTTTATTTGTATCCACATTTTATCCGTATTAATATTATATGAATTTCTTCAGAATATGAAAATTTTATGCTAAAGGATGTCCTTTGACTCTCTTTAAAATATCAATATTCTTTTACCAAACCCACCCCCCCCCCCGCTCCTCTGCCTCTTTGCCTCTATGAGGGAGAGTAGGCCCCTGAAAATCGTAGGCCCATGCCAGCTGACCTTCCCCACGTCCCCCGTTCTGGACTAGGCAGACTGCGGAGAGAGAATAGAGATGGACAAATTAATAATAATGTACAGATTTAGAAAGAGGATTTAATACGAACTTTAAAAACCGTTGATATTTCTGATAGCACAACTCATCCCCACAAAATCCGACTACACGCCTCTCTCAATTTAGACGAAGATCTAAATATAGGCTTTTCCATTCTACTTGGATGGCCAGACGTGTCGATCTGTCCCTTTGGATACACAGAAACCTTTTTTTTGTTAGAAATAAAGTGTGATTATTTTAAAGTGGGGACGTTTTAATGGTCTGGGGGTCTCCAGCGGTGTTTAAATTTGCATGAGTTTTCATCCCAGATAGAGACCCGTTTCCGTTATTACTTTTTCTTCTATATTTTGTGTTTGTTGCTTGATTGTTTGATCCTTACCAGCGAAATGCAAAAAAAAAATCGATATTAGAAACAAAAAGTGCGAGGCTGTTTTAAAGTGAATATCATGGGAGGTTGCCATTTCTGCATTGTGCATGATGTAAACAAATTTGTAAAAATCCTAGAAAAGCCAAGATTTCACGGTAGGCTTGGTAAAGAACCGAAATCTGGGGAGAAAAAAATGTAGTTCAACCTGCAGGACGCAGTTATGTGGTCTTTACGTATTAATGTTAGTTTTCCAATTTTGTTGAGTCTGACGTTGTTCTTTAAAGGCCGAAAGCCGTCTTTTATTTTTAAATTTGTTTTTTTTTTTTTAATAATTTGTAGTTATTAACTGTAAAGGGCCGCCGGCAATTTGTGTCTAAATACGTACTTTTGATACAACTGTTTTTGATTCGCAGGTTACGGTTTCTTTTGCAGTTTGTTAGAATAACAGAATACCGGCAAACAATGGAATCAACATTTTCGTTGCTCCACGAACGTTTATCCATTGTGAGGGAAACGTTGCGTCTCCCTTGAGCATTTCAGAGTGTTTATGTGGAGTCTCAGGAGCATTCAAGTCTTGTCTTTTATGTGGGATGTATCCCTTTGTTTGATGTGCTTCTGAAAGTTATGAGTATGTGGGGACTCTCACGTGTGTGTCTGAGTGAGTGAGTGAGTGAGTGAGTGAGTGAGTGAGTGATGAGTGAGTGACTGAGTGGGTGAGTGAGTGAGTGTGTGAGTGAGTGAGTGAGCGAGTGAATGAGTGAGTAAGTCAGTGAATGAGTGAGTGAGTGAGTGACTGTGTGGGAGGATGAGTGAGTGAGTAAGTGAATAAGTGAGTGAGTGAGTGTATGGGAGGATGAGTGAATGAGTGAGAGGATGAATGAGTGTGTGAGTGGTTTGGGGGCAGTGGGGAGGGCTTGTTTTGGATGTATGGCTTTCTCAGACAAATCTCACTGTGCTTATGATATTCAGAAATAACACTAACATTCCAATTCCAATCCCCGATTTTGTTTCTCCCCCCCCCCCCCCATCTCCTCCAACTGTCTTTAATAATCCTAAACATCTCTTATTGACTTTATCGAATCACGTCGACGTAAACCTCTTTTCTCTCCGCTTATAGCACTCGTCAGCCACCCGTACAACGTCTTCCACAACCCCTCCTTCCGATTCCCCCCCCCCTTTCCATTTCACACTCAGGGCCTGTGTAAATTAAGCCTTGTCCTGCCCTGTCGTCTGTGGCTTGCACAAACCATACACGACTTCACTTCAAGGCCAAACAAAATGGATCCAGCAGACCCAGTGACACAAGACCTGTCAAGAGAACAGACATCTCTTCACTTGAAACAACAACTCACGATGGTCTTAAATCGCAGTCCCCACGCTGCTAAGCTCAATGACAACATGAAACAACAACCTCAAGACGACCTGAAATGTCATGTTCATTTTGCCTTATCGCCAAATTATTCTGAACTTGCATGTTAACATCGGTTACTTGTTTGTGCTAAGATGTTATTGAACTCTTTTTTTTTTTTCATGAACAATTGTCTCAGAATCGTTGACATAAACTCTTTCACCTTCTTGCTACCACACATGTTGCTGAAGACTACCGCACAGCCGATATATCGGCCCCTCCGTTTTAAGCTAAAACTACCTCCAGGCCGAAATATCAACCAACATTGCTGCGGCACGTTTTGCACTCCTAATGTTATACCACTTCCTGTTGTCCATCTACCCGATAATATATTACTCTGGTAGTCTAAAGGAAAGAAGGGCGTTAGAGCTTGGCACCAAAAAGGGTTAACCTTCTGAATACAAAGATCCTTAATTGTCAAATTACGAAACAACGGTTCATTCTGGTATATTTGTATTCTTTTACATACAACTATAGACTGAAGAGGAACACCCAGAACGTGACCCCGAGGTAGCCTGGCCCCGTAATTCAGTCGGATAATGGATAAATTCATTTAAGAAAGTTTCGAAATGATAAACTTTTAAACTTTTATTTGCCACTGAGTATGTTAGGCAGAACCATCCTTTCATCAGTTCTAATTTGGTCTCAACAGTTTTTATTAGGTCAAAAGTGTGTTTATAACTTACATTACGTCGGTTGGTTTAAGGCTGTTTTTCATTCTGGTTGCTTGCTGCATGTTTTCTCTCTTTCTCTCCCCCGCCCCCCCCCCCCTCTCTCTCTCTCTCTCTCTCTCTCTCTCTCTCTCTCTCTCTCTCTCTCTCTCTCTCTCTGTCTGTTTCTCTTTCTGTCTGTGGCTGTCTGCCTGTCTATCTCTAGGTTTTCTGTCATTGTCTGTCTGTCTGTTACTTTCTGTCTGTCTGTCTCTTTCAGTCTCTGTCTGTCTGTCTGTTTCTTTCTCTCTCCCTCCTCCCTCTCTCTCCCTCCCTCCCCCTCTCCCTCCCCCCCCCCTCTCTCTCTCATTTCATTTTCAAGATTTCAAGATTCATTCGTGATACATATCCACCGTCTTAATAATTCGGGTGGCTATGTACTTAAATCGACATTGTAGATACTAAGAGCACCAAATCTCGTAACCGGCCCAGTTTATGTTTATGGAACTTTTGTCGATAAAGTTATCTGCTCGTCCTTGAATGGTTTGGTGACTCGGGCCAATTTATTGACGAACTGCACATTTGAATTCGTCTGTCTTATCTCATTTTCCCAACAAAAGAATTGGCAACAGTTTACTGTAGGCGAATGTATTTGCATCCCTGACATTTTTAAAATTACTGTGAGAGTAGAAAAAGAAAAGAAAAGGGAGATTAGAGAAGGATGTGCGTAAGAATTTGAATACAGTTATCAAAACTATGATTTACAATATCGATCACATAGACTTGTGAAGGATAGAATAATGATAATTTTATGACAAGGCTGCACGCCATCCCTGACACCCTGACTTTTCTAACATTACCTCAGTCCTACACTCTTGCACGCTTGCATTTCTGACGTCACTGTCTCCTCCCATATTGCGCTCTCTCGCTTTTCCATATTCCACAAGGAATGCAATGCAAAAGCTGTCACTGAGACAACTCATCGAAGTGAAAACAACGCAGAGAAATAATATACTTTAATATATAATCTAATGATACTCTGGAATCAATTCGACTGGGGGTTCTGGGAATGCGGTAGGCTTGAACTGCAATTAGATATAATCGTTGGGATAATTTGTGTTCAAGACAAGGATACAATAAAATATTCTGCTGTCACATCGTTTTCACATTTCGTTTTACAGCTAACCATCTTTGCCAGGTTCACTTCCTGGTGTGTTGTTTTTTTTATTGTTGTTTTTACATATAACACATTTCCAAACTCCTTTTAGAATTTGTTAGTTAATAATTCATATCCGCATCTGTGGAAAGGTGTTGTTGTTTTTTTTTTTAGCTCTGACAACTTTTAAAATGTCAGTATCAGGAGTTCTGGACTCAAGCAAAGATACTTTAAAGAGAAATTAGACTGCTTCCCATAAAATGAAATGTGCATAGACTTGGAAGGTCGATAAGTCGATTAAAAAAAATATTATTATTTTTTCGATGCCTTTGTAGCTATGTTTTTTGTTTGTGTATTTGTTTTGTTTTCTTTTGTTTGTTGCACATTGAAATTCTTGGAAAGGTTTAGGGTCAGAATACTGTTAAGAATGGGATTAAGCTTAGCTAAACTGTCCGAAACACCTTTTCATTGGCAACATGACTACAATAATGTTTTCGGAAAAATGGCCACATGGTGGTCATAGAAATCTTATTGTGAGTATTTTGGCTGCATAAGTGAAATTCCTTAAAACTCCCTAATCTTTTTCATGCATTGATTTGCAACGGCACAGCATATATACTCATGACTCATAAACAATGCAGGCACAATGCACTTTTTACCCTATAAATACAGCCCTTCGAGTGAAATGCAAACAGCTGATTTATACACAATGTCTGGAACTAAGAAACAGCTGACGCAACCGCATGTAGTATCTTTGGTAACCTGATGCTGCAAGCATTAACCCTTGTGTAATCTAGCATGATTTATGCTTTGCCTTCCAGACAAGCTATCCCTTGCCCTCCCCCGTTTTCTTCGTACACTGGTGAGCATGTGTTCATTTCTTCTTTCATTTTATTGTTGACGACCGCCAGAGTGTACTGTACTCCGTGACCTGACCTTCTTTTCTAGTGAGTAGTTTTTTTCCTCGCTCGCTTGTTGTCAGTGTTTTGACTCGTTCAGTAAATATTAGTATGTTCCCGAACATTCGATAACATTGTGGAGACGGATGTTTACGCCAGATTTGGCCTTGGGTGATGTAACCTGATGACGTATTGATGCGTGATTGGTTAGTTTGTGCGAGGGCAAAGGTAACGTTTATTTCGGGAACTTTCTGTAGGAATGTTTATATATATAGACCTGTGTGAGTGGTTGGTCGGTGAGTAAGTGAGTTTCCTTTTGTGTGGCGTAGATATTTAGTTTCGCTGGTGTCTTCCTAGTAATTTATTGTTCACTATACAGTTATTAAACTTTAGTATTATTTAATCTATCGTCGGATCTCGTGTTTATTTATTTTACAGCTGTAATAGTTTCGTTTTCTAAAGGGTTGTAGTTAGATCAACTAACTCCCCCCTACTATAACGTGCTAGAACAACCTCAGCTGTTACATATTGGGGGCTCGTCCGGGATCCGACCATATTCGAGCGGACCAGATCAAAATTACTAGATTTATTTACATAGTTTATTGTAGAATATCATCGACAAGCTATCTACAACATGTCGGAGGTTTTTGGAAGGCTTAGCCAGGAAGCGGACGCTATGGAGCTCACTGGGCAGGAGAGACGGGACTACCTCCGTGAAGGCCTAGAAAGAGAAAGACAGCTGGAGGCTCAACGACAGGAGAAGGAGACTGAACGACAGGCTCATGAGAAGGAGGCTGAACGACAGGCTCATGAGAAGGAGGCTGAACGACAGGCTCATGAGAAGGAGGCTGAACGACAGCTGGAAAGGGAAAAGATGAACCACGAGTTGGAGATAGAGAGGATGCGCCAGCAACGTGGAGGCAACGACTCAGCGCAGAAGACCGACGACCACGCTAGTTCCAAGAGACCCAAGCTACCTGCATTTCAGGACAAGAAGGACGATCTGGATAGCTGGTTGCTGCGGTTTGAGAGGTTTGCCGAGACAGCTGAATGGCCCAGATCCACTTGGACGACATCACTGTCTGCCCTGATGACCGGGAGAGCTTTGGAGTGCTTCTGCAGACTGCCGATCGACGAAGCCAAGGACTACGACAAGGTCAAGGAAGCGTTGCAGAAGAGGTACAACCTGTCAGAGGACGGATACAGACTCATGTTCAGACAAGGTAAGCCTGAAGATGGAGAAGATGTTGGAATGTTTTTGACCAGGATCAAGACCTATCTAGAGAGGTGGATAAAGCTGTCGAAGACGGAGGAGACCTACGAAGGCGTGAGAGATCTGTTCGTCAGAGAGCAATTCATGGATGCCTGCCCACCAGACCTTGCAACCCATGTGAGGGAGAGGAAACCAAAGACGCTACAGGACATCGCAGATTCAGCGGAGGCGTACCTGGTAGCGAGGAACCGGACGCTCAGCGGGAGCGCCAGACTGCAGAGCCGGCCAGTGCGACAGAGGCCCAACGGAGACAGAAGCCCACAGGTCTGCCATAGGTGCCAGAGGCCGGGACACAAGGCGACGGAGTGTCGTGCAAAGTTATACGACAAAGGTGAGTTGAAATGTTACCTTTGTGGAAAGCCAGGCCACGTTCGGAGGATGTGTCCAGCCCAGAAGGATATGGGACGAGGCAAGCCGAACAAGGCGGCGGCGGCCGTAGTTATAGCGGCGGACGAGTCGTCAAGACAAGATGTGACGACGGCTGACACCAGCATCAACGTTCAAGCGGTAATGAAGGACGGGAAGCTACAGTTAGCGGTGCCTGTTACGTGCGGAGGATGCAGTGACGGAAGGACCGTGGAGAAACTGAAGTTACCAGTGATGAAGGGCTTGATTGGAAATCGAGCGGTAGATGTCCTAAGAGATACCGGCTGTGAAGGTGTAGTGGTGCGGCGAGCACTGGTGGACGACGGACAGCTCACCGGTGGGAAGAAACTTATCGCGAGGATCGATAACTCCTTGCTAGCGGCGGAGGAAGCCGTTATCGACGTGAAGACGCCTTACCTGACGGGCAAAGTGACGGCGCTGTGTCTCCCGGAGACCATCTGCGACCTAGTAGTCGGGAACGTGGACGGAGCGAAGGACCCGTACGACCCTGATACTGAGGTGATGGTAGGAGCGGTGACCACGAGGGCCCAGGAGAAGAGGAAGGACCGGTCTACGTCGCTGAAGGTGCCGAGGGCAGAACGGCACGCGGGTGTGGATAGAGAGGAACTTATCCGACTCCAAGAAGAAGACGAAGTCATTAGGAAGTTAGAGCAGAAGAAGATCCCAACTAATAGAGGCAATAAATCTGTTCATTTTGAGAAACATGGAGGAGTACTGTACCGGATCTACAAGGACCTGAGACAGGCGACGGTTATAAGGCAAGTGGTACTACCCGAAAAACTGAGAGAGTATGTACTGAGTGTAGCCCACGACTCGATCGTCGGAGGACACCTCGGCGTGAAGAAAGCCAAAGACAGAGTTATGAGCAATTTTTATTGGCCTGGAATTGAAGGTGACGTCGCGAGATACTGCCGCTCATGCGACATATGCCAGAGGACGGTGAACAAAGGAGCGACCCCAAAGGTGCACCTGCAGAGTATGCCAGTAGTGGACGTACCATTTAGGCGAGTGGCCGTGGACTTAGTAGGACCTATCGACCCCCCAAGTGAAGGTGGACATCGGTATATCCTGGTGTACATAGACTACGCTACTCGCTACCCTGAAGCCACACCCTTGAAGAAGATCGACGCAGAAACGGTAGCAGAAGCCTTAGTGAACATCTACAGCCGTTTGGGTGTGCCCGAAGAGATCTTGTCCGACCAAGGGACCCAGTTTATGTCAGATGTCATGAAGGAAACGAATAGACTACTGGGAATTCGACAGTCGACCACTACAGTCTACCACCCTATGTGCAACGGGTTGGTGGAGCGATTTAACGGCACACTGAAGAAGACCTTAAGGCGACTGTGCGCAGAGCAACCCAAGCAGTGGCACAGATACATCAACCCGCTGCTCTTCGCATATCGTGAAGTTCCTCAAGAGTCGACCAAGTTTGCCCCATTCGAGTTGCTGTATGGGAGAACTGTGAGAGGACCGATGCACATCTTACGTCAACTATGGACCAAGGACGTAGAGGAGCCGGAAACGAAGACCAGTTACCAGTACGTCATGGAACTACGTGAGAGGCTGGAGGACACATGGAAGTTAGCGACGGAAGAACTCTCCAAGGCTCAAGGTAGACAGAAGACCTACTACGACCGGAAGGCGAGAGAGAGGAAGTTCCGTCCCGGAGATGAAGTGATGGTGCTACTGCCGACGAACACTAACAAGCTCCTAGTCCAATGGAAGGGACCATATAAGGTAGTCTCAGTTGTCGGTGTTAACGACTATAGAGTCAAGATGGGTGCAAAATAAAAGACCTTGCACGCCAACCTCCTCAAGAGATACATTCCAAGGACGTCAAAAGCAGCAGCAGTGGCAATGGAACCGAGACCTATTGTGACCGAGATGTGTGGGATGGACAACAGTAGGAGAGATATCACGCCTGGACATGTCAACGCCATAAAGGACGGCGGCGGTGATAGTGCTGAGACTGTACTGGCAGAGGACGACATGATGGACAAGAGTCAACCCGTGGAGTCAGCTGGCATGACAATCATCGAGGACTGCGACCTGGAAGGCGACAACGGTGGAACGACGGAGGACCTTGCCGACCTAGGAAGCTGGGACCAGAAGGAAAGCTACAGAGATGTCCAGTATGGAACGCAACTGACATCGGAACAACGTCAAGAACTCTGCGATGTGGTGAAGAATTACCAGCACGTCTTCACCAATCTCCCTGGATGCTGTCAGTTGGGTGAACATCGCATCGACCTGACGACAGAAGTACCAGTTCGTCAACGACCATACCCGGTGCCCTACGCTATGCGCGACTCATTGAAGGAGGAGCTTAGCACCATGGAACGGCTGGGCATCATTCGAAGGAGCTCATCAGCTTATGCTTCACCTATTGTTGTCGTCAAGAAGAAGGACGGATCCAACCGAGTCTGCATCGACTACAGGAGGTTAAACAAGATCACAGTATTCGACCCTCATCCGACAGCAGCGCCATCGGAAGTGTTTCAGAGTCTATCGAGAGGAAAATTATTCTCTCGGATTGACCTGAGCAAGGGATACTGGCAAGTGAAAGTTCGAGAGCAAGACATTCCCAAGACGGCGTTCGTCACCATGGGCGAACACTATGAATTCATTCGGATGCCTTTTGGGATGATGAACTCAGGAGCCACGCTGAACAGGATCGTAAAGCCATTGATCCGTGGAATGAACAATGTGACAGCATATGTGGACGACCTGCTGATTCATACAGAGACATTCGACGAGCATGTGAAGACTCTCAAGGACTTACTACAGAGGATGGACCAAGCTGGATTAACTGCAAGACCATCGAAGTGTCTGATTGGAACGTCTGAAGTAGACTTTGTTGGACACTTAGTGGGAGAAGGTATGATTGGCCTGTTAGAAGAGAATGTATGTAAGGTACGAGACGCACCCAGACCCACCACTAAGAAGGAAGTGAAAGCATTCTTAGGATTAGTGGGATATTACCATGAATTTATTCCTAACTTTTCAGCGATTGCATCACCATTGTCTGATTTACTTAGAAAGGGTCAGCCCAATATAGTTCAGTGGGATGAAACGCAGGAGAAAGCGTACACCTCTTTGAAGAATGTCATTATCTCCAAACCCGTGTTATGTTTGCCAGATTTTTCCAAAGACTTTGTCTTAGCAACTGATGCATCAGATCGCGGATTAGGCGCTAGTCTTATGCAGGAACACGAGGGAAAGTTGTACCCTGTGGCATATGCTAGTCGTAAGCTATTGCCTCGTGAGACAAAATATTCGGTCTCAGAGCGCGAATGTTTAGCTATTGTTTGGGCTGTAAAAAAGTTTACTTTGTATTTGTATGGAAAGGAGTTTGTGCTCCAAACTGACCATCGGTCATTAGAGTTTTTGAACTCTGCCAAGTTTGACAGTCCAAAGTTATTACGATGGAGTTTATTTTTACAGTCTTATCGATTCAGGATTCACTACGTAAAAGGCAGAGAAAATGTCTGTGCCGATTTCCTGAGCAGGGTATTTTAAAGTAGTACACTATCAGTGAAATGCATTGTAACCCATACTTTTGCCCACTAGATGAATTTCTAGGACGGCAGTATTGTACTGTAATTGGGGACATAGTTCATCTGTGACTGAATATTGAATTGATGGCTGATAGAGAGTCATGATGTGTTAGTCAAATTTTGATTTTATGCTATGTCATATTAGTTACCAATGGAACTTGGTGTAAATTTTGGAAAATGTAACCCAAATGGGGACTGCGAGCAAGCAGTGTTTGTGTTATATTGCAATGTTGTAACTTGTTTTGACCTAATATGATGAAGAAAGACCCTGATCAGTGGTCGGTATGTATTGGTATTTTTGGCCATTGTACGTATGAGTTATACATTTTGGAGATAACCATGTTATGTACAACAAGTTATATACTATGATTCGTGCACGAAGCATTGTGTAAACGATGGGCCATCGTTTCACCTTATATGATTTGTAATAATATCATTGACCATTGTTTCACCACAGTGGTGGCGTTGTGTTATTTTGACTAGTAGGCCTAATGTTTACTATTGGGAAGCAATGACGGTATTGTATTAGTTATGGTATTAGTGATGCAAAGTACACTGCATTGTATTGTATTTGTGATGACATTCGGGAAGACACTGAAATTGTTATTAATTGTAATAGAATTAGCAACTACCTTTGTGAGATTGGGAGTGCTATAAGATTATTTCAAGATATTGCAGACGCTGAATAATGTTTTGGAGTTGAAAAATATTCAACTTAAATTGGGGAGTTGTGTAGCATCTGCAAGCTATCCCTTGCCCTCCCCCGTTTTCTTCGTACACTGGTGAGCATGTGTTCATTTCTTCTTTCATTTTATTGTTGACGACCGCCAGAGTGTACTGTACTCCGTGACCTGACCTTCTTTTCTAGTGAGTAGTTTTTTTCCTCGCTCGCTTGTTGTCAGTGTTTTGACTCGTTCAGTAAATATTAGTATGTTCCCGAACATTCGATAACATTGTGGAGACGGATGTTTACGCCAGATTTGGCCTTGGGTGATGTAACCTGATGACGTATTGATGCGTGATTGGTTAGTTTGTGCGAGGGCAAAGGTAACGTTTATTTCGGGAACTTTCTGTAGGAATGTTTATATATATAGACCTGTGTGAGTGGTTGGTCGGTGAGTAAGTGAGTTTCCTTTTGTGTGGCGTAGATATTTAGTTTCGCTGGTGTCTTCCTAGTAATTTATTGTTCACTATACAGTTATTAAACTTTAGTATTATTTAATCTATCGTCGGATCTCGTGTTTATTTATTTTACAGCTGTAATAGTTTCGTTTTCTAAAGGGTTGTAGTTAGATCAACTAACTCCCCCCTACTATAACGTGCTAGAACAACCTCAGCTGTTACAATACACAATGTCTGGAACTAAGAAACAGCTGACGCAACCGCATGTAGTATCTTTGGTAACCTGATGCTGCAAGCATTAACCCTTGTGTAATCTAGCATGATTTATGCTTTGCCTTCCAGACAATTTTTATTGTTACAGATTACGTTGTTTTGTCAGAATTTTGTAGAACAAACCGAGTTTGCAGTTTTATATTCCTCTCCAAGAAAAACACGAACGCTTTACCCCCTTGAGACAATGAACTGTTAACATTCTTAAGTAAAAATGTAGCTAAAAGAAAAAGTTGTATCAACTCCACAAATTTTCTGGGTTTTTGTTGTTGTTGTTGTTGTTGTTTTAGAATATTTTGTCCTTCTCTTTAAAGGATGTAAAATATCTTACGTATGCTTTTTGTATCATACTTGTATTTATTCAGACCTTTGCCTGAGATTTCGAAGCCTGCCTTTCTTTCCCTTTCTGTCACACTCTATTGCAGATGCTGAATACGAGTAGGCTGAACGGTGGCAAATCGACAAAACTAAATGCAAAAAAAAAAAGTTTTTCACTCTTTGGTTCGCCAACTTTGCTCGAGGAAGTCTAACATTCGTGTCTGTTCGGAATGCTCATTGCACTGGACAGACGCCAGAATAGAGACTATGGTTCCAGTCGAATGTCTTCAGAGAATTGTAAATCTAATCTAACAGCGCAAAGAGAATTCAAATAAGGACCATTCCCAGCCCCAGACAGATCAATGAGACTTGGTTAAATACGTCAATGGTCAAAACAAACTACATGTAATCCTTACTCTTTTATTACCATTGGCGATTCCTCATGTCTGTCTGTTGGTCTATCATTCTTTCTCTTTCCTATCAGTGGCGAAACAACCGGTGTCTGTCAATTGTTTTATCAGATTTCAATTAAGTGTCTGAGCCGTTGTGTCTGAACGTGTCTTTTTACGTTTTTGTTTTATGTCTGGTTCAGCTTTGGTAAGCTGTTTCAGCTCAGTTCAGTCGAAATAATACAATGTAAAGATAAGCAGTTTATTGCATCTGTCATTATATCTGTTCTAAATTTATATATTTATTTATCTATCTATTTATTTGTTCGTTTACATTGATATGGTCTAATGTTTGACTTGGCTTAATTATTTGAAGAGGTTAGGTCAAGAACGAGTTTAAGTCATATTTTGCTAAAAATAGAATTACGTATAATATCAGTGGAAACTAGGTAAAAAGGGTTATCTTTTATGGTGACACCTTTCTTCTATCGTTAACCAGCGCTGAGAAAGTTTGTCTTGGATGTGTGCCGCACCAATACCAGAAAGATGTTAAGTCCAAAGTTTTTTAGCTTTTTCTAGAAATAACTCAAATGTGACTTAACCCTGGTCTTGAACTAATCTGTTCATTTGTGTTTAGGTATTCGGTTCTATATACCGTCGGACAATGAATACTTTAATTAAAAGATGTATCTATCATTATCTTACTCACAGATGTGAGCTTGGAAATTCGATTACTGGAGAATTTGTTGAGGTGCACTCTTCCTTCCAGAGGACGAGAATCATTCTGAACGATCTTTTTACCACTTCCCACAAAACTGTGGCAAGCAGTGGAGTCTCACAATAATACCCCGTGGCTGCAAATTGGTTTATGTGCTTGTCGCTATATTTGGCAAACTTTTTCCGCCCTGTTTGATCAATAGTTTGCCCCTCTTGACTTTCATCTATTTCGTTAAACTATGGAAAGTATGCAGTCCTTGTCTCTAAACCCTCCTAAAACGAGACAGAAAAGTTTCGTGCTAGAGTTCAGAAAATATAATAGATAAATCAAACTTACTATTTAAATGAAAGCTACCCTTTCAAGACAATGTAGTAAAAATAAGACAAAATGTCAATTATTCGTTTCATTTGTTTTTAAGTGAAAACAGAGGAGTTTGCTCCAAAGACCATGGTGTCTTTAGCGACACAATGCCCAGAATAACTAACAGGCGAAAACTTGGACACTGTGGTTAAGTGTGCACTTTAGACTTTAGCGTCTTGGGTCTGATTTTATTATGGATTCCCGTTGTAAATGTTCTGGAGGCCAAATATTCTATCAGATTGATTATTAGATTATTATGAAATATCCACAAATAAAAACATCTTTGCTGTGTGCATGTCTGGAATAAAATTTTTAAAAAAAGAGAGCGATATAACTATTATAATCACACAGATATTTGTTTTGTTATGTAAAAGAGCTCCAAATGTTTCGCTCTAATGTAATATGCATTTCCTTCACATTATAAATAAGAAGAAAACATTAATGTAAAGTAATATTGTTTATTGATGCTGCATTACATTACATTGCAGTCTACAAGAGCTGTTATTCTCTTTTAAAAAAAATTTTAAAAAGAGGGAGAGGGGGCATTGAAGGTATTCTGGTCTAACAATCATTAAATTACTGAATTTTTATTATCAAATAGATTTTGGCCGCCTTCATGAGCTGCACGCGTTTGTGGCCAATGCCATTATATAAATTATGCAGTTTATGTTTTCTGTTCATCGGCTGCCCGTCTTTTTCTAACAATTTCAGTTTACCGCGTTTAATTAAAGTCTGTCTTTACTTTTTAGCTAATACAACAACAGCTTCTTTTTGTGAGACAATGGACATAATTATCTTATCGCATTATCGCTATTTGATCAGCATGTTGGAGGATGGCCACCATCTGATATGGCCATTAGCCACATGGAATTTATTTTTCATTGGCCTGACAGATCGAACTGGGATATTGTTTGGTTTTGCTCATGGACCTTTTCTTCATGATATTTTTGACGGATGTTATTGGGGGGGGGGGGGGGAGGGGCGGGGGGGGCGGGGGGGGAGAGGGGGTGGTAATCTAATCACAAAGCCAAACAAACAAAATACGGAGTTGTATTCGCTGTTCGGCTACAGCTTTCTATGTAAACATTAAATCCCCCGAACAACAACAACAACATAATAATAATAATAATGGAGATCATTTATATCGCGCCTAATCCAAACAAGTTCGCTCTAAGCGCTTTACAGAAAGTCTTGTTTTCTCGATTTACATCTCTCTCTCTCTCTCTCTCTTTCTTTCTCTCTTCCTCTCTCTCTACCTCTCTCTATCTCAGAGCAAATGTAACGCAGCCTGTTAGGCGCAGTTCACAACTCACAACAGTTCACAACTCACAACAGTTCACAACTCACAACAGTTCACAACTCACAACTGTATTATAAAGTATTATAATAATATTTGAATATAATAATAATGAATAATAATTTTTTTGTTGGTGGTATAGGGGGTGACAGGGATAAATTTTGGGCAGTAGCTACGGTTACGGCAGCCGGTGAACACAACTCACCATTTTTCTTTGTTCGGCTTTACTCCCGTTCGCTTCCTTTCTTTGTTTTTTTCTATTGGGGTATGAGCGTAATCTGCCGTAAACGTAGCCACTGCCTAAATTTTAATCTAGATCTATTAATTTTAATTTTGCCCGGGCAGCGGCCTGTTCGACCTCCTCTTTACGATTTCCAACTGCCAAGGTATCTTTAACGTGCGCAACGTGGACGCGGGTCCTTATCCGAGAAGACTAGGTAGTCGATCCTACGCCCCCCCCCCCCCGCCGCCCCCCCCCCCAATAGGATCAGGGACATGAAAATATGAGAAAAAGCCCAAACTTCCAACATGCCTGCACCGGCCGGATTCAAAACCTGGTACCTTTGGCATGAGAGGCGAGCACCTTGCCTCTAGACCACTTTGTCCCTTTTTTTAATACAAAAGATAGCCTAAAAACCTTGCGTAGAATTACAGTTCCATAACTCCTGCAGAATAATGCAATTCTTTGTACATTGAAGATTCATCCAGCTGGAATAGGCGTGTTATATGTTGACAACAAGGATAACTGTATTCTGTAATTGCATAATATTGTTATTTATATGATATCTCCAGCTATCAGGACACAATCACTGTGCTGGTTATATTGCTATTGTACTGGTGTGTTCCTGTAAGGTCAAGACGAATTAGCTTTCAGTAATCATCAATGTGGAAAATTCATGTTTGGCATCGATACGTGATAAATCTGGCAATGTCAAGCCTAGTCAAGGCCAGGCTGGAAGATAGTTATCGTGAGGCGACAGGGTAATCAGACATGGAACATTGCTGACAGTGACAGCGCCAGTAATGGAGATAACGTTGACAGAATGTCGGAAAAGGAGGACCATCTTCAGTTCCGTGGAGAAGATTGGGTTATAAAGAAATGTTAGATTATATTGTGTGGATTATAGACTGACCTAAATGTTGTCTCCTTCTCTCTGACAACAATCCCACGACGTTCTAACTTCCCTCGTTATTCCTGTTACTATGTCCCCCTGCATCTGCTTCAGTCTCAAAGGCCATACAAGTGTTCAAAATGATCCATGTCGGAGATTAACCACCGTTTTTAGCTAAGCATCAGTCCGAAATTCAACGTTCCGAATTCGATTGAGTCTGCAGCATTGCATTATAAGCAAAAAATTATACCAGGTGTCAAGTTTCATGGATAAGAATTAAAGAATAAATTTTGCGTGTAAAGTTGGAAATACCCAGATATCACAGTCTGTTTTCTGACAATGGTATCTATGAAGTGTACACATACCTGGTTTGATCCTAAAAACTACAAGTCAGACTACAAAAACAGCTCTAAGACACGCTCCAAGCTGTGGTAGTGGCTCTATTTAATTCCTCAAATTTCAGTTGAAAGATCCCCAAAGTAAAGCAAAAAAAAACGCTACTCACGTCAGGATATTTACACTAGAAATAAGACATAAGAGGAACAGAAAAGAAGAAATCCCCGATATAGGAACACGGAAACAGACATGCGTTCAAGTACACCTTTGTTAGGCTTCCAATGTCTACAAAATTAACAGAATACAAAAGGAAAGAAAACAAGATTAACCGCCATATGTGTAACAACAACGAGTTCAGACATTTCATTTTACTTCGGTAATAACATATTAAGATAATTGCATATCCTTTTAATCTACAAAAGCAATGGGTTCTAACAAGACCTTCATATTTTGTGTATGATTTAACAACGAGTCTATGCAGTTCCAGGTTAAGTTTATACAAAATAAAACTTTCCAGCGGTTCCGCATTATTTTGATATAAAATAACAACATCTTCCAGCAGTTCCGTGTTACTTCGATATAAAATAACAGAACTTCGGATAACTTTACTATCAATGCTGTGACTGATTTTGTTCGTTCGAGAGAAACGCCCATCTTGGCCCCAATGTCACGAGTGGAGTGAGTGCAATTAAGGGGATTGCTACAGAGCGGGTGTAGAGTAAGAAGGGCTCACAGTAGACAGCAAGTTAAGCGTGCTGTTGTGAGTAGTGGGAGGGTCTGAATGAGGCGAAAGCGCGGTATTACTATCACTGCAAGTTAGAAGGTCCGACGGAGCGGACCTGTGAATAAGAGCCCATCGGGCGGACATAAAGGGAGCAGTCGAGAAGACTAGTGAAAGAGTCTTTCCAGTAATGACTGGTATGTAGAACGTTGATTGATTATTATGATTGATGTATTATATTATATTCGTCTATTACCATGATGTGAATAAGTATACGTGAGGAATGTGGAAGTCCTTGATATTGGATATAGCAATGTGCGCCATGAGCGATAGATGAAAGTGAGTCATGGATTCGTAGCGCGAGTGAGTAGTGTGTACTCCGATGGAAGTGTGTTACCGTAAGATGTGTGGTGAGTGAAAGGTGAACTAGTGTGTGTACGCTTCATGGGTTGTAAGGAGAGGTGGAGTGAATAGAAATGGTAGGGTATTATACCAATGTAATGTTATTCTTGTAGGTGTCGAGGACGGGCCGCAGAGCCACCTCGATGAGCACAGGGGATAGGCCAGCATAGGGCCGGAGGCCACACATAGGCCAGAAGTGAGGCTGTCAGTGCAGGACAGTAGAGGCACATAAAGTCGTGGCAGTCAGGCCACGGACAGGGACGTAGATATGAGCGTGAATGTGATAATGCACTATTGCCATGTTGAGGGGAGAATGTAATATTGAAATGATAATGTGTTATTGCCCTGCTGAGGTGCTAGGGGAATGCTAAGGTGTATGACAATAGGAAGGTGATATTGAGAGACTGCGGTGCCAGTAAATTATTAATGTGCTATTAAGACCCTGAGGGGAGAGGCTGAGGCCGAAGTGCCTTTAGGAGTAACTACCGGATTGTGGATCCGAGGGAGAGTGTGTGTGAGCATAAGGCCGTTGTACGGCAGTTGATTTCAATAATATAATGTATGTAATTGCGCTATTATTTGTATAATTATGGTTAATAAATGTGTGAGTCTGATGGATTGTTCTGTTAAGTGTTAACTTGTTTGTTCGTGATTGTCGTCCTGTCATAAACTTATTACATCTCCCAGTCTGGGATTTGTGACACCCAACATTTGCTTGTAGTGGCAGCGATGAAGTCTTGCATTCACACCGACCAACTGTTCAGTAGATGAAGGAGATAATATGAACAAGGAAATGATTGACTATCATCAGAAGCTACAAGATTTGATCCATACCCTCCATTATCGAGACTGGAATGGCTAAATTGCAATCTATTGATTGTATGGGTCACGAGATGCCACGAGACACTGGGGGTCCAGTGTGTGCATGAAAGGGGAGATAAGCAGACCACGGTTCAGATTATTTGGTCGTCTTACTTATCTGTCCTTTTCTTTCTTTTTTTTTTTTCCCTACTCCAGTGCATGAATGTGAAGGAATTCCCGATATCGAACCAGCAGGGCGTGGTACACTGTGTGTACTGTTTACTTAGTACGCAGCTCAGATTAATTTCATCTCATTTCTAGCCAGTTGGAAGCAAAAATCTCTCTTTCTCTGATCAGAGGTAATAATCATAAAACGTCTTGCGAACATTGTCGGGCAACCTGATGTATAGCACAGTTGGTGAAACGAGCGTTTTCAAAGAGACCACAACGTAAAAGCCGTTCTGTCTTCTCATGAAAATTGGTTTATTCAAGAGGCAGAAAAGCAAATGATACAACAGAACCAAAAAACTTTTACTCATAAATGTCAGTGCCTGATTTCATCTTCAAACCTAAAGACCTGGGGGGTACGATATGAAGACGAAAACCGTTCCTCATGCCCAGAGACAAATGTAGCCGAAAGAAAAAAAATTGTATGCAGTAAAGCCTCGCTTAAGAAGTAATCCAGAAACGATACAATAAAACGCAAATGAAAAGTTAAAGACACACCAAACTTTCGATGTCAACGAAAAAATTGCACCCGGGTGGAAAATTGAACCAAAAAGACAATAAAACAAAGATTTTCTTTGGTTTGTTCATTTCCTCATTTCCAGGAATGTCAACATCCCACGATATCCCAGTTTACTAAAGTTGTGCACGTAACATAACATAAGATTCGTAATCTGTCTTCAGAGTTTCAGAGAAAGGGACGCTAAACCAAAATGTAAGGAAATCTCAGTTAAGGAAGGAGGTTGGGGGGCATTGATAAAGTACGGATACTTGTGGGGGGGGGAGGGAAGGGTGTGTGTCCCTAGGGTATAAAAAGCGTACAAATGGGGAAAAAGAATTTCTGGGAAGCTTACACACGTTTTTCACTTACGGTAATGAATTAAAAAGGTTTGTTTTGTCTATTAAGTTGTTGAATTATATAAAATCATAAAAGTTCTAATATTCAAAGAAAGAATAATCCATGCAAAGAAAATAGTCCAGAAAATGCAAAAAAAAAAAAAAAACAGTCCATGCAAAATGCCACTAAAACATTTTTTAAAAACAACATCTGGGGGGGGGGGGGGGGGGAGAGAGAGAGAGAGAGACATGGTTTAAAATATCAAAGCCTGATGATGAATATTTACTATTCTATTGGTCATGGTCCAGCATACCCACTTAATGGATGAACCCAAAGTTGAAGTTAAATTATTGTTAGGGAAACAATTCAATTTTTATTCTTGGAAGGGAGACTGAAAAGGCTTAATTTAAGTACGAGCTAATTCCAACAACCCATGAACTAAGAACCAAAGTAATCAAGTGAAAAAAAACGGTGTTGTATGGACGGAAAGCAGAAGGCTGAAGACTTTCTGTGGCTTCAGTTCGATCCGGGGCAAGACAAGATCCACAAAAGATTGGAGGTTTCTCTTAAATAATCTCAGAGCTAGAAAACGTGTCGCCAGCTTCGGCGCGGTAGGACAAATCACACTGAATGTGGGATGTGAGAGTGTTACCACAGTTATAAATGCAGTCCGTGAACTGTGAAGATATGAAGACCTCCATCATATTACGCGGAAAGCAAGTCAGATGGCTCATAACTTTTCTTCAGAGCTCTAAAATGAGGGAAAGAATGTATTGGAAAATGATACCCCAGTAATTCTTGTCCTTCCGTCCTGTCCTCTCTCTCTCTCTCTCTCTCTCTCTCTCTCTCTCTCTCTCGTGTGGCTCTCTCTCTCTCATCCTGTCTCCCTCTCTACCTCTCTCTCTCTCTCTTTTTTTTTCTCACATTGGGACATAATTCACTGCCAAACCAAAGAGATTTCTCTGAATTCTAAACACAGCACTCGCGGACTAAAGTAGTGCACACTTCAAAATGAGAAAAGCAATATTTACTATCATACCAAATAATCTAGTTTCCATTGACATATATATTATTGCTTGGATCCCGAAGATATCAGCGCTGAGAAACTTTGTGACTTTACGAGTAGAGTACTTAGTGGAGATGGTGCAAATTGTCATGAAATGTGCTGTTAAATAGAACCATCATTCATGAGGCAAATAAGCTTTGGTACGTGCTTCAACTGTATGTAGGATGCTCTCTTTATTCTCTTCGAACGAAAATGCGAATTATTTTAACCCCGCCATCCCCTATTTCTGAACGTCTATTTTGGGCATGCTCGTACCTCGGGTCATCCAAAGTGTCCACTCTGGCGTGTAATTTTTTCTGGAAGAGTCGTGAAAGAAACGTATCAAATTCTATTGGTTCTAAAGTATAAACTATTATTGATTTCAGTGAAGTGGACCAAGATGCATCCTCAAAAACTGTTATGACTGATTGCTTTCATTCTGTAAACAAAATATCCCTCTCTGAAATTGTATTAGTGTCTTCTGCCCCTATCTTCCTTGCTTTCGTGTGCAGTTAGAGCCCGAGGGTTGGAAGAACGGACGTGCCCAGACTTGCAGCTCAACTAATCTCTTAACGCAGGCCTAATTTCGAGATGCTCAACTGAGAGATGTGGCGTCCTGAGCTCGGCGTATTTAAGCTGCCAATTGGAAAAGTCTCGATAGTATCAATTCTGACAAAAGGTTTGGGTAAAAGTTTGCTCACGGTCAAATCTCCCCAAAGGCCGATAGAAACGTGATTTATAGCTGCTCAGGCATCTTTCACTCATCCTTAATTGTCGCAGTGGGGATTAACGTTGACCCGGTGAGCTTAATGAATAGTGTTGTTTTATTGCGTGTGTGTGTCCCCCCCCCCACCCCCAAGCCTCCACCTCCTTTTGCAAAAACATTTTTTTAAACTTTTGTTTTTCATTCAACATCCCAGCCTCTTTAGCAGGTTGCACCTCAGTAATATTCACAGGACTGAAAATGTGGACATGAGGAATGACAGTGAGCACGAATGAATGATCTTAGAAACAGAGACAGACTGACCACGAGGACTGTATTTTCAAACACGCCCTAACCACTCTCCATTTCAGCAAATGTTGGTCAAAGTACTCTTATTCCACGTGAAAGTATAAAAAAATCACAAAATACATTTCGCCTCTGGTTGGGAAACTAATTATATATTTTGTGAAACTTGATGAGGCGCTTGGCATTAACCAGGATACAGCAGTTTTTCCCACTCTTCTCTCTCCCTCTCTCTGATCTATGCAATTTCCCACAATACTCTACATTCTTGCTTCAGAACTCATATACGGCAGGGCACTACACACCAATTTGAAAGCTTATCAAATACAGACTCCCCGAGCGGTGGACGTCAAAGGGAGCACAAAACGATATCATAGTATTTGGCATTTTTACAACTTTATAAACAAATTGCCTGAAACTTGAATGATTAAACACAACACGTCGATACGAAAGCGATTGGGTTAGATTAATTGAAACTTGATAAAAAATAATTTTATAATGTTGTGAAACTGACATTTAGGCTTGGTATCGAGAAAAAAAATGACCAAAAATTGCACCACAATGAATTACTCCAGCCACTTTTTTTTTGTTGTTTAGTAATCAGTCGCCGAAGCCTGATGAAGATGTAATTTTGAGTCTGTCGGTTCGAATAGAAGTAATCGTACAACAGTATTGGCTCATTTGAGGCCCGAGGTGAAGACAAATTATGTGTCTACTTTCCATTTGCATAATGTGCACACTATACAATGATACAAAGGAATCTGAGGTAATTACAAGATTCCAGGAACATCATAGCCTATAGATGAGAAATGCTGAAGTGGTTGTTCTAAACGCCTTAATGCCATGGGCTTCTTGAGCTCAGCGAGGTTGATATGGGATATTAAACATCGTCTGTGGCTGGCGTCAAGTCGTATTTTTACATGAAACTGATTGCCCACATATTAGTGATGTCATTATCTGCACCCAAAAAGACTGTCGAGGACTTATTGAGAGCTGCCATCTTATGAGAATTCTCATGTACTTGTCTCTGACATATCAGGCTTAATTTGTTGTGTTTATTAGATCTAAAATAGAAATTATTGAATTTACATT
Source organism: Onchidella celtica (assembly GCA_963931925.1). Taxonomy (NCBI): domain Eukaryota; kingdom Metazoa; phylum Mollusca; class Gastropoda; order Systellommatophora; family Onchidiidae; genus Onchidella; species Onchidella celtica. The sequence goes on along the minus strand of OZ007568.1, from coordinate 15,213,026 downwards.
ATAGAAACACTAACAATATTACTGAGTCGAGAAATCAAAAATGTATTTCCATTCTGACCAAAATGCTGATGTAGGTCACTCTACAACTACGCCTTTCGGCCGAAACACTTGTTTGACCGAGGCTTTCTTCCTCTGAAGATCCCATGTAGTATCGTTTCCGAAGAGGGTCATTACTTAGTCATATTACTTAGTCGAGAAGTCGAATGAGTATTCCCATGAACTGACCAAAATGCTGGGCCCAGGTCGCTGAACAGCAATACATTTCGGCCGAAACAAACACTTATTTGACGGAAGATCTCCTGTAGTAGATGTAGATTCTTCTTCTCCCAAGAGGGTCATTTGTTTTTTATTGGTTAATTGCTTGAGGGGACGCATGAGAAGAAAATAGATCTTTTATTGCTGTATGTATCGTCGCGTCACTTCGTGTGTGGTCACTTTTTTTTTTTACTAGATGAAGTTCCCGATATTATCCGGGATAAACCTGTGAACCCACCTTTCCATCTCTCTCTCTTTTAGGCCTAGAAAGCTTCCCATATCCTACTTTCATGCGCATCAGAGCACTACGCACTCATTCCTAGAAGGGAAATTGCATGCCCCGAATTGAACGCGTATTAATACATCGGTTCCAGCGCGGGGGGCTTCCTACAGGGAGCCAAAACAAAGATCATTGTATTTTACATTTTTACAACTTTTTATTTAAAAATACTCGAAACTTGAATCAACACAATCGGTCGACACAAAAGCGATTGGACTGGATTAGTTGACACTTACGAAAATTAATTTTGTAATTGTTGAAACTGTCATTTACGGTGTAGCGTCGACCCCCCCCCCAAAGGGTCAAAATAGCACCGCAATGAATTACTCCCGCCACTATTTTTTTTTATAATAAGATTATTTTGTAGTTTGGAGGCTATCGTCATAATTTTTCAGTTCATCTGTGTCTCAGAGGCTTGCTATTTTACTCTCCTTGCATGCTGTGCTGTGTCCGTTTTGTCAGTGAATTTTGTAATTCGCTTGTTTTCATGTCAATTCTCGTTTAAAGCTCTTTCCTTAACGTCTATGACAAAGTAAAACCACGAGTAATATTTCATAGAAATCTGACAGTCAGTTTTCGTGAAGATCGATGATAATGTTGCCCATAGCAAGTTATACGGACTTTAGTGCATCGTGTGATTGTACTAATATTGTCTGTGATAACTATGTTCTTTTATATTTTCTTTAGCTTTTGATTTGGTTTGTTGTTGTTGTTTACATTTTGGTGTATTTGTATGGTGTTAAATACAGACAAACTTAAATGAAATCTGCTGAGAGAGCAAACCTAATTATAGAAGATTCAAAATGTCACCATAAACTGTGAGTCCGTTATAACGGAATAATTTCTGTTTACGAGTCTGTCTAAACTAGGTGATTTTCTTGCCGAGATTTTGTCTAGACAAACCATTTGTCTTCTTAATGGTTTGATTTGTTCACAAACAATGATAAATGGAGAAAATACAGCCAAATGTCTGCGCGGAAATAGACGAAAAATGTAAGAGCTATTTCAGGGAATAGCAGGCCATGTTTGTTTTTTCTCCATGGGAGATTTATTTTCCTTTCTCCAGTAAGCATCCCCAAGGCTGCAATACCTTCAGTAAATTATGATCAAGTTAACTTTATTTGACCTAAACAAGCAAATTGGTGAGGAAAAGATGTGGAAAAGGAAGTAGCGGACAAAGAAAATGGACAAAAAGATGTCCAGAACAAAGTGAGCAAAGTTTTGTTATTAATGCCAGACCAGAGTAACGACTGAGTGTCCCTCAACATAATCTTACATGAAACCCTTTGACTAGAAATTTCAAGTTAGTGACGTGGCTGAAGAGGGGTGGTGTGCACCCCTCCTGTGCTAAACTGTAAGACAAAGATGAGAGATGAGATTGAAGAAGTGGAAAAAAAAATCCGATGCTGCAGTCACGCATCACTTTACATCAATCGAACATGCGCCCATTCATGAAAATATTGAATTCAAAAGATGGATATTTTCCAGCGCAGGGGAGGGGAAGGTAGCTGTTAGGGGAAGCAGTTGAAATACAAAACGTATGGAAAGCTCTTTTCGGTCCTTCAATTCAGATAGCAGTTTGTCTTAGGCCAAGAGAATACGAACATTCATGACAGGTACAAGTCTAGCTCTGGTAGGAGTTCTGGTCCCCGCAGAGCAAAATTTCGGTCTACCCCTCTGGAAACTCTTGGACATTTTATAGAAGCAGGCTAAAGCCAGGCCAAGTAACTCTCAAGTAACTCTTCTAATCCCAACTCATGGGAAAGGAAGAGAGAGAGAGAGAGAAACATTATAATTGAGAAATTTGAACCTGCGGCTCCCGGTAGTTGTTTTGTGTAAACTGAGTGCCCAGCGCAGTCGACATCCTGGCGTTACAGTGGAACCGTTCATGATCAATAATTGATGCGACCCAAACAGTCGCTAATCCTCATGCTCGCCTCACACTTTCAACGTTTACCCCAAATACTCTCATGAATCAAATATGAAGTGCAATCTGTAGAAAGATCAAGCAGGTACGATTGCCTTCCACAGTTGTTGTTGTTTTAATAGATGCTTAGTGTGTGACAGATGTTAACACGAATTTGACGTCCTGGCCTAACCTCCACGATTCCATACAATGTGTTAGCGTGATGCCAGGCTCTAAAGCTCAGCGCATTTCTGTGGTGAAGAGGTCAAGAGCTTGACTTCCTCTCAGGTGGTAGCTGGCTCAAAATTCAGAAGACGTGTCACATCCAAGGTTTTTATCGGGAGCGAGTTCGCCAACCAAAAGGCGACTGTAGACAGCTGGTCAACTCTATCCCTACCCTGAAACGTTCTTCCACACTGCACCGCGCCGCTAAGATACAATTTGGCAAAAATGTCACAAATCGTCACTCCATTTTTAATAATTTTATCTGTAGATCTCCATGTCTAGGCGCCAGCAAGTCTCCTCAAAAACTTTCAGAATGTGTAATTTTTTTGCAAGTTGACTGGTGCCCACGTCCTCATAATAAGGAAATTGCCAGCAATATTGCTTTTCTACACGAATCTCCGCCATAGACAAAAATTTCTCTGTTGCGTGCCAGGAATTTCATCTCTCACTCCAACCTCCACATTTCTGTCAACCAAATCCCATGTTATCACGATCATGCTAACGAGAAAATTGATGTTTATGCGTGCAGGAAGGGCGATAAGCCATCTACACCCCGACCTGGGATTTGCACTGATGTCCATTCAAATTAGAATGCTGTTAAAGATATTTATGAAATACCATTATCAACTGATAGAATGTATATCTTGAGGAAACAAAAAATATGGGTATACTTTCCCTTCCAAATTACTGCCGTATCAAAAATAGTCCCGCTGTCATTAATTTCTGTCTTGTCTCAAAACCATCTACTCAAAAGTGTCTGTCTGCTTAGTGGTCTTTGTCACGACGAACGGTAGGGTGTCCTCTAGATGTCAGTGGGTGTCCTCTAGATGTCAGTGGGGTGAGGATATCCCCTCCAGATGTCAGTTCAGGGTGAGGATGTCCCCTCCAGATGTCAGTGGGGTCCCCTCCAGATGTCACGAGCAGAGTTAGGGTCTTGGGGAGCATTCGACTGCACGAGAGGCAGCTAACTCACTCGGACACAACCACACAAGAAAAGTATTAAATAACCAGAGCGTATATCTATGTCAGGCCGGTCAGGCCATCTTATTATTTAAATATTAATAAACAAAACAAAAAACAATAGAGGTATATTCAAAGCAATAAATTCTAATTACTAACTTAATCTATGATATTCATGTCACTATGGTTCCTTATTGGATGTACTGCAATCAATAGCAAATAGGTATATTATACGAAACTAGATATCAATCTAAAGTGACAGTGGAGTCGCCACCGGCCAGTCGCCAGGCAAACTCTCCATAAATCATATGGGCTTGAATGTTAGGAGAGCCCAGTACGTTCAAAGCCTACAAAAGCACACTTCGGCTTGTAGGTAATTAAGCAGTTGCAAAAGACTATATATATATATATGCACAATCACTATTCAATTCATCAACAATGTGCTATATTACTTCAATCATACTATGGAGATAGATCTATAATACGGGCCACTCGTTCGTCGAGTGCCAGCTGGGGTTTCCTTAGACTTCCTATGAGGCTGTGGTTCTCTTTCTATCTCCGAACGTCTATCATGCTTAAACAAATAGGATATATTACCGTTGGTCACGCCTACTGGTAGGCGCGAACATCAATAGAGCGCAGCGTGGGCTTTCAAAGGTCAGCCCACTCAGACCTTTCTTTCTAGAGCTCAGTCAGTCCGTTAGCAAGGACTTCTAGTCTTCAAATCACAGTTCAGGTACTGGCCAACCGGAGATACTTCACGACACGATGCTTCTGCTCGTCTGTATTCGATGAATCTGAACGTTACACGATGTTTTATACTATCTAACTACCCAGCAGTGCTAGTCCGCTGGCCCAATTAGTTCAGCTATCTCATTGGCCGAAACCTCCCACCATTTTAATTGTAGTAATACGTCTGCACTATTCTACCAGCCAGTTAACGTGCAAAAACTTGTCTAGTCATACTTAACAATGTCAACTATCCCCACCTTGTTTCACCCCTACTCCATTACTTATTAATCACGAACATTAAAACCGACAAGCGTGAATCTAACAGTTTAACTTTACATTTATTTACTCACCAACTATAATTCGCGAGGGCCGTTCAAGGCCACCAGCCAATTTCTCATGGCCCTGGTAAAACAACTCACTCTCTGCGTGAGTTTTAACAACATCCGAATCATGACAGTCTTAACTGTGCGAGAAGCAATTTAGTAAATGGTTATGTTGGTGCTTAAAGATGCATATGTTTAGGGGTACAATTCTAAAAACTGAAAACTAAAAGTCTGTGTATTAAAGTGTTGATTTGTGCTTTAAAAAGACCTCATCGTCTGAAACGGTATTTTGAAGATAGCCTATAATATTATTCAGCTTTGGTCCTTCGTTTGAAGAATTATTACAGAACAAAACAGGTCTCTCTTCTTTATAAACCATTTCCCAAAATCTTGTAATGATAGAACTGCTCTTAAGTTCAAATATTCTAACGGATGACATTTAACTATGATGTCATGTTGTTTGACATCTGTAATACATTTCATAGATTTAAGTGCAAATTTTATAACTGTACAAAGCTTCATTTACATCGGCTTTTCGACACGAATAAATCAGCCCATGTGACTAGCTTTCAATTGATACCACAAACAAGAACGAGACTTCGCTTTCCAACAAACTAGAGAAAATGAAATTGTATACATAAACGATTCCTGTCCGCCACAAAACATTCGCAGTTTTTATCGCGCTCCGGCGCCCGAAGACATCAATAATGAATGAATTTATTAGACCGATTATAAGCAAAACTTACCCATGACCACTTTTACAGCATCATCCTCCACAATACTATTCTGTTTCTATTTAATATTTATTTATTTATTTTGGCGTGTGAGAAATTTGCGAAAAGATGTCTTGATTTTTAGTCTAATTTCTTTTCATAAATATTCTGATCAAATCTATCTTTATCAATGAACATGTTCATAAAAGTACATATAATATCGTCTATATCTATAAAGAAATATAAAATATTCCCATATAACTTCCTTCAGAAAAGTGAAATTAACGAAAAAATGAAATACAATGTATTCTAAAAATGGATTTCTACATATCAGTTTCAAAGAATCCAGATCCATGATCCCCCTGGGCATTGATAACAATGTCCCGGATGGAAATGTATTGAAAAAACAGCTTTAGACATCGGACAGTTTTGTGAACTTAGCAGGGCCGTAACTAGGGCCCCGCAGCCCCCGCAATGCGGGGGGGCCCCCGAGGGTAGGGGGCCCCCGGACGGAAGAAAAAAGAGGGAGTTAAAAAGGAAGAAGAAAAAAGAAAAAAAGAGGGAAAAAGAAGAAAAAGAAGAAAAAGAGAAGAGAGAGAGAGAGAGAGAGAGAGAGAGAGAGAGAGAGAGAGAGAGAGAGAGAGAGAGAGTCTGGAATTATCTGGGGGCCCCAGCAATTTCCACAAAGCAGAAAAAGACAATTTAGAGACAAGAGTGTTAATAACTGTCGGGGCCCCGTCAACAAAATCGTAGCTGTTGGGGGCCCCTCAACAAAATCGTAGTTGTCGGAGGCCCTTTACTTAACTGACTCATGGTTGCCGGGGGCCCCTTAACCTGGTTTTCCGATCAAATTATAATTATGGTTAAGGCACTCGTAATAAATGGCTGTCGGCCTTTGAGTGCAAAAAAAACCTGGCATCGGCCAAGTTTTTTTTGTTTTGGTCAAGACGATCAAGATGAACCGACGGGAATATCCCTCGGGTGCTCAAAAGCGAAAATTAGCGAAACAAAATGAAGAGGGAATGAAAAAAAATCCGAAAATAGATGCCTTTTTTAAGCAACCCCCAAAATGGATGAGCTTGGTAATGCCAGTGATTGTGTCAACCCCAGGCCAGTGTCAGATCAAAGTCCAACTTTAGTACCTGGACCAAGCATGCAACAAGAGGAATCAAAATCCACTGGTAAGTAGCCAAGATCTCGATCTAGATCAAGATTAGATCTAGATATATCTAGACGTCTAGATCTAAATCTATACATGTATCTAGCTTTCTCTTGACTTAAATTCTAGTGCATGTAATTATTGAGTTGCCAGCAAAGAGACGGCAAAAATTTTGGTATAGATCTAGATCTATATTTAGAATTCTCTGAAAACACTGTGATCTTCCAGCCCAGCAAATTACGAGCACGAGATCTAGTAGTGCCGGTGTTGTTGCTATTGCTGCTGTTGTTGTTATTGTTGTTGTTTTGTTGTGTTTTCATTTTTTTAAGTTATTGTCTTTCCAATCGTAACGTAAATGTAACGTATATCACAACAAAGTATGAATTAGAAAACTAGATCTATCTATATCTATATCTAGTGATATAAGTCACTATTTCTTTCTTTATCTCACATTTTTTTCAGGTCACACGAAAGAAGGTAGTATAGAACTACATGTACCAGAAATAGATCTATTAACATTGGACTACCAAACTGACAAGGGTCATTTTGCCGATGATCTAACCGATGATATGAAACATTTCATCGTTCAACATGGACTTTGTCGCCCGAAAGGGCCATTTCCAAGGAATACACAAAATAGAAGCTTTTCTTCTTATTTCTATGGTGAAGATTCTACACAGTTCTCACATTCTTCTAATACATGGCTTTGCTATTCACAAATACAAGATGTAGCTTATTGCCATTTCTGTTGGCTTTTTTCCCCCGACCACCGAAAGTTCGACACTCGGGATTGGCAAGGTTTGTCTAAAAAAGTCAAAGAGCATGCACTATCAGGAGCCCACATTCAAGCCTGCATAGTTGGAAACCATTGGAAACAACACAAAACAGTCGATCACAAGATCGATGCAAGTTTATCTGATGTGACTAGATTCTGGAGAGAGATTTTGAGAAGACTTGTTGAAATTATTTTGACAAGAGCTAGAAATAACATCGCCCTGAGAGGAACGACTTGGTGCTATTTCAAATGGGAACTTTCTTTCACAGGTGGAACTGTTGGCCAAGTTTGATGTTTCTGTGAATACCCTAGTGAGCAAAAAGAAAGGGTCTACTAACTATTTAAGTCCACTTATTCAGAATGAACTTATTGGTATTTTAGCATCAAGAGTGAGATTAGACATTTTAAATGAATTGAAAAGTGCCAGATTTTATTCCATCATCATGGACACCACCCAGGACAGTTCGAAAAAAGACCAAATGAGCTTAATTTTTCGATATGTATTAGTGGAGGACAGTGTCAAAGTTCATGAAGCTTTTATCAATTTCTATCATATCCACGACCAGACATCGGAGGGCCTACAAACAGCACTACTGTCGTTCCTAAAGGAGCATTCAATTGATTTAAAACACTGCAGAGGACAGGGCTATGACGGTGCTGCGAACATGTCCGGGTCATGCCAAAGTCTTCAAAAGAGGATTATTGACTCTCAAGCAAACGCATTTTACGTGCATTGTGCAGCGCATAACCTGAATTTAGTTGTCAACGACGCAGTGAAAGGAATTGTAGAAGTCAGGATTTTTTTCGATATCATTCAGCAGCTGTACGTATTCTTCGGCCACAGCATCAACAGGTGGGACATTCTCGCTGAAATCACTTCTGAGTTGGAAAGTACACTGAAAACGTTAAACCCTACACGCTGGTCTGGAAAAGTCACCTCTTTAACTGCTGTGAGACTAAGATTTCCAGATGTTTTAAAAGCTCTCAGCAAGATTGCTCTCCAGAATACAAACAAGGACACGACTCATGAAGCTATATCACTGAGGAACAAGATGGAAAATTTTGACTTCATTGTGATTCTCACAGTGCTCAGTGACGTTTTGTCCGACATCAATGTAGCATCAAAGCTGCTTCAAGCCAAAGATCTTGACTTATCAAAAGCTGTGTGTGAGCTGGATGCTGTGTTGTCCAAACTGAAGCAACATCGACAGGATTTCAGTTCATTTCTGGCGAGGAGTGAAGACACTGCTCGACGATGGTCCATACCCACAACATTCAAACAGAAGAGAAAGGCAGCAGTAAAGTTTGATGATGATATCGACCCGGAGAGAATCTTCAAAGTAAAAGTGTTCTATGGCATTTTGGATACTATGATCCTGCAGTTGGAGTCTCGCTTCACAGGAACAAAGAAAATCACCTTGCTATTCAAAGTCGTGAACCCACCATCGCTTCTCACTTTACAAGAAGTTGATATCAATACTGAAGTTGACAGGCTTGTTGAAGCGTACCCTGAAGACCTGTCTAAGGCACTAGCTACAGAGCTGGTTATGATGAAGACCTCTATGGGTGATAAACTAACAGGATTGTCTTCTGTGCGACAGCTCGCAACCTGCCTGCTAGTAGATTATAAAGAGGTTGCTCCTAGCTTTCCCAACATCTGCGTTCTCCTGCGCATCTTCATGACAATCCCTGTGACTGTTGCATCCGCGGAGAGGTCATTCAGTAAGCTGAAGATTATAAAAAACTATATGAGAACATCCATGAGCCAGGAACGCTTGCAAGGTTTGGCACTGCTCAGCATTGAAGCAGAGAGAGCAAGAAAACTAGACTACGAGCAAGTAATCATTGATTTCGCGGCCATGAAATCAAGGAAAGCACCGATGGTTTAAGGTAAGCATTATTTTATTTTTTATTTTGCTTCTGTTCATTTTACTGGTTTTTATTTTTAGTTTCAGTTGCTTGCATGGTTATTGATGCTTGGATTCTTTTGTTATGTAGTTGCAGTTGTGTTCATTTTAATTTACTTTTATTTTCTTGTTTTTTGTTCAGGATAGTTGTTGTTGTTGTTGTTGTTGTTGTTGTTGTTAGTGGCGGCGGTGGTGGTGGTGGTGGTAGTGGTAGTGGTGGTGGTGATGGTGTGGTGGTGGTAAATATTGTTTTATCCACTAGATTATTCCGAATAAAAAAATCCACGTGACGCGCCCCACGTTCCCTGCGTACCATACGCCACTATATTTGGCTGTTTGGGTCACACGTCCTCAGCTCCGGTGCTACAGTATAAGAGAGTACATGTACATGTGTTGGGTGGGTAGGCCTATGCTTAGTCTGCGGAAGGGGGGCCCCGATAAGAAAGTTTGCGGGGGGGCCCCCGCTTGGCTAGTTACGGCCCTGGAACTTAGATAGAATGCTATAATGACAATGTTTGCAGTTAGGTTGTTTATCAGAGTAACTGCTCTTGTCCACAGCATCTGCTCCGTTCCGCAACGTTCCACGGACAGTGACGTAAAACTATCTTTGCCTCTATAGACGATTAACAGCACCCCTTCCGCTCCGCTCCTCACCGCTATAGAGGCAAAGAGAGTTTTTCATTCATCAGTTTCCGTAAAAGAAAAAAATGGCGGAGCGAATGCCATGGACAAGACCACTAAATAATATTCGTTCAAGACTGGTAATAAAAGGAAGTTACGTTACACCTGAAAAAGAATATCCGAAATTCTTTGAAGAGCGAGGCTACAGGAGAAGACAGAGGTAGAGATCCCAGACAAACAATTGTTTCGGTCTTGTGTTCCGTATTGAGAGCCGGACCACGCTCAGGCCATGAATTTGGATATTCTCCAGTTTTTTGTTGTTGTTGGTGGTGGTGTTTTTGTTCTTTTTACAGTAATGCTAGGAGATCCCACATCTACCGTCATTTAACAATATGTCAGCTAAATATGCCAGGTGTAGTATGGCACATCCGTTATTAACTGTAATAGTTTAACAATACTGTATTACGACTGCTATGTAACCTTTTTAACAATTGACAGTAATATCACAATGCTGTGCATGTCTTACTGTAATGGCGCTAGGCCCATAAGTGTTTTTAGCGAAAAGGCTCCGAAACTACTCCTCGAAAAATATAAGAAATTTGATGGATAAATGTAAGTTAGCTTCTCAGTTTAAGTGCTCATATTTATATGAGAAGACAGAAAGCTTTGATACTTTCACAATTCCGTCAGTTTGAATCAGGGAAACATCGTCACTTCGGTCCGCCATTTTAAAGAAGAGTTAAAAATTGTCTAAAAGCGTTCGACACCGTATATGAACATAACAATGTAGTATTCGTAGTAGCGTGTAACAAACTACCTGAAACAGACAACTGGTTTGGAATTGAGAGAGGGCCATTAATATCTGTTTATAGAAATTTATTCTACCTACATGTATGTGATATTGCGAGCTGAATCTTTGCTTGCTCTATGTCCATTTTATGAACAACTGGAAATCTTTCAAAATGTAGAAGTATAGCAAACGCACACTCTGATACTTGTTTACAATGTGTTGTGGCACTCATCAAGCTGTTTCACAGTTCCGATTTATTTTAACTCCTTATCATAAAACTAAAGCCGCAAACGTTTAACGACGAATTTCTCAACTGTGCAAAAAGTGGAGCTGGAACAAACAAGGTCGGGTACTGTTAACAAAATCAGTGGATATGTTAGCAAAGTTACTACACCAGTCTTTAGCACCTGTCAGCGCCCTCTTCCAAGCTGCTCTGCAGTCTTTGATGCTAGTGAACGCCCATTTCTAAAACCGCGACCTTTTATGTTTAGTCTCCATAGTCAAGAGAGTTAGGTTACAAAACCCGCGCCCTTTTGTCGATAGATTAAAGCCCGTGTTAAAATCTATCGAGAAGTATGTTACCACAGAAATGTTCATCCCAAAGCCTCAGTTAGATACAATGGCGACCTTTTTCATATGAATGGACTAATCTTTTTTGTATAGAGCTATGTTTTTTGTTGTTGTTGGGTTGTTGTTGTTTTTTTAGATAAAGGGATCGATACATTTGTTTTACACGGTCATGTATTTTATTATAAATTATTTTTTGTATATCTGTTCTTGTATTCGTATACTTGTACACTTCAATACAAACTTCCTATGAGACCGATGATGTGCTGCACTCTGAAAATCCAAGTCTGTACTGGCAGCTAAGTACCCGTATTGCTTTTACATTCTACATTTTGTTTTGTTTATTCAGTTGTTTTAATGGTTCAATATTCCATCCTGTTACATTTTTTTTTCCTAACGAAGATTAATGTATCGGAAGCTTGATTTCTCTTTCCTTTTTCCTTTGAGTTTTATCGTATCGTTTCTGTACTATTTCTTACATACAACTTTTTTCTTTTTGCCATAATTATTTAAACTTTGGTTCAAGCCTTGCTGTGACCCCACAGATTTTCTGTGGTTTTGTTAATATTTCGTCAATTAAACACACGCCTGGCTTTTTAGTAAAAGAAGACATTAATTCAACCTTCGCGTAAAATGCATTGTATTTTTCAGTAACTCTTTGAAAGATAAAACCCCGGATTTTGCTTTTAGCTCGTTGTATAACACACGTCTGTTTTATGGTTCAGAATCGTGCTGCTTGAAAGGAATGTGAGATTTTAAGGAGTATAATCAAGGATACCAGATAGGATTTATTATGTCCGATATCTCGTATCTTTGGCGTAATTCAGGGCATCAATATAAAGACAAACGAGAGAGTGGGAAAATGAACGAACACATTGTTGAAGATAAAACCCTGGAGTTTGTTTTTAGAGCGTTGAACAGCATCGTTTCCTTCAGGCCTTGCTGCGACCCCATAGATATTCTGTGATTTTTTATAATATTTTGTGACAGAGCAGTCAACTTAGTATCTTTTAAAAAGGGACAAAAACACAAGTAGTCTGCTGTAATTGTTACAGATATCTTGAATAGTGTAACAGGGTGTAGTTTATATTGGTATTAGGTACTAGGAATAATGTCAGTTTATTCCACAGTGTTTACTTAGTGACCTCCTCGACATCATTTTCTGTTACATTCTGTTGCACACAAAAATTATAAGATGTCACTGGCATGGTTGTTATCAACGTAAAGTAAAGTCCTGGAAACTGAAGCACAGCGATGTTACAAGACAGGCAAACGCATGGTTATGTACTCTCTGTTGCTTTGAATCTCTCTAGGAACTGTTATCAGCGTCACTGACCTCTGCTATCTGAATGGGCTACGGATTATAAACTTTGGAAATGGAGAGGACTGATAGATCGTGGCATGATGGTGCTGACGGAAATTACTCTGTAAGTTCAGAGCATGGTGAAAGGGAGTTCAGAACGTCCTCTGGAGGTAAATAAAACATGAAAAGGCTCAATGCATTCTTCCAATTTAGATTTAAGAAAGGAGCTAGGCAGTCGGAAAGATAATGAGAGACAGACACACAGACAGATAGACAGACAGCCAGACAGACAGAGAGAAAAACGGGCGGGGAGAGACAAAGAGCAGACAGACAGGCAGATAGACAAAAAGACAGACAATGGTAGAAAATGAATATTAGAAGTTATTAGTATTATTTCGTATTTGGGGAAGAGGATGTAATATTGTACAGTGTGGGACTACTGAATGAGTTCGCGCTCTTAGATAGAATAATTATACAGCACTCACAAAGATGTGGAAAGAGAAAAGAAGATCGAAAATGAGAATGAAGAAATTTGTGGAAAAATAGAGAAAATCATTACCCTGCAATATGAAATGAGTGTTCGGGGGAAACTGAACATTGATGGCCACTCGTCCACATGGTCAGCTTTGCAGCGGGCTACACTTTATTTAAAACCAGTTGTCTTCCACTTTTGTTCCACTAATCCCTTCGTATGGCAGCTAAAGTTCATCAATCATAATGTCCCTTTCCAATGACAAAAGATTATAAAATAATTATATATTGAATATTCTATGATTCAGATTTCATGACTAGGCAGAAGAAATAGCAACCACACGATAAGTACATGACTAAGTTTTAGTTCATACCTTATACTTTAAAATTGCTTCGTCCGTATCTCGGCCGTGGCCTATTTCTCAGAAAGTTTTAGACATAATTATCCAGGTTTATCACTCGACAACATATGGAACATTCATCTGCAGGACAACAATTTACAGCCAGTCACTACATTCACTGCATGGTAAAGTAACTGCAAAAGCTAAACAGTCTGCTTGATTGCTGTTTTCGAAAACACAAAATTACCATTAATACTCACCGGTGGACAAAGTCAGTAAACGATGACACGTTACATATTCGCACCTAGGTATCTATGGAGAATCGTCCAACCCATTGTTGAATGGCATTATGGATTAAATCAACAAAGTTAGCGGAATTCGAAAAAGTGGTTATCTCCATTTTCACAAAGAAGGAGATAATCACTTCTTGCAATGAAGAGGCAGAATGTTAGGAGACTGTTTGGGCGTGGATTATCCACGAGGGCAGTATGAAACGTTTAGTGTGACAAACACTTAATTCTCTTGCTTGGTATGGGCCTTTTAAAACCACATTAACTGCCCAGACTGAGTCAAGCATAAGAGACAGTGACAGACATGTTAATCCTACTACACAACCCTGCGATTCAAATGTAGCAGGTAGTAATGAAAACAGACAATAGTGGGCATTCTCCGAAGTCTGTTGGGTATGCCACTCACGGCGAAAGAACACGCGAAGAATGGCCCAAATGTCTCTTACAATCGGTGCTTGGACATTTGACCTTCCAGTGCACAATGTTTCCAGGGACTAGGAAGCCCTAGCGCTCGTCTCATGGTGTCTTCTAAATGTCAGGGACCCTGAGAGGGACTCTCATCAGCGCCTCACAGATAAAGTGGTGTGCAGCAGTGGGTCACAGACAGCAAAAAACGTGCTACAGCGAATTTTTTAATGCGGCAGGAACAGAATTCTTTCACATAAAGAACCGTGATGTCTCACAGTTTTAGGCAGGACGGCGCAATATAGATTTACGCAATACATTTAATGGATATTGTTAACGGCCGTACATCGTTTATGTAGTGTCTCACCTTTTTCTCTCAGTTATTTCAGACTTTGAAAACTGAGCATCATAACTAAATCTATACGTTGTTAAAAATTCCATTATTGATAATCAAAATCTCAAAGGAAAAATTGAAACAAGCCTTACAAAAATTGCCATTTTGAGAGACTGTATTGCATTTCCGAATTCCAGCATCCTATACTAATGATTGAAGTAAACCCAAGCTAGCAAACAAATACAAATGTGGGAAATTCGTTCCAACACCAGACCTTTTTTGGTGTTACGGTTTAGAATACATCTAATAAAGAACAAGCAAGCGGTAGTTTTACTTGCCTTGTCACTGGAGCTACAACGGGAGTAACCATTACAACTTTACATTAAGCCTCTACATTAAAGCTCTTCCTATGTGTACAATTAACTGTTGTTTAGAAATTTCCCTTGCACTTTTCAATTCCACGATTCCATCATCAAAATATTCCTTTCTTTGTCCTCATTATTTTTTTGTAAAGAAAATACCCTTTCCTCGGACCCTCTGGTTTTAAGTTTTAATGGGTGAAAACAACCTTTTTTTTTTGTTAACACTATCCCAATTTTTGCCAGTAACAGTGAGACGAATAAACTAGAAAGTGCGATTTGTGACCAAAAATACCCACAGAAAGAAGCTTTTGTAAATAATTCAAGTACAGCTAAGTGGCGACTGGTGCTTCACGTGCAGGAAATAACGTCAGCCCATCCAGCTACCACCCGGCAATTTCTGCTGTCATTGGACTCCACAAAAAAACGACTGTCTGGTGACCCTAGACTGTCCGGGATGAGGTCGTGCAATGCGGAGACTGGACGCAGATGGAGGGAGAGAGACGGAGGAGGGGAGGGTGACAGCAAGTGACAGTCAGAGGAGACGAATAGGAACTTTCTCCGTAACTTCTGAGATTTGCTTTGTAGATTGGTAGGATCAGAGGTTTCAAAACAAAGAGGAGGGTTGGGGAGGGGGGGGGGGGAGTGAGGGAGTTTCTGTGATGAAAAGCAGGAAGGGAAGAACGTCGGACAGGTCCCGACCTTAGTGCGTGTTCGTTCCATCTCCATTTTCTGAAAAACTAGAGATCTTTTAGAATGCAGAAGAGGTATATAACAAATGTGCACTTTGTCACTAGTTTAAAATGCGTTTTTTGGCACTTATCAAGCTTTTTAATATTTCCGATTTATTCTAACACCTTATCATAATACTAAAGCCGCAAACATTTAACGTCGAAAATCTCAGTTGTGCAAAAAAAGTGGAGTTGGAACAAACAAGAACTAAAGTGTCGAGGTGATACTTTGGGTGTTGGTGTATAGGAGATGGCAAGATGCTCAAAAAACACTACTGCCAGGGATCTGCTATGAGATCACTCACTGTGAACCTTTTCGAATAGATAAAACTTGTGCTAAGCTTTATATATGTTAATTGTTCCTGGTACAAGGGAGTATCACGTTTAACATGGGTTAAATAAAATTTTGCTGTATACACATGAGTTCAGTTGTACAATAGGAAACTTCGATCACTGAGAGCAAGGATGTATTGGCATATTATTATTTTGGGATTAAAATTCTATCTTGAAAAATGTGTACATCTTTCGTATGGAGAAAGAGAATTGTTATTTTGTCAGCATTATTTTTTAAATTGCACCAATGTAAGATCAAATGCATATCACAAAGACCACCAGGTGGAAAAGAATCCTCTGTCTCCTACGTTTGTTGGGCGTCTTGTGAAAGTTTAAAGTTGTGTGTACACTTACATACCGAACATCACTTTTCAACGCAAACAAATCGTCAGCTTTCACAAACATTATACTGAAGCTAAAATCACATTGGTCCAGGTGTTTTGCATTAATTCATTTAAGGATAGCAAAGTTAGTCAGCGAAGGCTTTGTGATTCGATGAATACGAAAACTAATTGAAATGAAAGGTCAGAATTCATTTGTTTGACAAACACCGCCGTTTCCAGCAAAACCAAACATCACGCAAAGACTATGCAAGTCGGACAAAAATTGAATGAAAACAAACAGCAAAAGGAACTTTAGGTTTTTCAGATAATCCAACACCAGAAACTCTCGCCAAAATGTCGAATTCACGCTAACAAAAGCTGTTCTTTTCTCAGAAAACACTGATTTTCCAAAAGCTAGAGGCTCAAACAAGGGTCTTGAAGAGTAACTCAGTTCTTACACTAGTTTGGTTCCTAAACAGTATTTTATTACATTACAATCTCTCTCATATTGACGTCTGACCTTGCGCTACAACAAGCCCAAAATGAAAGGATAATATGAAGGACGGGAAGATTAGTGTGTGTGCGTGGGGTGGGGGGGGGGGAATAAGCTGCACTCTCTCTCTCTCTCTCTCTCTCTCTCTCTCTCTCTCTCTCTCTCTCTCTCTCTCTCTCTCTCTCTCTCTCTCTCTCTTCATTCTTCACTTAATGCTCTTATTTTGTTTTTCTGTTCCATATTTAATTCGTAAGCCAGCGTCAGTATTAGTTGTCAAGCAGACTTTTATTGAGTCTCACAGATACAGCACACTCGCAGTGGTAAGCCCTGCGTTCGGCATAGGCCGCACTGTGGTTTTATAAGACAGTTCACCATTAATTTTCTAGATGGCGGCATTGGGAATGAGAAATACAACGCGCCAACAGAGTGGAGAATTATTTTTATTTTTTTTCGAAATATTGACAGTTTGAAGATTAGAGAACTGATTTCCAGTAAACGGCCTCGCCAGGCTTTTTCTTTCCTTTTTTTTTTTACAATACACTGGGACGTCTGGGCGAAACGAAAGAAATCTAAATAAATTTAATAGCAGGAAAAAAAAATAAATCAATTTTTTGGCCTCAGAACTGGAATTCGAGCAATCCGTGGCTAAAATGAATCGTCTTTGTCTAATGTAAACATCTCACGCAAATTTTTCAGAAACAGGGACACGGTGAGTCCAAGTCTTACCTGAAGTTTTGTGTTTTTTAGTCAAAAGAAACCATTCTCTCAACCCTGCGTGGAAAATATACCATACTTTTCTTTAAGCCTTTGGAAGATAAAACATGGATTTTGTTGTTAGCGCATTGAATAGCACACGTCAGTTTTATGGTTCAGAATCGTGCTGCTTGAAGGGAATGTTAAGATTAAAAGAATGTAATCAAGGATGCTAGATACAATTTATTGTATCCAATGTGAGAATCAAAAATAACATTTTACAAGTGACTAATGAGAGTGACATGGAAAAATGAAGAGTGATGTAGTATTGAGTGCAGCCAAACAATTCTGGGCCTGTTTTAAAATGGATACAGAGTAAGAGACGTCCTTGGTTAGGTTCTTTTATTGTTGGGTTCAAATACAAACTACAAGGGGAGCACAGGATAATTATGGCATTGGAGAGAAACAGTACTGGCAAAATTTACAATACAACACTAGGACAGTGCAAGGGGACCTATGAAATGGTTCTAATTTTAATTAAAGTTTTCAAAAATCTAGACTGTCTCGGCATTTGGCGGATTTCCGATAAATTTCAGACGCAGATTTCTTAAGTTTTAAGTTATTCATTTTTATAGTTCTTTCCTCTTTTTTTTTTATGTCAGCACATTGTTTTATGTAGCCCTGGCTGAAGACAACAACAAAACTGTATCTGGATCTGGAGCTGTATCGTGTTCACCACTGTTGATGATCGTTGTTGTGTTGAAATACTTTTGAAAAAAACGAAATCAAAATTCATTTGTCTTGGTACTCATCTGAT
Source organism: Onchidella celtica (assembly GCA_963931925.1). Lineage (NCBI taxonomy): Eukaryota > Metazoa > Mollusca > Gastropoda > Systellommatophora > Onchidiidae > Onchidella > Onchidella celtica. Next base: position 15,194,920 of record OZ007568.1, on the reverse strand, counting down.
TATACCTTGTTAGTTACAGTTAAAACATGACTATAATTTTACACGGTAATGGGGAATTTGGTAATATAAAACCAAGAAAAGGCGGAGGAAAGTGATCGTATTTCTGTGTTCTGAAAGCTCCCAGTTCACCTTAAATGCAGATCATTGCGCTGAGGTTTTTTTATGGCTGATGTAACGGGACAGTGGTATTTTACATTATACGCCCTAGTTGAACAGTGAATAACTCAGTGCTTTCTCTATTCGGTTTTATAATTAGTCTATAGTCCCCTACCAATAGCCCTTTACATCGTCAAAGAACTACTTTCACGTCTTATTGTAAAAAAAAATTAGTGGTGGGAGTAATTCATTGTGGTGCAATTTTGGCTTTTTTTTTTTTGCTCGTCACTACACCCTAAATGATAGTTTCAAAAATTATAAACTAAATTTCTTAAGTGACAACCAACCCAGCCCAATCGCTTTTGTATCGACCGATTGTGTTGATTCAAGTTTCAGGTATTTTTAAATAAAAAGTTGTAAAAATGTAAAATACAATGATCTTTTGGCTCCCTGTAGTAAGCCCATCGCACCGGAAACGATATTAATACGCGCTCACTTCCGTGCTTACAATTTCCCTATCAAAAATAAGTGAGTAGTGCTCTGGAGTGCATGGAATCTGTAGTAAGACTGTAGAATAATGGACAAAAAAGAAAGAGAGAGATAAAATGGTAGGTTCACAGGTTTATCCCTGATAATACCGGGAACTTCATCTAGTTTCTTATGTCAATGCATACTCTGTAGATACGATTTTTAACTTTATTGTTTAATAAATTCATAGAGCAAAAATGTTCCCATATTATTTTATATATATATAAATCAAATGCAGCTCTGAATCGATAAGCAGTAAGTGGTGTTTTCTTCACAATTACCAATGGCATAGCGATCAAGTTCTAGCCATTTACGTAACACACTGTTTACGGTAAAGTGACTACTAAATCTTCAAAGACCTTAATCCATTTCAGAGTCTGCAAAATAATGACTGGTTTTACTGAAATGCTCCGAGCGTGATTCCTTCCTTCTGTTTTCAGTGAAACGTGAGGTCATGAAAGTCACTTCCGCTCAGTGATGAAGGAAATAAGATAGAATGCATTGCAAACCTAAAAAGACAGTAAATATTCAAATTAAGCTTTGATACTTGGTGAAAATTGTTTTAGTGAGATAATATAACTGTGCCCACACTGGCTGCCCTTTGCAATAGAATACTGATGAGATCTACATGTAAATATAATAATGAAAAAATCGATAATACTGTTCGTTCTCTTTTGTAACTGAGGCTCTCTTAGTTGTTGTTGTTCTTGCTGTTTTATTTTCACTGATTTATATCGAGCTGAGCTTTTGATCGGGTAATATCAGCTGAAGTAGCTGAGCTCACATCGCCCTTGCCTTACAGGACACCGACGGTTTCTGCAGGAAGTTATACCCGAGACACAGGATACCGAGACAGGTCAATTCGTCATTTTCCGTCCGTCGACTTGTGCGCGTATCATCCATGTCAACAATGCAACAATTCGCGCCACACCGCTTCATAATTGAACTAAGAAGAGTAGTATCATAGAGCTCTGTTAGTAGTACTCAGCGTATTTGTGAGTAGTGTTCACCGTGTTTATAAGCGCACAAGTTATGGACATAATTATAGTCAAAGAAGGAATGGTTCGTCTCGGTAGTCTGTGACTCAGGTGAGACCCGGGACAGATGATACCGAGGCGGTTCAATTCGCCAAATTCCGTCGGTCGACTCGCGCGCATATCATCCATGTCAACAATGCAACAATTCGCACCACACAATTCAACGAAAAAGACTAGTGCCACAGAGCTCTGTGAGTACTGCCCACCGTGTTTATGCGCGTGCAGATTGTGGAAATACAGTGAAAGCAGGAATGGTTCGTCTCGCTATTCTGTGTCTCGGGTTATACTCTATATCATCCTACCAAGCAGATTGACAGAAGACTAAGCTTTACACAGTTGTCCCCACAAACTCTCACAATATTGTTCCGTTTTTCCATATGAATCCGCACTTCAATGGACCACTTGTCCCTTGAGATATAATATTTTGGTACATATTTGCCATTTAAGTGGCCACCAGAAAGATGCTATTAGTTACGCAGATCACTGGCGGCCACTAACTTGTCGTTTTTGCTTTAAGAAAAACATACAATATTGATATTTTTTGCCTTGTATATAATATACTGTCTTGCACTGCCACCAACCCCGTTATGAATCGTAATGACGGCTGTGAAAATTTTAATTGGCTTACGTCGCAGTGAATTAGAAGGTGCAACTAAGTACATGCTGCGAGGACTTTCTGACACAACAAGTAAAGCCAAGTGTCATGTTATGAAAATCGATTACTTTTGATTCGCATTAGATTGTTTGAGCTTACGGAAAAAGGGTAACACATAAGGGAAACCAATGGCTTTCTTTGAGTGTGTATCAATAATATATTATGTATGTGTTCGCAAAGCAAGTTCATGACGTGAAAGAAAATAGACAGAAATCACAATAAAGGCTGCTCTCACAAATGCATGATTATGGATGAGCAAGAAGGGATTATGTCAGTGTGCTAATTTAAGTGACATTTTAGGATGGTGACGGGTACTCAGATCTTGATATTTAGCTTCATTATTGAAACTGCAATTTTGATCGGGTAATATCAGCTGAAGTAGCTATATTGCGTTCATGCAAGCTTAGACAGAGTGGGCACAAAATAAGAGGAAAAAACCAGACAGACACAGATATTGGAAAGATGGATAGCACATGATGACCACACAGAAAGCTTACTGTATCCGTGGGGAACGTCTAGAAGACCTGGACACCAGCTAATCCAGAAGAACAAGGACGAGAAGTGTCACCTCCGGGCTGTAAAGCTGAATGCTTGGATTGCCTGTCCTCACGTTTGACAGATGATCCCACACTCGTCCCGGAAACCCTCGCCTCCTCCTCCTCCTGGTCTGAGTAGCATCACTTTACAGCCCACGATTACTGCCTTTTGTTTTATTATTTGTTCGACTGCTCTGCTCCTCTCGGGGGAACTCTAAAAACCGTTTCTATCCGCCAATGTGCCAAGTCTCTTTAGCTCTCAGAAATGGAGAGAGTGGAGATAGCCACATTTAGAGAAATACAGAAATACACGCCTCTCCTTTTTATTGTTTTGTTTGCTTCCTTTAATTCCAAGAGTTAGACATCGGGCAAGACTCTTGCGAGAGACACATTCTACCCAGCGAAAGCCCCTGTTATGGGTCATCAACAGAATAAGTACGCTCGATTTGGCAATTTTTACCCCTCTTCCCTCCTCTCGCTCTCTTCCATACTCTTGGCTTCAGCTCCCTGCCCCCTTGTCCAAGCGTATGGCCACTGAAATGGTGAAAGCCGACGATAAAAATTAAAATGTCATTTTCATTTGGCTGTTTCATTAGAAACATGGCCTATGTTGCTATGTAATCCTGCAATTCATTTTGTCCCCCCTAAAAAGCCATAAATAAAAACAAACGTTCATTTTATTACCACAATTGAAAAGAATACGTACGCTCTCCAGAATCCCTCTTCTTCCATGTACGCTGGAGAGGGACAACACCTCTCCCTCACCCGTCCGAGGGTATGGATGCCCCCCTTCCCCTTATCACATTAATGGCCACAGATACTCTGAATCCCCGTGGGCACTGTGTCAAGTATTGGCTTAAAAGCAAAAAAACGTTTACATTTTTTTTTTCACAAAACGCGTAATTTCTGCTGCAAGGAAATAGAGACAATAATATATTTCAAAGCTAAAAGTTTAGTAGATAGATTGCTTCAATTGCAGTTAGGGACAATCTTAAAAGAGTTTTAAGCTGACGTAAAGGAAGAAAAGCCGTTGGACACAGAGTAGTAAAAGATAAGTCTACGTTTCTCTGGTCTGGTTTACTAATAGGGAGAAATTGTTCGTTAGCTCTCAGTCAGTCTGCCCAGGCTTTTGGCGAAGTCAGTTACAATTGCGTGGTGGCTGTGGTCAGCAGCTCTGCGTGCTTTATTGTTCTGCCCGAGCCATTCCCCTTAGTCTGTCTCGAAGTCGATTTCATTTGACGGAACCGTCGCCGGAAGATTCGTCAGACTAATGAACGGCAACCGCGTTAGCAGAAAGTGCCTGGGTCACCTACTGTCAAGTAATTAAAAGTGAGGAACGCGGAGGTGGGTGGATGTCAGTGGATGATAAATTTTATGTCCCATCTATGTTAATAAGATGAAAAATTTCATAAGCTCAAAGCTTTCTGTTTTCTGTGTATGCTCCTTGATGCAAAGAACGCCGGCGAAGATCTAATTCGTGGAATAATTGTTCGTGTGGATTTTACTCGAGCAGATTTTGTATCGCTTTACACCAATCTGAAAGCCAAAATGAAAAATTAATTTATATTAAGTTCATATTACCACGTAATAGTTCGTTAGTTGTTGTTGTTGTTGTTGTTGTTGTTGTTTAATTTCCACATCCCTTTACAAAAAAAAAAATAAAAAAAATAATAGAATTGCGTGAAATGAAGTAAAGTAGTATAACTGTACAGCCATCTATCAAACATAGCACAAATATTTAACTTTTATATCCATTACCTTCATTCCTTATTTTGATCTCCCTGGCGTTCTCGTAAATACATCTCTCCTTTTTCTTTCCTTTTTCCTCACGTATTCCTCGATTGTCCTTCCTACTACCATTTCATCTCCTCCAGTTTTTCCCTCACAAATCGTGTGTGTGTGTGTCTGTGTGAGAGAGAGAGAGAGAGAGAGTGAGAGAGAGGCTTACATTGTGTGGTCCCCTCATTTCCAACTTCATCTTCCTGTTTCATTTTGCATGTGGCCTAGTTATTTTCTTCAGCTTACCAACGGAAGTGGTGCCCAGCACGAAGGGTAATCGGTCTTTGTTGGTATTATTCATGCATTATTAATGTTTAAGCTTGTCATTTCTGGTGTTCTAGTCTCTTCCTATTTGTGTCTGTGTTTGTTTGCCAAGGACTTCACATAGACACCCACCAGCCTCTTTCTTCAGTCAAAAGTCGACAAAACACCAGAGACAATACCCATTATTCAGAACTAGTAATTTTTGCCCTCCGGGGAGCTACTGAGTGGGATACCAGGACAAAATACAAGAGCTGTCGGCACTTGGCAGTTTTGGGAAATGACTGGATCTCTTGCTAGTCTGATGATGAGATTTCTGTAGGGTATGTAACTTAGAGTAGCAATGTGGCTATTGGTAGCCACTTCCAAATCGAACTCAGCCACAAGAAGGGCCTCTGGGAATATCTCTTCGGTGGCTGGCACTTCCTAGAATTCGCCCCGGCTTAAGAGGGTGTGAGCTTATCATAGATTTAAGCTGAACAAAAGACTGCTGACAATGGAGTTTTGCTCTTTTTTTTTTTTTTTTTAACAGAGCTAAAATGTTGCTAGAGGGAGCAATTCTAAGAATTAATTTTTTTTAAGACCGTCACTCTATGGCGTCCTTGGCGGCATTTAAAATTAATTATAACCCATTTAATTTTTTTGTTTTGATACCTTTAAGACACGATCAGACATCTCTTGCCCTCAATCATCTCGACCAAAGGCACGTACTGGAAATAATATATGATTTTTTTTTTTTTTTTTTTTTTATAGTAGCCAGTTGAATTGTGATTGCCACCACACAGTAATGAAACAGATATAGTATATACATGTAATAATTAGGAGCCAAACATCTACCTTTGTTTTAAACTCATGTCTTGCCAAATCTTGCGGTGATGGGGCTGGGAATTGAAGCGGGGCGGAAGGACACACAGACAAATAAACCATGAAGAAGAGAAAGAGACCGAAGAAAAAAGAGAGAGAGAAACACACAGATACACACACACAGATACACATAGAGAGAGACACACCCATACAGAGGTTAATAGTTTGATTACCCAACTGATCTGACGATCTGGAGTATCAATGGTTGACTGGTGTTTCTAAGACTCATTTGTAGTTCTGAGTTCGCTTGCCAGTTTACACCCAACATTGTCTCAATTTATCATTGTCTAACTCTTTAAAATTTCTGTTGTTGTTCAATGAATATCAGTATCACGAAAAGCATTTTAAAGGACAGCTATAACCGAATTAACTGAATTACATGGTGCTCGAATGTCGATCCACGCCGATCATTCATGCTCACTAGATGTATCGTATTGAAGAATGCAGGACTTAACAGTAAAAAAAAAAAAAGCACTATAGTTGGGTGATTGATAAGCTCCAACACATTGCCAACATTACAGCTAGCGTCTATGAGCATTTCAGGGAATGCCACAGCCCATGTTAACAAAGATTGTGCTAATGGTTATTTGTGATCACAGGTGTAGTGATTGTTATTCGGTGACACTGTACGGAGGCGTTTTCCAGATCATGGAGACACAGACTGGTATAATCTAACGAAGTCCAACCTCCCTCTCCCCCTCTCCAGGCTAAGACTATCCTCCATACCACGCACATACACACACACACACACACACAGACCTTTACTCCATGTCATAACTTTACTGATAACCCAAACACATTATTGCGTATAGGTACAAATCGGCACAATAAATTTAGTAAGGCGTTATGTCAAGTCACTAATTATTTCAGGGATGAAATGTGGCCGAACAAAAGAAACAGAAATTTGTATTTTGCATAGCACATGGCAAGAAAACTGGACAATTAATTCTCAAAGAAAAACACAATGTGGAGAAAGTAAAATAACTGCGCAAGCTTCTCATCACTAGAACCCTCGTCGGGATAATTTTATTTATTTTATGTAATTTTCATTTGTTTTCGTCAGAATATTATTATTTAATTTTCTTGTTATATATTAGTGGACTTTGGAATTATTTTTTTTCTGCTTCGTTTTAACTTTGTATCGAGTTCAATTGTTTTTTTATAATTACGGGAGACGAAGGCGGGGGTGGAGTGGGGGGGGGCAGCTTTGCAGTCTGGAGAGTGAGATAAACGGATAAACAAGGAAGGAAAAAAAATGCTGCAATCTTCCTTAACCTACTTCTCGGCCCAAAGCACTCACTTGAGCACTCACTGCAAACTACATCAGCTGCTCTTTCATTTGTCCAATTCGTTCATTACAATGTTCCCTTTTACCCGACCAGCTTAAACAAGCACCGCCCACAAATCTCGTTCCCACAGCCACAGGAAATTCTCTGGGTTGCCAGGAAGCAAAACGAATTTTCTATTAATTCAATGTCTGCCAAACGAAGCATGTTGCCAAATAGTCTCGGGCAAATCAGTCCTTCAGAACATGACCATTGTACGTGGCTAGGCTACAGCCGAGGTTTCGCGAAATAATAAAAAATATGGCCAAATAATAAACTATAAAAACAGCTGCATAGAGTTGATGTTATTGTGTCTACGAACCTTGACCTTATGAAAAATTGGGAGGGGGGGTGGTAAATGTAAACCAGCACCAAAGCTGCTATGCAAAAATGGAACAAAAATCAAATATGAGGATAGAAAAGAGAAGAATGACAAAGCTAAAGGCAGACAGGCAAACCGATTTAAATAAATCAGAAGCAACTGCACGAAGGCGGAATTTCAGAAAAATGTATGGCATCACAAATGTGCATTGAATACTTGAAGGCTGGATGAAACTTTCGTGTACAAGACATACCAATTCCCGGCAGCCGAAAAATATTTTATTGCTAAATAAGGCCCAAGCTAATCTACGCCGATGGAGTCGGTGGACGTCCCACGGCAGTGCAAAAGTCATCTCCAATTAGATTAGGCTTGGATCATGAGTGGGTACGATTAGGTTTAACCTGGATCATGGAGCCCTATTTTGTGATCAGACGCGACGTCACAGCAACAATCGATACATTGGAAGGGCGATCACTGTGCAGCAACATTCCTGGTGTTTTCTTGTTTTGACAGTTTTATGTGGAGTTGTCTTTATTGATATTAACGCTCCTGTTCTTTTGCTGCCATACTTGACATATTGCAGCTACAGAAATTGTGATTTGGGTCTAGGATTATTTAAATAATCCAATTTTGCAAATATAATTGTCTAGTCTTAACAACGGAACAAATCATCTCTCTCTCTCTCTCTCTCTCTCTCTCTCTCTCTCTCTCTCTCTCTCTCTCTCTCTCTCTCTCTCTCTCTCTCTCTCTCTCTCTCTCTCTTTCTCTTTCTTTCTCTCTCTCTCTCTCTGTCTTTCCTTCTTTCTTTCTCCGTCCCTTTGACTCTCTCTCCCTTTGTCACTCTCTGTCTCCCTCTGCCTTCTCTCTCTTTCTCCCACCCTCTCTCTCTCTCTCTCTCCCTCCCTCCCTTCCTCTTCTGTCTCTCTCTCTCTCATACATGTGTCCAGAAAGACATATCATCATATTGATTAACTTAAGAAAATTAATATTGGCATTATATGAATTCTTTCTCTAAGCTTAAAAATTCTTAGATGAGGAAATTCATACTCTCAAGAAAATGTCTATGTCTCAGTGTATGAATCAGAATTTCCTTTTAAGGAAGCTAATCCTTCTGAATGGAATGAGTATCCTTTAATGTAGCTCTCAGCATCAGACACGGAGTTAAACAGTATCCACTTAATCAAGCACAGGTAAAATATTTATGACACTGACATATCTTTTAAGGTGGCACTAGTTAAGGATAATTTTTCTAACCCTCACCCCAAAAAACATTTGCGAGGTACTTGAATATAAGCTTAGCTCAGCAGAGGAAGAGCTTATGAGTCTGCTTGACTTCAAGGAATACAAAATACTATTTTGTAGTTGGAGGAACACAAGGAACAAGGAATACAAGAATACTTACATTACCAAGCTGTTTTTAGTCATCATCGGGCATAACCCACCTGGGAGTGTGAGCACATTATCTGAGTTGGTCAAGGAATACAAAATACTGATATATCGTGTTGTTTTGTGTATACATATATTTCCAGTCAAGACACATGTGTTATCTACAGTTCGAAAATATTATGGTGTTGACTTTGTTGTCCCTGTTCTTTTGTAACACATTAGGCTATATTTAATAGCCTCTAGTACAAATCGAATTCACAAAGGTGTATTGCTGTGCTGTTCTTTCAGAAGTAATATTATTCCCCCTGACCCCCCCCCCCCTCAAATCATAGCCACCATCCTCCCACACACATATATCCACACACACACAGATTTTCGTAAAAGTCGATGTCATTTTCATCGGACCATTTTACTGTTGACGACAATGCATTCCCGAAACATCTCGGTTGGTTGATAATCTGCAGTTTCCTGTCAGATTTCCCCAGCGGGAAATTAAGAAATGGGATCTCTGGGCTTGATGGAAGCAAAACCCAGATAAAATTTCCTAACCACAAAAGCCAAGAGGGAGCCGTCTCTCCCGGCAGTTATTCCCTTGGGCTAATGCGGTGCGAGGAAGGGACCAATAATTCTGTTACAACAGCCGCTAGCTTCGTAACTGGCTAGTGAAAATGAAGTCAAGGTTCCCGACGCTTAAGGGTCTTCAGCGCAGTTGGGAGCTTCATCCGGCAAGAGCTGAAGAAGATCTGAGAATAAGCTGTTACGACACTGGTTAGTCTGGGGTCGAAATGTAATATCGGACAGAAGCTATTTTTAGTCATCATGGGGCATAACCCATTTGGGGGTGTGGGGAGATAATCTGAGTTGGTCACCACCGACCGTGCTTTTGACAGTCACCGGAAGAGAGACAAAGAAAGCTTATTTTCTTCTGATCTCTTAGGGTGGCTTTAGATACGATGTTGGTGAAGACAGTATGTGACAATATGAGAAAGCTAAAAGAAATCTTCCGCATGTACAAATTTTATCATTGTTGCTTTTTAGTTCCCATAACGTGAAAGATGCCAATGGTCTTCAGTCCTAAACTGCCTCTAATGTTAATTGAGTGATATATGAATATTAAGAAAACGGGGAGAGAGGGGACTAACTGGGGGTAAAAAATCAGTCAAAAACAATAATAATTTTAAATCTTGACCAATGTGTCTAACTTAATAGCAAACTGCTCTTTAAAAAAAGAAGTTGATATTATGATAATACTTCTAAGGAGAAGTTACAATTTGAAGAAAACCTAAGTAGCCCAAAACTTTTTTTTTCCATCTATTAACCAGAATAACCTATTGAACTGGATTCTAATCGAATCTGTTGTACTTTTGCAACTGACCACTTTAATACGCATACAGTGTAAAAATCTTGGCCAAGTTAATGTACATCGTTTATCTACATATTACGTCATTGAGTTACATTGGTCCAGCATGACGAAAGTTTTACAAGCACTTAAGATTTTAAGCTTAGAATTATAGTCGTATCGAACTGGGCTTTCCGGTTACAGATCTTCAATACAGAGACGTTATATTTCCGGGTATTCTGTCCGAGACCTGGCAGAGATTTGCTGGGTGAAGAAAGAGAGACTAATTGGTCACTTTGTGAGCTGTATGAGAAAAATAGATAGATAGATAGATAGATAGATAGATAGATAGATAGATAGATAGATAGATAGATAGATAGATAGATAGATAGATAGATAGATAGATAGATAGATAGATAGATAGATAGATAGATAGATAGATAGATAGATAGATAGATAGATAGATAGATAGATAGATAGATAGATAGATAGATAGATAGATAGATAGATAGATAGATAGATAGATAGATAGATAGATAGATAGATAGATAGATAGATAGATAGATAGATAGATAGATAGATAGATAGATAGATAGATAGATAGATAGATAGATAGATAGATAGATAGATAGATAGATAGATAGATAGATATCTGTAAAACTTCTCCTAGATGCCTAGCCTAAAACCCTTTGGTCGCCTTTTATTATGCCCTGCTGGATATGATAGTACGCAAAATATTTAACTACAATAGACATTGATAGTAAATAATTATGTCCTATACACTTATGTCGAGACAAGAGGACTTCATACCAATATCCGCACCTTGGGTTATTCCCTTATTATCATCCTCCAGCCCCCCCCCCCCCTATAGTCTCCACAAATCACACCAAATCCATTGACATCCTACTCCAGCTCTGAAACCTGACGTTGAACGGGCTGACCTGATAACAAATTTCCTTTCGGTTGGCAGAGGAAAAAAAAAAATTGAGTTCGTTCTGTACAAAATCCTGGATGATCGATCACTTAATGCCGGGACTTCAATATCTGTAATTCAACCCTAGACCGATTCCTTGGTAATGTTGCCGCCTCTGAAGTGGGTCAGTAAGGGAACTACAAGAGCTGATAGCCGACTATTGATTTCAAATTTGTAAGCTAAGTGTTCCGACTGGCGATCTGTCCTGATGTCCAACGTTTGGTTTTTCCGGATATCTCCACTAGGTAATGGCAAGCAAATTGATGTTCTGTTAAAGCTTTTTATGTCTTTGTTTGGAGACAAGACTGGAAATAGATAGGTGAAAGACCATCTATCTATCTATCTATCTATCTATCTATCTATCTATCTATCTATCTATCTATCTATCTATCTATCTATCTATCTATCTATCTATCTATCTATCTATCTATCTATCTATCTATCTATCTATCTATCTGTCTGTCTATCTGACTATCTATTTATCTATCTATATTATCTATCTATCTATCTATCTATCTATCTATCTATCTATCTATCTATCTATCTATCTATCTATCTATCTATCTATCTATCTATCTATCTATCTATCTATCTATCTATCTATCTATCTATCTATCTTATCTATCTTTCTACCTATCTATCTATCTATCTGTCTATCTATCTACCTGTCTATCTATCTATCTATCTATCTATCTATCTATCTATCTATCTATCTATCTATCTATCTATCTATCTATCTATCTATCTATCTACCTATCTGTCTATCCGTTCGTCTGTATGTCTGTCTGTGTGTCTGTCCTTAATTCTGTCTGTCTACCTGTCTGTCATTATGCTACAATTATACCTTACCTGTCTGTCATTATGCTACAATTATACCTACATATTACAGAATGTCTGAAAATTACGTTACAACATATCTGTCATAGTCATATCCCTCACTTTGTAAGTTATCTCGTAAACATTCTTATGTTGTATTATAGTACATATGTATGTTGAATATTATTATTACCATCGTTATTCAACAGCTAAGGCACGTGAACTATTACATTTAAGCTGTTTCCTGCTGGTATATTTAACGTTAAAAAAGAAAAGAAAAATAGCTAGCCGATGCTATATTAAGTCCAGCCCATAGCCCTTTTAAGGACGTGGGGCCTTTAAGCTAACAACATTGATAACTTCATTGCCACGGCCTCCAGAGCTGTCCTGGAAATGAAATGACAAACGGTATGGTTATAGCTGAGCACACAATGTTATCGTGAACGGAAAAACATCAGATAAAAGGAATCCTTCAAAGAGGGCTTGTTTGAACTGGGTGAGGGTGGAACAAATAAAGGTCGGAGAATATGAGAAAGGAGGGAAGAAAAGAAATGACAGAAAGAATGATGAGAAAGAAGGAAAGACAGAAAGAAGGATGATTATTATAATGAAGAGAAAATAGAAAGAAAGAAAGAAAGAATGGAAGGTAGAATAATGAGAGAGAAAGGTAGAAAGAAGGATAATATAATGGAGAGAAAATAGAAAGAAAGAATAGAAGATAGAATAATGAGGGAGGAAGGGAGAAAGAAAGAAAGATTGGTGAGAAAGAATGAATGAAAGAAAGAAAGAAAGAAAAAGAAACAAAGGAAGATGATATAATGAAGAGAAACAGAAAAAAAGAAAGAATAGAAGATAGAATAATGAGCGAGAAAGGCAATAAGAAAGAAAGAAAGAAAGATTGGTGAGAAAGAAAGAAAGAAAAAAAAAAAAGAAAGAAAGATAATGTAATGGAGAGAAAATAGAAAGGAAAAAAGAAAGAGTGGAAGATAGAATAATGAAGGAGAAAGGTAGGAAGAAAGAAAGAAAGTGCAACGAAAGACAAAAGACGTGAAAGAAAGGAAAATCAAAAAAGAGGCACGAATCAAATAAATAACGAAAGAAAAAAATGGAGGCTATCGGTCTCAGTCAGAAATTTCGCCAATATTCCACAAAATTTTAGAAACAACGAAACAAACTGATAAACTGAAAGTAAAAACATCTGGGGATGGGAGGGACAGGGGAAGGGAAAAAAAATCAACCACAGAATGGGACCCAAGGTGTCAACCAAGATAATCCTAATGTCCAATGAAATCGCGGGGCGCGTGACCTTTCCACTCGCTCCTGGCACATTGCCAGCTTGGAGTCATCCATATTAACCTGTTAAATAATTCCTTAGGGGCAAATTATCTTGGTCGCTTTTTACTCCTTTGTTTCTCTCTCTCTCTCTCACTCTCTCTCTCTCTCTCTCTCTCTCTCTCTCTCTCTCTCTCTCTCTCTCCCTCTCTCTCTCTCTCTCTCTCTCTCTTTCTTTCTTTCTTTCTCCCTCTCTCTTTCTTTCTCTCTCTCTCTCTCTTTCTTTCTCTCTCTCTCTCTTTCTTTCTCTCTCTCTCTCTCTATCTCTCTCTCTTTCTTTCTCTCTCTCCCTCTCTCTTTCTTTCTCTCTCCCTCTCTCTCTCTTTCTTTCTCTCTCTCTCTCTCTCTCTCCCTCTCTCTCTCTCTCTCTCTCTCTCTCTCTTTCTTTCTCTCTCTTTCTCTCTCTCTCTCCCTCCCTCTCTCTCTCTCTCTCTCTCGCTCTTTTGGAAAGTATATCAGATGTTGGAAATTTAAGTTGATGCAGGGAAATTGTGGGGACCAGAAAAAAAAAAGTTCTGTCAGGCATCCTTTTTTTTTTCTTTAATCAAATATCATTCAAAGAATTTGGTCGGTGAGAGATATTGCAAGGCTATCAAAAACAAACAACAACAACAAAAAAAAGGCAAGTTTGACAGTTTCAATGCAAGTTGTATCATTTACAAATAAATGAAACATTTTTTAGTTCATTAAATACTTGATACTAGCCATTTGACCAGGCTATAAGAGCAGATGAACAATAAAAAGTGGAAACACTGTGAACATCTGATGATTCGACATGGATACCGACAAGCGGAAATTACCCCTTCATTATCTACGAAAGGCAACACTGGTGATTGGAGGTGCTTCGATGGGAACAGCTGTCCCTGTGGATTACGGTTTGGGTTAGGCCTAGGGTCAGGGTTAAGGTTGGGGCCAGGATCAGCTTTAGGGCCAGTAAAGTGCTTTTCATGTTGATACCATTAATAACTTGGGGGGGGGGGGAGAAGGGGTAGTGGGGGCAAAATACATCTGCAGTGGAAACTTTATATAAGTTTTGACCCACAAGCATGTGTTACATCAAAGTACAATCGGATATGTTAGCATGATTTAAATATGAATTATGATTATAATCTATCTATCTATCTATCTATCTATCTGTCTGTCTATCTATCTATCTATCTATCTATCTATCTATCTATCTATCTATCTATCTATCTATCTATCTATCTATCTATCTATCTCTATCTATCTATCTATCTGTCTGTCTATCTATCTATCTGTCTGTCTATCTATCTATCTATCTATCTATCTATCTATCTATCTATCTATCTATCTATCTATCTATCTATCTATATCTATCTATCTATCTATCTGTCTGTCTATCTATCTATCTGTCTGTCTATCTATCTATCTATCTATCTAGATATATCTATCTATCTATCTATCTATCTATCTATCTATCTATCTATCTATCTATCTATCTATCTATCTATCTATCTGTCTATCTGTCTATCTGTCTATCTATCTATCTATCTATCGATCTATCTATTTGTTGTTGTTTTTTTTGCAGAAGGGCCGAATGATACATGGAGCGAGGAAACAAAGAAGAATAGCGGGAGAGGAAAGAGAAGCCAGCAGAGAGAGAGAGAGAGAGAGAGAGAGAGAGAGAGAGAGAGAGAGAGAGAGAGAGAGTGCGCACTGACAGACTTCGATTATATGTCGATTTATATCATAGAGACTTGTGGCGAAGGTAATTAAACCCACCCATTGATCATTGATAATAAAAATCTGATGATCGGGTGGAGGAGCGGGGTAGACTCATGTCCTTACTATGCCCTGAGAACAGAAAGGGGCGGTGAGAGGAAGGGAGTAGGGAGAATTAAGATGTGTCAAAATGTTGCTATTCCTGGTGGATCACTAAAGCTATGGAGATCACGCTGTCTCAGTCTATCAATGCTAGGGATTCTGATGGAAAACATTAATCTTCGTGTCTGTCTTTCCTACTGTCGTAAAAATGCCGTAGCCCTTGGTTCTGTACCTGTAAAATGGCGTCACGAAAAAATCAGCGATGCAACTTGCTTTGGGTTTCTACTTTTGTGAATAATTATGTCCTTTAAAAAACAAAAAAAATCATATAATCCACGTGTGAAAACGGATCATCGGAAGATAAAATAATGAAACATAAACCTGACCCATTTGTACATTCACAGCAAATAGAATAATCAATTAAATTAGGCAAACAAGTCATTCATGTAGAATAGACTAAGAAATAACAGAACATGTTCACTCAACAGCATTGCATGCAGCAGTGGTTGCACCTGACTATCTCCATACGACTGTTCGTGTTTTTTTCAAACTCATAAACCCAAAGGTCAGACCCCTCCCCCTCCCCCCCTCCCCCCTACTACCCACCACACACACACACACACACACATACAAAGCACTAAGAATTTCATTAATTCGGTACCGTTGGAACATGTTGAGTGAGTGTTTTTTTTAATTGTGCATTCACGCCTAATTCATTCATTTTTAATGCCACAGTTGCATATGAAAGGAAACTGCCAACACACGTCCCGTTAGTGTTCTAGCCACCAAAGACCAATCCTTGACTTCCAACAAAATTGGATCAAACTTTTTCCCACTTCGCCCACACTTTCAGATTTTATTACACCCGTAATTCTCTATACTAACACCAAGCGGCTGACCAATGAAAAGGCTTCGTTTGTGTTAGCAGAAAACACGTCTTACTTATGATCATAGGGGTCCCTCTACAGAAACTTCCAAAGTCTCGTAACTCCGGGTTCGGAGACTTGAAAAGTGCAGCGAAGACAGGCCAGTGACAATTTCGTTTCGCTGACGTGCCCAGAAAGCTGCCAATGTTATGACCTATTACGTCATAAGCCTACTCGATTGATTGAGTCTTGATGTGTATGTGTGTTTGTTGTTGTTTTGTTTTTTTCCTAGTTCTCAGCGGTTCATTTGAGCTCTGACTTTATTGTACATTTTTGTGTTCTGCTTTGATTCTTTTATAGGTATAATTTAAAATTTGATTTGAAGTAACAATCGTTTCAAACAGTGAACGCTTTGAACATGAGCAGGAGCCGCCACTGGACTGTGCAGATGGAGAGATCAGTTCTATTGGCCTTTTTGCTACACTGAAAAGAGATAAAATGTGATGCATCGTGACGGTTCGGTCCACAAAGGTACATTTTAGGTAAATTGAGTTATTGATATCAAGTGAAAGAGAACTCTTTTTCCCTTGGATTTGATGCTAGATTTATTGAATTCTAAACATTTTTAGACTGTGTTATAAGCAATTGAAGTTGATGACTATCACTTTTTTTAAGATGCAAAGTTTTGAGAAAAGTTCTTTTGGGCAATTACTCAATAACTAGGCCTGTAGGCCTGTACCTTCCGGACCGAACCGTCACGTTGCGTCATAAATATTGTTCGGAGAGCGTAGTCTGATTACAAAGCCAAATAGAGAAAATACTGAGTTGTGTACACTGTTCAGTAATGGCTATACCACGCGCCTCTAACAACAGCCGAAGAGATAACGTTGAGTGAAGATTGTGCGCCAAAGATAGAAACTGGGCTCTGGTTTTACTGCATCGTTGTCCCACCAACAACAAATCCGGTTAATCTCCATTTTCACAAAGAAGGGCATAAGCGCTTCTTGCATTGAGCGGACGAATTAATGACTGACCTTTCATGAGGTTAGTTGACGGTGGAGGCCATAACTCAGTTTCTTTCATTTTTTATCAAGATAGTTCTGGAGCATTCCCATGGCCAAGCAGAGTTGCTGTTGACCCAGCAATCCAGATAGCGAGCTACCTCTGGCACAA